>CM053251.1:15946170-16274379 GCA_028583405.1 Pogonophryne albipinna | reverse complement strand
GTCACCACCGCTAAGCTAAAGGTGGCTAATGTTGGGCTATAAAGGAACTACAGCACGGTCACATGACTTCACGTCTTCACCGCTAGGCTAAAGGTGGCTAATGTTGGGCTATAAAGGAACTACAGCACGGTCACATGACTTCACGTATCCACCGCTAAGCTAAAGGTGGCTAATGTTGGGCTATAAAGGAACTACAGCACGGTCACATGACTTCACGTATCCACAGCTAAGCTAAAGGAGGATAATGTTGGGCTATAAAGGAACTACAGCACGGTCACATGACTTCACGTCACCACCGCTAAGCTAAAGGTGGCTAATGTTGGGCTATAAAGGAACTACAGCACGGTCACATGACTTCACGTCTTCACCGCTAGGCTATAGGTGGCTAATGTTGGGCTATAAAGGAACTACAGCACGGTCACATGACTTCACGTATCCACCGCTAAGCTAAAGGTGGCTAATGTTGGGCTATAAAGGAACTACAGCACGGTCACATGACTTCACGTCACCACCGCTAATCTAAAGGTAGCTAATGTTGGGCTATAAAGGAACTACAGCACGGTCACATGACTTCATGTCACCACCGCTAAGCTAAAGGAGGCTAATGTTGGGCTATAAAGGAACTACAGCACGGTCACATGACTTCACTTCACCACCGCTAAGCTAAAGGAGGCTAATGTTGGGCTATAAAGGAACTACAGCAGGGTCACATGACTTCACGTCACCACCCAGAATCAGCACTTTAGTAAGAGGCTGAAATAGAGGGATATGAGCTAGAATGATCTGTTTGGCATTTTAAGCAAAACACTTCATAGACATGTTTTTTTATACATTTGTATATATCTGAGACCTATAATATATGCCTAAAAAATAGTATAATAGGAGACCTTTAAAGTTGCTGTCTTTTTTTCCTGCAGGCGAACGTGGACCAGGGCAAGAAGAAGATCGAAAAGACCTTCGAGGAGTTCCAGCAGATCATGGGGAAGCTGCAGGAGAGCCTGAGCCTCATCCAGCAGGGCATGGATCATCTGCAGCGCCACGACCTCCCCTCCCTCAGCGAGGCCTCTCAGGGGGCGGGGAGAGCAGCCAGCATGGTGACGCTCACAGCGTCCGGGGGGGTCAGAGCTCTGGCCCTCGAGGCACACGGCCATGCCTCCGGGCTGATGGAGGGTCTGGCCCTCGGCATCAACCTCCAATTTGCTGATAAGAAGCAGAAGAAGGAGCAGAAGAAGGAGCAGAAGAAGGGCCTGGAGTCGGGGCTGGCGACAAAGATCCGGAAACTGACAGAGGAGCTGAACAGAGGCCTGGACGAACTATACGACCTGTTCAAGGGTTACTGTGCAGCAGAGTAACAGATACCATTAATTAGCATATTTAAAAGTCTTATAATAATAGTAATAGACAGAGCGGTGCAGGGATGACGTATTTACCCGGAAGTCAGCTGCTGGTTCCCTCGACAAAAAAGCAACGGGATTTCTCCATAGGATTTAGGAAAATAGCTGGAAATAAGGTCTGTGGAAAGCGAAGCTGTTTGATAAATGCACGTTTTGTTCAGCCGGATAATCTCCACATGTCTACTTTTATAATGTTCGAATCATAAATCTAATGTCAAAGCAAAATGCTAACGTGATGCTATAAAGTAGCTACAGCCGAGTCCAGCAGCACGACTTCAACGTCACGCCAACTTAAGATCCATATTCAAACACACAGATTCTAAATGGTACGAGTTGAAGCGTTTGTTTGAACACTTTGCAGGAGGCAGGGACTTGCTTTCAAGCAGAACAGAAACTAACTTAGAGGAACCTTCACGTGTTCGTAGTGGCGTTTCTATATGTACAAAAGTGGTGGGGCACAAAAGACTTAGATGTCTATGAGCTTCTGCAGTGAGGTTCATGGCTGCTGAGGCTCTGGCTCTTCAGGTTTACAAATATTATATTTTGACATAAATCAAAATATAATATTATTTTAAAAGCTTTTTTTGTCTGATGCTTCAATTAATTTTAAACAGACAGTTCAACAAAAGGATACCCTAAAAATTGAATTTTTTTATTTAAATATTGAATTGTTCTCTCTTAGTAAGATCCCATTTTCAATAAAATGGTGGTCTTACCTTGAGATGAAGTCCATTTGCCTATCCTTCTGGACAAACATCTCTATTACTTTTTTGCAAAAGTCCTCCTTATCTTCTTGTAGTTTCAAAAGTCTATAATAAATTTAAATGATGGATTTATGATTCGAAAATTATAAAAGTAGGGTAGACATGTGGATATTATCCGGCTGAACAAAACCTGCATTTATCTAACAGCTACGTTTCCCACAGATCTTATTTGGAGCTATTTTCTAAAATCCTATGGAGAAATCTCATTGCTTTTTTGTGGAGGGAAGCCATGCCCAGCTTACTTCCTGGTTTTAGGACACATCTCTCCTCCTCTTCACCTCCTCTTCACACACCACACTTTTCGCGGCACACGTTCTTACAGCCAATCAGCTCTGAATGATGTGAGATGACGTATGGTGGGGATGGCAGCTCTATGCCCCTATGGTCATTATTTTTTGCCACACACATTAAATAGGAAAATACTCTGAGCATGCGCAGTGTAGTTTTTACAGTCACCGTTCACTTAGACAGAGAGAGGGAGGGGCAGGATCGGGTTTTGTTCCAGATGGCTCTTAACAGCTCAATAGGCACACACTGTAGACACTAATTAGAAGAACACAGACTGAAACAGCAATGAGACGAATCAGATGATTAAACATGATCTTAAAATATATTTTATATATATTTTAATTTATTTTTTGCATTTTGTTGCAATCATTATTTTAATACTTTCTGCTGACACTAGGTGGGGCTGTGCCCCTAATGACCAGTCGCCACTGCGTGTTCGGCGTAATGACGTACAACGGCCTCGACAACTTCTGTAGTCCTATTCAGCCACTTGGTAACAACCATTGTTTCTCAGACACGTCAACTCTTCAGAAATCACCAGTGGGGTCACTGCTGATGATTTAATGTCGTATAACAAAACGTGATCCGTCTCTTCAATGTGTCTCAACCACAGACCTTATTTCAGCTATTTTCCTAAATCCTATGGTGAGATCCCATTGGCTCTGAGACCAGGGAACAGGAAGTGGAGAAATGCTGACTCACTTCCGGGTTTTAGGACTCGTCACTGCACCACTCATGTATAGCGACTTTCAAGGGACCCAAGCCTGCTTTACATGGTGAACAAACAAACAAACAAACAAGAGGGGCAAGGGTGACTGTGCAGCAGAGTAACAGATACAGACTTCATTTGCATATTTAGAAAGTCTTATACTTACAGACATTACTGTTGACACATCTTGTGTATTGAGCTGCTACAGACGCTTCATACTAGAACTAAATTAAATAAAAAACTAATATAGACTAATATAGTCTATAGACTTAAGACATTGAATTAAATTGGGCTAAATTCTATCCCAGGTTAAACTTGGGTTAAACTCCATCTAGCCTAAAATAAAATCGAATACAAGTATTGAAATAAGCTAACATTAAATAGCATAAAAATAATTATACAAACATAACATTTACACTGATCTTTTGCAGAAATTATTCAAAACATTGATCCGATTGTATTAATTATTTACCTTAAATACTATATTAGTTACTATATTTTGCACACAAAGTATTTAATTGATGCTCAAAATGTGTAAAGTGTGGCCTTGATATATATATTTGAATATGCTATATACTCTGTACCTTTCTGCATGAAATGTTTTTACTCAATTGTGTGCTCTTATATATCTAAATGACGTGATTATCTTCTCATACTTCTTCTGTTCTGAATTGGGATATAATGTAATACCTCCAGATGAACTCCAGGGGGCGACACAACCCTCTTATATATAACTCAGCTCTATCTGTTTTGATCATTAAATATTGCTTTTAATCCATGAAGTGTGTTTGAATTTCACTTTTAAAGTTATTCCATAAAATACTTCCTTTGACTGTTTGATATCTTCATTGTCAATTCCTCTTTTTGTGTTACACAGATCGAAATGTAGTTTCTCACTATCCCAGAGAATATACACCTGAACATCAGCATGAGAGGACTCTTTAAAGAAGAGACACTACATACTGATATACACCTGAACATCAGCAGGAGAGGACTCTTTAAAGTAGAGACACTACATACTGATATACACCTGAACATCAGCAGGAGAGGACTCTTTAAAGTAGAGACACTACATACTGATATACACCTGAACAACAGCAGGAGAGGACTCTTTAAAGAAGAGACACTACATACTGATATACACCTGAACATCAGCAGGAGAGGACTCTTTAAAGTAGAGACACTACATACTGATATACACCTGAACATCAGCAGGAGAGGACTCTTTAAAGTAGAGACACTACATACTGATATACACCTGAACATCAGCATGAGAGGACTCTTTAAAGTAGAGACACTACAGACTGATATACACCTGAACATCAGCATGAGAGGACTCTTTAAAGTAGAGACACTACATACTGATATACACCTGAACATCAGCAGGAGAGGACTCTTTAAAGTAGAGACACTACATACTGATATACACCTGAACATCAGCAGGAGAGGACTCTTTAAAGTAGAGACACTACATACTGATATACACCTGAACATCAGCAGGAGAGGACTCTTTAAAGTAGAGACACTACATACTGATATACACCTGAACATCAGCATGAGAGGACTCTTTAAAGTAGAGACACTACAGACTGATATACACCTGAACATCAGCATGAGAGGACTCTTTAAAGTAGAGACACTACATACTGATATACACCTGAACATCAGCAGGAGAGGACTCTTTAAAGTAGAGACACTACATACTGATATACACCTGAACATCAGCAGGAGAGGACTCTTTAAAGTAGAGACACTACATACTGATATACACCTGAACATCAGCAGGAGAGGACTCTTTAAAGTAGAGACACTACATACTGATATACACCTTGAACATCAGCAGGAGAGGACTCTTTAAAGTAGAGACACTACATACTGATATACACCTGAACATCAGCAGGAGAGGACTCTTTAAAGTAGAGACACTACATACTGATATACACCTGAACATCAGCAGGAGAGGACTCTTTAAAGTAGAGACACTACATACTGATATACACCTGAACATCAGCATGAGAGGACTCTTTAAAGTAGAGACACTACAGACTGATATACACCTGAACATCAGCATGAGAGGACTCTTTAAAGTAGAGACACTACATACTGATATACACCTGAACATCAGCAGGAGAGGACTCTTTAAAGTAGAGACACTACATACTGATATACACCTGAACATCAGCAGGAGAGGACTCTTTAAAGTAGAGACACTACATACTGATATACACCTGAACATCAGCAGGAGAGGACTCTTTAAAGTAGAGACACTACATACTGATATACACCTGAACATCAGCAGGAGAGGACTCTTTACAGTAGAGACACTACATACTGATATACACCTGAACATCAGCAGGAGAGGACTCTTTACAGTAGAGACACTACATACTGATATACACCTGAACATCAGCAGGAGAGGACTCTTTAAAGTAGAGACACTACATACTGATATACACCTGAACATCATCAGGAGAGGACTCTTTAAAGTAGAGACACTACATACTGATATACACCTGAACATCATCAGGAGAGGACTCTTTAAAGTAGAGACACTACATACTGATATACACCTGAACATCATCAGGAGAGGACTCTTTAAAGTAGAGACACTACATTCTGATATACACCTGAACATCATCAGGAGAGGACTCTTTAAAGTAGAGACACTACATACTGATATACACCTGAACATCATCAGGAGAGGACTCTTTAAAGTAGAGACACTACATACTGATATACACCTGAACATCAGCAGGAGAGGACTCTTTAAAGTAGAGACACTACATACTGATATACACCTGAACATCAGCAGGAGAGGACTCTTTAAAGTAGAGACACTACATACTGATATACACCTGAACATCAGCAGGAGAGGACTCTTTAAAGTAGAGACAGCTACATACTGATATACACCTGAACATCAGCAGGAGAGGACTCTTTAAAGTAGAGACACTACATACTGATATACACCTGAACATCAGCAGGAGAGGACTCTTTAAAGTAGAGACACTACATACTGATATACACCTGAACATCAGCAGGAGAGGACTCTTTAAAGTAGAGACACTACATACTGATATACACCTGAACATCAGCAGGAGAGGACTCTTTAAAGTAGAGACACTACATACTGATATACACCTGAACATCAGCAGGAGAGGACTCTTTAAAGTAGAGACACTACATACTGATATACACCTGAACATCAGCAGGAGAGGACTCTTTAAAGTAGAGACACTACATACTGATATACACCTGAACATCAGCAGGAGAGGACTCTTTAAAGTAGAGACATTACATACTGATATACACCTGAACATCAGCAGGAGAGGACTCTTTAAAGTGGAGACACTACATACTGATATACACCTGAACATCAGCAGGAGAGGACTCTTTAAAGTAGAGACACTACATACTGATATACACCTGAACATCAGCAGGAGAGGACTCTTTAAAGTAGAGACACTACATACTGATATACACCTGAACATCCAGCAGGAGAGGACTCTTTAAAGTAGAGACACATACACATACATATACACAAATATACACATACACACATTTGGAGGTATAACTAAATATTATATATATATATATATATATATATATATAGTCTTCTTATGTTTAGTGTATCAGTTATTTTTAATATAATACATTATGCTTAAGACCTGTTTAATTTGGAATAAAACAAATAAATGATTATTTAATATTCTTTCTTTGCATTTTCGTTACATATTATAAACAGAAAAGCTCTTTTTGGACATGACATGTAAAATAAGAGTCAATATTAGGAATAAAACATCTCCTAAAGTCTGTCTTTACCCCTTTTTCCCCCAATGTTTACATTTTACATTTGACCTCAGGGAGCCCTCGTGTAGGTTTAAAGCTCCATATGGATCTATTTTGTCAGCCGTGTAGACATAATGAATCCAACCAATCACAGGCCAGACTCGTGAAGCGTCATCACAGCAGCGTGTTTGTATCTGGTTTGTGAAAAGTGTGCTAAAGAGTTAAACTTGAATTAAAATAAGAAATACTTCACCGTCAGCAGGCAAACCCTCTTTTTATTGGACTTTTTTTCTCAAATGTTCTTTTGTTCAATTAAATAACTTCTTCTCTTTTTTATCTTTTGTTTTATTTCATTTACTATTCATTGTTTGTGTGTCAACCATGGTGTCAACTGATTCAAACTGCCCGGCTGCGCTGCCACAAAATCAAGCGCTCCCCGCGGACTGATACCGCGGAGGAACACACCCGGCGGTGCTTCGGCTCTATATAAACTAGCGTGACTCCCTACACCTCGTCCACTCTGTGTTCGCCAGTCTTCGTGAATTCAGTTTTAAATTGAAACACCGACCCTCTAAGTTAATTCGGATTTAAATGTGAACACCGACCCTCAGTAAAATCTATCCCCGCTAACATGGCAATTTAACGGCGTGCAGCGGCTCTCCTGCATTGGCAATAACCCGGCTGTGCAAAGGCAAAGTGCACTGGCTATTTCTGGCAACATGGCGTAAGTATTCTTCTTTATATCTTCATTTATATTGGTAGTTGCGGGTGTCAGTATCAAATTACAAACTGTCAGTTGAAGTTAGAACAGATGCTATTTCTGGCAACATGCCGGAAGTATTTCTCTTGTGTTTATTATTATAACTTGGTTTTTACACAACGAGGAATCTGCCTTGGTAAAAACTGTTTAACGGTGTTAAGAAATGTGTAAAGTTGTTGTGCTTTTATACGTTTGTTGGACAATTTTTAACTGTAGAATTTCATGTCCTTAGGAAAATATAAATACTGGGGACATTTTGAGAAAGTGACATTTGTTTATAAAATATCTTGCCAATATAATCAAATCATTTATGTTCGTTTTGTTATCCAATTCAATGCCATATATTATCCTATCATATATTAAGACTGGGATGTTTTGCTCATTATAAGTTAACAAAATACTGGAAAGCATCCCAACATATTTGAAAAGAATAAAATAAATTCTAAGAAAATATGTTCTAATGTTTAAATATCCGAATTACAAAAGGAGCATTTGTATTTAAATCTAAATGTAATCATCCGTGGTGTAAGAAACAATGGGGGTAAATAAAAAGCAGAGGTTTCTATCTCTTTGTGATGTAATTATTTAAATATTTAGGGGACATATAAGTATTAATATCGACATTAATGTTGTGAATATTTCCTGTTTTTGGGTGTCGGTGTCAAATTACACAAACTGTCAGTTGGAGTTAGAACGCTCGCGAGACAGGCTTTAATGATCGTCTTGCTATACATTAAACTGTCAAACCCCCTATTTAAAGTCATGTATTCCACATTTAAAACACAGTTTGAGTGATTTTAAACACAAGTAATGTTTGAATAATGAACAAATGACAACGTGGCGTGTCCAAAATGGCGCGCTGTATTTTTTTGTCTTTGCTGCTCTGTTGTGAAAATGGCGGTTACCCTCCCACATCTCGCCGTGACGTATTATATGGGCGGGGCTACCGGCCAGAGCATGACCAAATTAGGCAATGTTATCCCCCGGTGGAGGGCGGGGCGTTTCTTCTTTTCGACACAGCTTTGTCACCTCAGAGGAACGGATTAGCCTCCCATCCCCCACATGCTACCGGCATTAACGAGACCAGAGGAGGGAGAAGTACTCTGATCTGTACTTGAGTAGAAGTACTCAGATCTGTACTTTAGTAAAAGTAGAAGTACTCAATACCTTGTACTTGAGTAAAAGTAGAAGTACTCAGACCTTGTACTTTAGTAAAAGTACTCAGATCTGTACTTTAGTAAAAGTAGAAGTACTCAAATAATGTACTTGAGTAAAAGTAGAAGTACTCAGATCTTGTACTTTAGTAAAAGTAGAAGTACTCAGATCTTGTACTTGAGTAAAAGTAGAAGTACTCAGATCTTGTACTTGAGTAAAAGTAGAAGTACTCAGATCTTGTACTTGAGTAAAAGTAGAAGTACTCAAATAATGTACTTGAGTAAAAGTAGAAGTACTCAGACCTTGTACTTGAGTAAAAGTAGAAGTACTCAGATCTTGTACTTTAGTAAAAGTAGAAGTACTCAGATCTTGTACTTGAGTAAAAGTAGAAGTACTCAGATCTTGTACTTGAGTAAAAGTAGAAGTACTCAGATCTTGTACTTGTGTAAAAGTAGAAGTACTCAGACCTTGTACTTTAGTAAAAGTACTCAGATCTGTACTTTAGTAAAAGTAGAAGTACTCAAATAATGTACTTGAGTAAAAGTAGAAGTACTCAGATCTTGTACTTTAGTAAAAGTAGAAGTACTCAGATCTTGTACTTGAGTAAAAGTAGAAGTACTCAGATCTTGTACTTGAGTAAAAGTAGAAGTACTCAGATCTTGTACTTGAGTAAAAGTAGAAGTACTCAAATAATGTACTTGAGTAAAAGTAGAAGTACTCAGACCTTGTACTTGAGTAAAAGTAGAAGTACTCAGATCTTGTACTTTAGTAAAAGTAGAAGTACTCAGATCTTGTACTTGAGTAAAAGTAGAAGTACTCAGATCTTGTACTTGAGTAAAAGTAGAAGTACTCAGATCTTGTACTTGTGTAAAAGTAGAAGTACTCAGATCTTGTACTTGAGTAAAAGTAGAAGTACTCAGGTCTTGTACTTGAGTAAAAGTAGAAGTACTCAGGTCTTGTACTTGAGTAAAAGTAGAAGTACTCAGATCTTGTACTTGAGTAAAAGTAGAAGTACTCAGATCTTGTACTTGAGTAAAAGTAGAAGTACTCAGGTCTTGTACTTGAGTAAAAGTAGAAGTACTCAGATCTTGTACTTGAGTAAAAGTAGAAGTACTCAGATCTTGTACTTGTGTAAAAGTAGAAGTACTCAGATCTTGTACTTGAGTAAAAGTAGAAGTACTCAGGTCTTGTACTTGAGTAAAAGTAGAAGTACTCAGGTCTTGTACTTGAGTAAAAGTAGAAGTACTCAGATCTTGTACTTGAGTAAAAGTAGAAGTACTCAGATCTTGTACTTGAGTAAAAGTAGAAGTACTCAGGTCTTGTACTTGAGTAAAAGTAGAAGTACTCAGATCTTGTACTTGAGTAAAAGTAGAAGTACTCAGATCTTGTACTTGAGTAAAAGTAGAAGTACTCAGATCTTGTACTTGAGTAAAAGTAGAAGTACTCAGATCTTGTACTTGAGTAAAAGTAGAAGTACTCAGATCTTGTACTTGAGTAAAAGTAGAAGTACTCAGATCTTGTACTTGAGTAAAAGTAGAAGTACTCAGATCTTGTAATTGAGTAAAAGTAGAAGTACTCAGATCTTGTTCTTGAGTAAAAGGAGAAGTACCAGAGTGTACAGTAAAAGTCCTGCATTCAAAATGTTACTCAACTGAAAGTACTAAAGTATTGGCATCAAAATATAGTTAAAGTAGCGACAGTACAAGTATTCATTGTGCAGATGAGATAAATAAGATCATCTTTGCAGATAAACAAAAGTCCATAAAGTGCACACTTAATAAAGCTTTATTGATACAGCTCAAAGCGCTTTACAAGATGCCACATCACAAGTAAAAACACAAGAAATTCCCCTCAGATTATTTGTTAAGAACTTTAAAAGGTACATGCAGCAAAATATAACATTTGATCAGGTTCATCGACACAAGGAGGCAGAAGGTGTGATGATACAAATAAATAATGGTTTCTCTCCGACAGATAAGACAGAAGACAAGTGAGTCGATGCAACAATATAAAAACAAAGAGAACATATCGTTTAGGGTTGCCAGAAACTGACCATGATCAAAATCGATTATTCGGCTAATCGATTATTCGACCGACCCCCCCCCCCCCCCGCGGGAGAGAAAGAAAAAAAAACTCAGACAAAAGGAATTCCGTTGTTTTCTATGTTTAACAGTACAAACAACAACAAACATGCATCACAACGACGTGGCCTTGAAGTGAAGTTGGTAATGGCCGGCTGCTGCGTCTTTCTCTGTAACCTCTTTGGCTCAAATGCGAACGCATTGTTGAGCTGTGATGGACCAACGTCTTTCCGCAGAGCTTGCATTTAACTTCCTTTGGACTTGTAAGTTCGAAGTAGTTCCACGAGGAGGAACTCTTTTTACCTGCCGCTTTGTTCATCTTTAGTCGCACGTGTGGGGGAGAGGGGGGGGGGTCGGTGTGTAGCGTGCTGCAGCAGCAGTCTGCTCTGCACGCAGGCTTCCTCCAAGTTTACAGTGAAACAAACTGGTGGTGTGACCAATGGCCATTTACAATTATTAATACTATTACTATTATTAGCATTAGTCGATATTTTGGTTGAAACTAAGCCAAAAAAAAACATAAATAATAATAGAAAGATATATAAATAAAATAGATTTTTAAAAATAATATTCGATGATGGAGACTGTAACGAATAATCACTGGCATCCCTAATATCGATACAACAGAAATAAATAAATAAAGATTAAGACCTATAAAACAAAACAAAGGTAGATAAATAATAAAGAACATTTAAAGTGTGGGGTTGCTAATAAAAAGCTAATCTAAAACGACGTATATAACCCATTTCCCTTTCCCCCAGGTCTCTCTCGGCGATCACCCTCAGCTTTGCTGCCGTCGACAGCAGGCCCGACCGCCTCCACTCGATACCGGACTCGTTTTTATTTCTATTCTCCCTGAAAACCCCGAGCAGCCGCGATGACGCTCTGCCTGGCCTTGGAGGACGTGGAGGCCCTGTACTTAGGTTAGTTTTGTTTCCACAAGGACACTCATTTATACTGAACCTTTAGTTAGTGGGAAAGTGTGTTTTATTTACTTGCACTATTTGATCTGTTTTATTGAACAGTATGTTTTTAACAGTATATTGATACCAGATGGATGTTCTTAGTTCAGGTGTTTAGCAGTCTTGTGGGATGAAACTGTCCCCGAGTAGTCTCAAAGTTGTAATAGTAAAACTCCAGCTGAGCACCAGGCAGCATGTGCTCGACAAACTACATCAATATATTGTTTCAGGAAGTAAGATGTTAACGGCCCCTCGTCCACAGGGCCCTCCTTTCTGACGGCTGACCCCATGGGGCCCCTTCTGGACCATGAAGACGAAGTAGCTCTCTCTCCCTCCTACTATCTAGAGGGGAAAGCTCCACCTTCACCCCCCCTCTCTTTCTCCTCCTCCCCTCCCCCCTCCCACGCCTCCCTGTTCCTGGGTACCAAAGCCTCCGAGGACCCCCTCCCCTGGCTGCTCCACGCCCCGACAGGAGCAGAGCACTGCAGCGGTGAGAGACCATTTATCTGTGTATTTAGAGTAAATATGCTTCAAGGTTTCCCCGGATACTCAAAGTCTTCTTAGTTGGTGTTAAAATGACTTAATATTTAAGAAGTGTTTAAAAGTCTTCACTGGTCTCACGCTTCGATTCGATATCCTGATGCATAACAATGCCTTGCATCCTCAATTCTCTATATTACTGCACATGGCTTCTGTTTCATCAATGAATACATGCAGTAAATAATTTAGAAAGGCGTCAGAAATCAATAACATAAATGTCTTGACATTAAATTATAAACCAAAATAAACCAATTGTATAGCTCTAGCCTCCCTATACAGTATCTGTGTGTGAAATTGTTCCATCCTCAAAAACTACTGCTCCTGCGGTCGAGATGCAGCTTCTAGCTAAGGCCTTCTGGTAAAGAAAGGACACTGAATGTCCTGAATGTGGCATCACTAACATGACTTGAGTCTGAACACAGCAGACAACAGGAGTGATTACAACAGCATATCAAAACTAGGGGGCGGGGTTTGGAGGAACAGAGGAGACGGTGATCGCGGAAGCTTTCCTCCTGCCTTCACAAACTGTACACACGTATATATCGTCTGAAAATAGCAAGAGGACGTTCACTCTGCAATCCAAGACTTGACATGACGACAACGAGTGTTTTTCAAAAGCATAAATCGATGTGTGTCTGAGCCGCGGCGACACGGGCTGATTCAGAGCGGGTCATTCTGCTGTTGTGTTGTTGGAGAAAGCAGACGGCTCCGTGTTTGGAGCCGCTGTCACGTCTGTTCCCTGATCTCTGCGTCACCGACCGATTTGATGGCAAAACAAAACAAAAAACGTTATTGTCCAGCCGGAAGATCAGGAAGCAACGTGACTACGCTATAATCGATTATGTTCTGTCGATGCAGAATCGTCCGCATCGTAGAAACGATTAATTTCAACACCTCTGTTTAAAAGGCAGAATACTCCATTTATTCTCGTGGGGAATTGGGTTCTTTATATAAAGACAATATTGAAATAACATGTTTAACTAAAACTGGAATAAAAGAGATCTCACTATATGGCATCCAGATAAAGTGTCTTGTATTAAATTAGGAAAAGTCTTAAACCTTCCTTACGTTGTTGGAGACCTAAATCCTACCAAAGGCACCAGAGGATTGGTAGCACTGAAGTCCGTAAACAGAGACTGATTACAGATGGTTCATCATTACCTGAATGAAAGTAAGGTTAGAAACTCTGCTTCAGTGAGCTGTGATGAGGAGACTGGTGAATGCTTTACGGCTGTTTGGTGTCAGTGGATCTCCTGAAGCTTTGACGTGTCTCCAGATGGTGAAGCTAAAATTGCTCTCAAGGTCACTGTCCCTCTCTTTAGGGTCCTGCCTCCTTCTGAGATGAAGTATTTTGAAGGTCGTGGTACGAAACGAGTTCAGACACAATGACAGGCCTCGGTAATGAGTAGGTGTGTGTGTCTCTCTGTGTGTGTGTGTGTGTGTGAGAGTGTGTCTCTGTGTGTGTGTGAGAGTGTGTCTCTGTGTGTGTCTCTCTCTCTCTCTCTCTCTCTCTCTCTCTCTCTCTGTCTCTGTCTCTGTCTCTCTCTCTCTCTCTGTGTGTGTGTGTGTGTGTCTCTCTCTGTCTGTGTGTGTCAAACTGGTTTACAGGGTTCGTACGGTCATTGAAAACCTGGAAAAGTCATGGAAATTCAAAATGCAAATTCCAGGCCCTGGAAAAGTTATGGAAAACAATGTTTTTCCCAAAGTTTTGGAAAAGTCATGGAAATGTAACTAAAGTTGCGTCAAATATAATTAACATTTTATCTAATCGCCGAAATAATCTGCGGTCGCGAGCTGTTATGTGCCATCATAACGCGCATGGTGTTATTTTTTTATATATGAAGCGCGAGCTGTGTGCTCGAGTCTTCCTGTCGGCTGAACTCTGCTGCTCCGGGATGAGGGTCAGCTACATTAGCTACGGTGCGTTCGTTAACTGTGCAGAGTCACTGTGGCACAGACTGCACCGCTGGTGAACAGCTGTTAGAACGGGCCGTTCAGGTGTTCAGAGCAGAGCGGCAGAGCGTGATGTGAACTGAAACGTTTTTCTGTCACAATATCGTTGAGCTAGCTAGCTAGCATACATTGTCACTATCTGCTAACGTTAGCTTTAGCCTTCGTTTTCTAATAGTTTTTTTCATAGACTATAAACGGAGGTGGTATAAGTATAGATATTGTGCTAGAGTAAAAGTAGAAGTACTCAGATCTTGTACTTTAGTAGAAGTAGAAGTACTCAGGTCTTTTACTTGAGTAAAAGGAGAAGTACTCAGATCTTGTACTTGAGTAAAAGTAGAAGTACTCAGATCTTGTACTTGAGTAAAAGTAGAAGTACTCAGATCTTGTACCTGAGTAAAAGTAGAAGTACCAGAGAGTAGGAATACTCTGTTACAGTAAAAGTTCTGCATTCAAAATGTTCCTCAAGTGAAAGTAGAAAAGTATTCTCATCAAAATATAGTGAAAGACAGTAAAAGTAGTCGTTGTGCAGATTGGTCCATTTCAGAATAATATATATGATATGTTTTATAATGATTGATCATGAAAGTGTTCTCAAAGCTGGTGAAGGTGCAGCTAGTCTGAATGACTTTGTAGACTGCAGGGTAGCTGGTGGATTTACTCCAGGTGGAACTAAAGTCTGATTTAACACTTGGTTAGATTTCACATCATTCATCCAGATCTGTGAAGTAACTAAAGGGATTAAATACATGTAGTGGAGTAAAAGTACACCATGTACCTCTGAACTGTAGAGGAGTAGAAGTACACCATGTACCTCTGAACTGTAATGGAGTAGAAGTACACCATGTACCTCTGAACTGTAGTGGAGTAGAAGTACACCATGTACCTCTGAACTGTAGTGGAGTAGAAGTACACCATGTACCTCTGAACTGTAGAGGAGTAGAAGTACAAAGTAGCAAAACATTGAAATACTTAAATAAAGTACAAGTATCTAAAAATTGTACCCACGTATAGTACTTGTTGAGTTTATGAACTTAGTTATTTTACACCAGTGGCTATACAGATAGAAAGACTAAGCCTTGCACAGAGGCATGACAATACATTTTCAAAATGCTCAACAGTGCTGCCAAAATTATAAACTGACTGCTACACAATTAAAATAAATACTTTTATATATTTCTACTAGATGTGACTCTTTGCCTTTTCTGTTATTATTAACTGCTGCTTTAGTTGCTCTGACTGCTAACATCCTGTTATTCCTCATTTTAAAGCCGATATCCCGTGGGGTCAGGGGTCGGGTCCTTGTCACCTTTTTCATACCTGATGACTTTGCCTCCCTGACTACAGTTGCTTTAGCGTGTAGAAGCTAGTAAGCCTACTATTTGATTTGTTTTAGATAGGCACAACATGTTTCATATGCAGACCTTATTTTCCTGTTCCATGTTCAAATAAACCATTTTCAGTGGTCATTTTGTTTTGGTCATGGAAAATGAGGTAAAGGTCATTGAGAGGTCATGGAAAAGTCATTGAAAATCACTGGTGAAAAAGTGTATGAACCCTGGGTTTAGTTAAAAGTGGCGTTTCTCAGTGACGTGTTCTTTGTTGTAATGATTGTGGTTCTTGGCGTCTGTTAAAGCCAACGGCTGTGAGACTCACGTTTTAATTAACGTTTGAGCTCAATATTGAACGTCAAACAGATTCCAGCATTTCAGTGATCAATCAAAGACGCCGGTCAAATCAGTTTGTTATTTGATAGATTGGTTTGTACAGGTTTTCTGCGGGTCATTTCCTAAAAAGGGTTTGAATAGTCTTAAACGTCGGCTAACACGATGGTCATGTGGTTCTGTGTATATAAACTAAAGGACTCTTCTCTCTCGGCAGACGATGCGTTCGCTGGCATGGACTGGATGTCGGAGAAAATCGACCTGAGTGAGTTGGACCTGCAGTCTCTGATTGGCTCTGACGACTCCCCCGAGGAGCTGCTGGCCTCCCTGGACCCCCACCTGGACCTGGAAGCCTTCCACTCCTCCCTCCCTCTGCCTCTGGATCTCCCCCTGGACGCCTTCCACTCCTCCCTCCCTCTGCCTCTGGATCTCCCCCTGGACGCCTTCCACTCCTCCCTCCCTCTGCCTCTGGATCTCCCCCTGGAGGAGGAGTTGGCGCTGAAGTCCGAGCCCCCCTCCCCTGCTTTCACCCTGGACCTGGGGTGTGAAGTGGACGTCCTGGATGTCCTCTCCTCCCCCGTTGTACTCCCCTCTCCTCCCCCCTCAGGCCACATGTTGGTAGTGAACGCTCTCCCCGATCAGCCAATCAAAACCTCTCCTCCATCCAGCGACAGTGAGAGCGACTCAGGCATCGAGTCCTTCACCGACTCCCCCCCTCGCCTCCTTTCTTCTCCTCCAACTCCAACGCTTTCCTCCAGGACCAAGCCGTACTCTAAAAAACCAGAACCTTCCTCCTCCTCTTCCTCCTCCTCCATCTCCATCAAAATGAAGTCGGTGTCCGGCGCTCCCAAAGTGGTGGAGAAGAAGCTGAAGAAGATGGAGCAGAACAAGACGGCGGCCACTCGTTACCGGCAGAAGAAGCGGGTGGAGCATGACCTTGTGAGCGAGGAGTGCGAGGAGCTGATGAAGAAGAACGAAGCTCTGGAGGAGAGAGCGGAGGCCATCAGCCGGGAGATCAAGTACCTGACGGAGCTGATGGAGGAGGTCCGGCGGCACCGCAACAAGAGCAAGGCTCCGTGAAGAGGGGCCGGGGTTTATAGCCATCGCTAAAACCAAAGGGTTCCTCAGGAGATACAGTCGGGGGAAGGTCCCTCAGCCCCCACAATGCACCTCTGCACTAACAGTTTGACATTCCCTCGCTTCAGTGAACCCCCGTCTCAAGAGCTACAAGTCCAGAAAGGGCCTCGACACCTCCACCAGTCCCTGATGTTAAACTGCGTGTGTGTGTGTGTGTGTGTATATAGTGTTTCCTCCTGTGCTGCAGATATAGAAGCTCCTGTTATTGATCGCAGGGTAATCCTGATCGTGCTGCTGATCGCCTTGTAAAAATGCTTTGCTCCTCTTTTCTAATAAATATCTTTCAGTGCTCAGCGACGTGTCGGTGCTTTACTGATCGCACAGTTCCTGCTGCACACACTAAGAGGAAGACGGGCTGTGTTTGGTATTAAACGAGTCTTACATGTTATCCTCGATGCTAAGACGTGCAAAGTAAAACATTTATCAATCCTTTTTAGGATGTACAGTCGCTTGAAAGAAACTACCCTCTTCATTTACCTCTCGCATTAAAAGCAGAGAAGAACCAGAAATAATGATTGTTTTGTTTAAAGGACGTTTCCTTCAGCAGGAGCCTGGGGTATCGAACCGAAAAGCAACACATCCTTACGCAGGGCTCGACATTATAAATGGCCCGCTGGCCCGGAAGCACTATTTAGACCCCCCGGGCCAGCATAACGTACTTTCCACTTGCCCGCTCGGGCCACTAAAAATATTGCTTTAAAATAATTGTCCTGTGGTATTGGTATTTTGACTAGCAATTTAGTTAAATTGTTTCGTTTATCAACGCTACAACATGGCGTTCCGTGAGTCGGTTGTCGTTGTTGGGTGAAAAGCAAACAGCTGTTTGCTGCGGAGCGCAGCGCGAGCAGGCTCCCGTGAGCGGGAGCGCGCTCCTTCACCACAGACTATCGCGCCACCTAACCATTCGCCAAAATGTTTTTAATAGCAGCGGTAGCCGGGCAAAAAACAATCTTCAAATAAAAGAAAGTCACCGGAGGAGTTAAAGGAGAGTGATAGAGAGCATGAGAAGAAGAGGGAGAGGAAGTTTCAGCCAGCTTGATCGATGGAGTTGGCTTCTATAGAGTGGTGCAGTGACGCGTCCTAAAACCCTTTTATAATCTATCGATTAGATTTATGATTCGAAAATTATAAAAGTAGGGTAGACATGTGGAGATTATCCGGCTGAACAAAACGTGCATTTATCAAACAGGTTTGTTTTCCACAGACCTTATTTCCAGCTATTTTCCAAAACCTGTGGAGAAATGCCATTGCTTTTTGTCGAGGGAACCAGCAGCTTACTTCCTCGTTTTAGGACGCGTCACTGCACCTCTCAATATGATGGCAATATAAACAAGGTCTTGTCGGCTCTGTACATCAATGCCGACCTATGCTGACAAGTAAGTGAAGAGTAGACAATATAAAGGTATTGGCGAAATGTCCCAGCAGTTTAGGATAATGAAGGTTCTAATCAAATCAATTACATAGCCATTACATTTCTAACTCCTAATGACAGGAAGGCAGAAAGTGCATTATACAAATAATAATACTCATAATAGCAGACATTTTTTAATAATATCATTATTTTTAATAAACCAAATATGAACAATTGAGGAAAATGAGGAAGAACTGATGATTCAAATGTTGTAGTACAAGTAGTAATGTAGTTAGTGCATAAATTAGGCTACTATTGCAACAAATGTGTTAATTTTCTTCATTATTAGTCGATTTTTTTTTTGGTGGACGAATGCTCCGGGCCAGTGGTTACAATGGTGGGGCCAGTGATAATACAATTCCACCGGCCCGGAGGGCCAGTGGCATTTTACCCTTAATGTCTACCCCTGCTTACGTTTGAGAAGCTGGAACCGAAGCATTGATGAAAAGACAGAATATAAGAAGTATAACTTATAAACTTAAAGTGAATCAATGTGTAAACATGTTGGACCATGAAAGTGTTTGCGTTATCATTTGATGCTGATAAGAGAAACGCAGTCAAACAAGTAGTTTCTGAGAAGTCATTTAAATATTTACACATGTTCTCTGGACGCCATTTGAATGTGTAAATAAATACATGAGAAATATGAAGAGTGAGGCAGATCCTGATGGACCGGTTCCAGTGTTTGTGCCTGCATCGAGAACACACACTTCCTGTTGGCTGTGTGTGTGTTCAGAGAGATAAAGGTGTGTACAGAGTTACACACAGAAGATAAGACATGCCAGTAGTTTCCAAAAGAACAGTGAACATTTAAAGGCAACACGTTTACGAATGAATTTGAATAGAAATGCTAAATATGATGGCATTTAAAAACAAGCATTAAAGAGACCGTAAATAACAACACGCTCTAACAGAATAAGACCGGTTTGAACTATAAGAATGAAAGCAAGTCTTCATTTAAAGAGCCTGTGACAGCCTCCCAACAACTGTTGTGCAATGAAATATTGGGCTACTAGTCATCTCGAACCGTCAGTTTAAAAAAGAAGTTCCGATAAATATCAATAATTTCGACTCATTTTGAAGTTCACTTCAACGCTTCACTGCGCGGCGAGAGAGCCAAACACGGACAAAGTGTGTTGTCATGCGTCAGGCCCGGTTCTATGAGGGTGCATTGCACCCTCAGTTGAGTCGTTATGCACCCTCATTTGAAAAATGAAAAGTGAAAAAAATAAATAAAAAAAATTACATATATAATGATAATAATAGTAGTAAGAATAATAAGAAGAAGAATTTAGTTGAAATAAAATAAATTGTATTTGTGGTTAAATAACATTGTCTGCTGCATTTATTTGGTCAATTTAAAACGGTAAGTAACGTTATTATTATGTCAGGTGCGCGTGACCTGTGCCGCTGCGCGTTCGTCATCTGCAAGGTGCTTACACAGCAGTCAGTGATGGACATCAGAAAATGGTTAAAACAACCAGCCCTTATCGCCAGCAGTAACACTGCATCTACTGCAGGTAATACCAGTTCAGATCATGGGGACAATACGTTACCCGCGGCCACTGTCGTGGACAATAACGCCCGACTCGCCGGCTTTGCCCGCCTCGCCCACGGAGGCGGAGCAGCCGTCTTCGTTGCCCCAAACACCGCCACCCCTCAGCGGCCCGCAAGTGGCAGAGGACCTCTGCAAAACAGAGCCTGCCCAGGTATATTTAAAAAAGTACCCAACTCGCCTGTACAGTGGGGTGAGGCGCTCATTTGCAGCTCATGGTTTCAAAACAGAGATTGGCTGGAATATTCATGTAAAAAAGATGCCATCTTCTGCTATGCATGTAGACATTTCGGTTCAAGTACGTCAGATGCCTTCACCACAACTGGCTACAACAACTGGCGCCATGCTCTTATAGGCTACGTGATAAGGGACTGGGAAGGCATGAATCAAGCAAAGAGCACATAGATTCAAAGATCTCTTCATGTTGCTCTCAAAGTGCACCAGATTGATGCTTTTAACTTCAATATTTAAAAAAAAATCTTCCCAGGGGAGCATGCCCCCGGACCCCCCTAGAGGAGGTGAGGACCCTCCTAGAGGAGGTGAGGACCCCCCTAGAGGGTGTTAGATCCACTCCCCACTTGTAAAAATAGCACTTTACCACTGCACCCTCTCTAATCTCAGATGCACCCTGAGTCATTTTGTTCTGGAACCGGGCCTGTCATGCGTAGAAATGGTGAATTACTGAGTTTAGGCACGTTAATAACGTTGTAATGAAGTTGACTACAGTATATTCATATTTGTCAGTGCTTTCATGTCAATTCGGCGAACATAAACATAAATGATCGTGGTGAAGATGATGATTAAATTAGGATTACAAATCGGTAGTGAGAGCTGCTGAATTTCCTCCCGTAGGATGTGATATAAAAACAAATCGATTATTTTTGTAGTTGTAAACTCAAGTGGATGAAACTACATTTATTAGTGCTTTCATGTCAATTCGGCGAACATATGATACATTAAATCAGGGGTGGGGAACCTCCGGCATAGAAACCTCTTTTGGGGGGTGGGCATTTTATGACAGGCCTGTCCATCACAATATGCCCCCCCTTGCTATCTTACAAAATAAAAGTGTGACATTCATGAAACTTGCTCCATTTATAGCAGTGTTTCTCAAACTTTTTCAAACCAAGGACCACTTAACCAATAAAAAAACACTCGCGGACCACCTAACTCCACAAATATCCAAAAAACACATAGTTTTTTACAAATCGCCTGAAAATGGTACAAACAAGTGGCAACATGTGTGATGAAGGTGTTGCGCTGGGCTATATCATGCAATCAAAAGTGAAACTTAAAGAGCCTGTGACAGCATCCCAACAACTGTTGTGCAATGAAATATTGGGCTACTAGTCATCTCGAACCGTCAGTTTAAAAAAGAAGGTGCGATACCGTTCCGATAAATATCAATAATTTCGAACATCGCGGGGAAATTCCTTCGAGTCATTTTGAAGTTTTGGGGGAAGCCGGAAGTGACGTCAATGCGGAACGCTTCACTGTGCGGTGAGAGAGCGAAACACGGACAAAGTGTGTTGTCATGCGTAGAAATGGTGAATTACTGAGTTTAGGCACGTTAATAACGTTTTAATGAAGTTGACTACAGTATATTCATATTTGTCAGTGCTTTCATGTCAATTCGGCGAACATAAACATAAATGATCGTGGTGAAGATGATGATTAAATTAGGATTAAAAATCGGTAGTGAGAGCTGCTGAATTTCCTCCCGTAGGATGTGATATAAAAACAAATCGATTATTTTTGTAGTTGTAAACTCAAGTGGATGAAACTACATTTATTAGTGCTTTCATGTCAATTCGGCGAACATATGATACATTAAATCAGGGGTGGGGAACCTCCGGCCCCCGGGCCGTATACGGCCCGCGAGACAATTTGATACGGCCCTCGAGGTAACACACGCAAAAAAGAAAAAAAATTAAGAAATCTAGACCGCAAAATAATTAAATAAGCGAGTGCCTGTTTTTCCTGGCCAAGGTTAGGGTCCTTGAACACAACACGAGCCTAACGTGTCATCACGTGGTATGTGTCTCGTCTGACAGGAGTGCAGTTCTGACGGAGAGCACCAGAACGCCGCTCCTGGGCGGGACCTCACACATGCAGTACCCATAAGGAGCCGCACACTTGCCGCAGTTTTTGCGTGGCTGTGTCTTTAGTTGTAAGGCCAGTGGTGATCTGCTCATCTGTCATTCTGAGCATACAGACACACTTTGTTGTTATTAGCATCTGGTTAGCTAGCTATGCTAACGAATATAAGAAGCTTTTTCTACAACCAGTGAGGTGAAGGCACATCTTTAGATGATCATTATAGTTATCAAAAAACAAGAGAATAAAGTAAACAGGTATAAAATACTATATGACAGTGAAAAAAAGTTGTTATTAATAAACAAGAATACAGTTTGAAAGGAGAGTGATTTGTAAAATATCCAGAAAGAAAAATAAATCTGCTTACAGTTACTTCAACATTTAAAAAAAACCTTAAATCATGTTCACATGGATAGGAAACTAAACACATTGGCACACATCTTGTGTCCATATCTTTCTGTTTTGGTGGTCATGCCACAACCGTGCACGTGCATGCATGCGCGAGTCATGGTAAGATATCTGGATTAAGAGGTTGCTTTTTCTTTGCACAGCATGAAAGAAAGGCGAAATGAATGGGCTGTGATTTTAGTATTTTTAAGCAGAGGTCAATCATTTAAACGGCCCTCGGAGGATGTTGAAAACATGTAAATGGCCCTTGAGAGGAAAAAGGTTCCCCACCCCTGCTTTAAATGATCGTGAGGATGATGATTTAAAAATCGTTTGTTTGAACAGGTGTTGTGTCACATTATGCCTCCCGTCATGAAATGCCCCCCTTTTCACGGGAACGCGCATTTCTAAATGACACGTTTACACCTCTAAATGACACGTTTACACCATAGGTTTACACCTTAAAACGATGTTTAAAACGAAAAGTAAACGTTCAGGGTTTTTATTAATGGTATTTTCAGACTGAGTTGTTTAGTGGTAGCTCATAGTCTTGATTCTTCTGGTTTAACTTTCGCTCCGTATTTGAGGTGTCGAAACTCCTTCGTCACTTCCTTTTCAGTTTTTGTTTTTTTTAATCTTTTTTTTATCATTATTGTTACGTCCTGTCTGTTTAAACGTGCTTTAAAATGTATTGTTTAATTTTACATAGTTGTCATCTAATAATCAAAATATATGTTTACAAATGTTACATAGTCTTTGTCAGCATATTATTATATACGCTATGCGTACAAAATAAAAGTGTGACATTCATGAAACTTGCTCCATTTATTGGGACCAGTCCTAGAACCATACCCTGAAAAATGCTTGAGGGTGGGATTCATAGAAACCTCTTTTGGGGGGGGGTATTTTATGACAGGCCTGTCCATCACAATATGCCCCCCCTTGCTATCTTACAAAATAAAAGTGTGACATTCATGAAACTTGCTCCATTTATAGCAGTCTTTCTCAAACTTTTTCATACCAAGGACCACTTAACCAATAAAAAAACACTCGCGGACCACCTAACTCCACAAATATCCCAAAACACATCGTTTTTTACAAATCGCCTGAAAATGGTACAAACAAGTGGCCACATGTGTGATGAAGGTGTTTATCTGGGCTATATCATGCAATCAAAAGTGAAACTTAAGCTCGCTCCATTGCGGAGATATTCCCGCGAGAGTGCGGAAAACTCAAATTAATTAATTTATTTCAAATGTGAAATTGTACCAATATACTCACGGACCACTAGGGGGCGCTCACGGACCACCAGTGGTCCGCGGACCACACTTTGAGAAGCACTGATTTATAGGTACCAGTCCTAGAACCATACCCTGAAAAATGCTTGACGGTGGGATTCATAGAAACCTCTTTTGGTATAGTTGCATTGGTTGAAATGACAGTGGACAGTTAATGATGGTTCCTTCGGGGCATTATGTGCATCCAGGGCACAAGTACGGTTGATCCACTGGAGGCCTTTGTACACATTGGTGGTGGTACCACCGCTGACAAATGTCACAGCAAATCTGAGAAAACAATAAATACTTGTTATGTAAGGTATGCATTATGGGATTTGTTTCATGATAATAGAATATCTCTAATGTATTTCCCACTAACATTCTAACCATTCCTTCAATTATCTAAATCTTTCAAAAACGTAAATGTTGTGTTATGAGAAAGAAAGAAATGTTCAACAAAAATGTATGGAAAAACAAGCAAAACATGAATCCTTTATCAGTTAATGCTGAAGATGCCAAATATAGTAGCAATTACCAATGCAAATGTTATGTTGATAAAGTCTGGAAACATATTTCTGCTAATTTTCTTTATTTGTAATGTGCAATAGGAAATGACCCAATGTTCTTCATCCTGCTCCTCCATCCCGCAGTAACAGCAAAGCCTGCTTAGATCATCTGTTGAGACAACAAGTAAACAATATCTTCAGATGAACCACAATGCAGATTTGGGGTCAAGGTGACCCATTCCAATTTTTGACTAAAAGGTCAATTATATAAGGACACATTTGTTGTGGTCTTTTATTATTTTGTCTGAAGAAAAGGCAAAACACACACAAACACATAGATTTTCTAAATGATTCAATCTGAGCACAGAGGAGCCATCTGCTCCTTCTTTCACTCTCTCCGTACCCTCTGTAGAATGGGAACCTGTGCTCCTTCTTTCACTCTCCGTACCCTCTGTAGAATGGGAACCTGTGCTCCTTCTTTCACTCTCCGTACCCTCTGTAGAATGGGAACCTGTGCTCCTTCTTTCACTCTCTCCGTACCCTCTGTAGAATGGGAACCTGTGCTCCTTCTTTCACTCTCCGTACCCTCTGTAGAATGGGAACCTGTGCTCCTTCTTTCACTCTCTTCTTACCCTCTGTAGAATGGGAACCTGTGCTCCTTCTTTCTCTCTCCGTACCCTCTGTAGAATGGGAACCTGTGCTCCTTCTTTCACTCTCCGTACCCTCTGTAGAATGGGAACCTGTGCTCCTTCTTTCACTCTCCGTACCCTCTGTAGAATGGGAACCTGTGCTCCTTCTTTCACTCTCTTCTTACCCTCTGTAGAATGGGAACCTGTGCTCCTTCTTTCACTCTCTTCTTACCCTCTGTAGAATGGGAACCTGTGCTCCTTCTTTCACTCTCTCCGTACCCTCTGTAGAATGGGAACCTGTGCTCCTTCTTTCACTCTCCGTACCCTCTGTAGAATGGGAACCTGTGCTCCTTCTTTCTCTCTCCGTACCCTCTGTAGAATGGGAACCTGTGCTCCTTCTTTCACTCTCCGTACCCTCTGTAGAATGGGAACCTGTGCTCCTTCTTTCTCTCTCCGTACCCTCTGTAGAATGGGAACCTGTGCTCCTTCTTTCTCTCTCCGTACCCTCTGTAGAATGGGAACCTGTGCTCCTTCTTTCACTCTCTCCGTACCCTCTGTAGAATGGGAACCTGTGCTCCTTCTTTCACTCTCTCCATACCCTCTGTAGAATGGGAACCTGTGCTCCTTCTTTCTCTCTCCGTACCCTCTGTAGAATGGGAACCTGTGCTCCTTCTTTCTCTCTCCGTACCCTCTGTAGAATGGGAACCTGCACAATGTCATTACAAAACATCCAAAAACTTCTTTCGCACTGTACGCATCAATTTAAGTTTGGTTCTCATGGTTCTTTTGTTGGTCATCACATGTATTAGCTTTACAGCTTTGATTATAATAAGTTCAAGGTAAAAATTAACTGAGGATATCAGTCAAAAGTAATACACACCAATGAGCACATTGAAAGGAGGAAGATGGGGAAATCTCACATCTTAAATAAACGGGTGTGTTAGAGTGTGACGTGTGTGGCCTATATGAAATTGCAGTTGAAGATGCCTGCCTGCGATGCTTCATATGTTATCTGTTTGGAATTGAGATCCACAATATACTGTATGTAGTGACTATTTACCCTAATCTATACTTAAGCCACTGTGTTGCTTTTAAAACCCTGATAATGTCCCTGGTCAACATTAACCCAACAGTACCAATGGTCCAAGCAGTGATGCAATACAACAATTTGCATGGCACATTATTAATATACTAGGTTATTGATGCATACTTATGAGATACAATTAATAAAAGTAACTACATGAAGTCATTGACAATGTTGAGAAAAGGTAACAAACCAGTTTCTCTGAGGAGAGAAGTAGCAATGTCCAGCCTCAGCTCGTGCACTGCCTTCTGGGAGGTTTCAAACTCAATTGCCTCCCCCAGTAAAATCTTCTCTGCAAACTGAAGAGAACCTTGATTAGTATCTGGACTGCATGGTCTATGATTTCACCCTCAAATGGAATACAGACAAATGACCCAACAGATTTAAAGAATGACATGTTGTATATGTGTAGTTTGACACAATTCAATACATCTTTGATCAAGATGTATAAAAGCAAGTCAAGATATTCAGTCTAATTGCTACTGAATTTGAGTTTGAGAGTAATGTTTGGCTAAATGCATTTCACACTCACTTTGAAGGCCAGGACACCACAGGATGTGCTGTCTTGTTGTTGATTATGGGGGAGGGTGCTGCATGTCCTTTTTAGGATGTACAGTCGCTTGAAACAAACTACCCTCTTCATTTACCTCTCGCATTAAAAGCAGAGAAGAACCAGAAATAATGATTGTTTTGTTTAAATGACGTTTCCTTCAGCAGGAGCCTGGGGTATCGAACCGAAAAGCAACACATCCTTACGTTTGAGAAGCTGGAACCGAAGCATTGATGAAAAGACAGAATATAAGAAGTATAACTTATAAACTTAAAGTGAATCAATGTGTAAACATGTTGGACCATGAAAGTGTTTGCGTTATCATTTGATGCTGATATGAGCAACGCAGTCAAACAAGTAGTTTCTGAGAAGTCATTTAAATATTTACACATGTTCTCTGGACGCCATTTGAATGTGTAAATAAATACATGAGAAATATGAAGAGTGAGGCAGATCCTGATGGACCGGTTCCAGTATCGAGAACATACACTTCCTGTTGGCTGTGTGTGTGTTCAGAGAGATAAAGGTGTGTACAGAGTTACACACAGAAGATAAGACATGCCAGTAGTTTCCAAAAGAACAGTGAACATTTAAAGGCAACACGTTTACGAATGAATTTTTAAGTAGAAATGCAAAATATGATGGCATTTAAAAACAGGCATTAAAGAGACCGTAAATAACAACACGCTCTAACAGAATAAGACCGGTTTGAACTATAAGAATGAAAGCAAGTCTTCATTTAAAGAGCCTGTGACAGCCTCCCAACAACTGTTGTGCAATGAAATATTGGGCTACTAGTCATCTCGAACCGTCAGTTTAAAAAAGAAGTTCCGATAAATATCAATAATTTCGAAAATCGCGGGGAAATTCCTTCGACTCATTTTGAAGTTCACTTCAACGCTTCACTGCGCGGCGAGAGAGCCAAACACGGACAAAGTGTGTTGTCATGCGTAGAAATGGTGAATTACTGAGTTTAGGCACGTTAATAACGTTGTAATGAAGTTGACTACAGTATATTCATATTTGTCAGTGCTTTCATGTCAATTCGGCGAACATAAACATAAATGATCGTGGTGAAGATGATGATTAAATTAGGATTACAAATCGGTAGTGAGAGCTGCTGAATTTCCTCCCGTAGGATGTGATATAAAAACAAATCGATTATTTTTGTAGTTGTAAACTCAAGTGGATGAAACTACATTTATTAGTGCTTTCATGTCAATTCGGCGAACATATGATACATTAAATCAGGGGTGGGGAACCTCCGGCCCCCGGGCCATATACGGGTACAATTTCACATTTGAAATAAATTAATTAATTTGAGTTTTCCGCACTCTCGCGGGAATATCTCCGCAATGGAGCGAGCTTAAGTTTAACTTTTGATTGCATGATATAGCCCAGATAAACACCTTCATCACACATGTTGCCACTTGTTTGTACTATTTTCAGGCGATTTGTAAAAAACGATGTGTTTTTGGATATTTGTGGAGTTAGGTGGTCCGCGAGTGTTTTTTTATTGGTTAAGTGGTCCTTGGTATGAAAAAGTTTGAGAAAGACTGGTATAAATGGAGCAAGTTTCATGAATGTCACACTTTTATTTTGTAAGATAGCAAGGGGGGGCATATTGTGATGGACAGGCCTGTCATAAAATGCCCCCCCCCCCCCCAAAAGAGGTTTCTATGAATCCCACCCTCAAGCATTTTTCAGGGTATGGTTCTAGGACTGGTACCAGTGGCGGATTTAGGATTGTTGGAGATCCGGGGCTTAGCCCAGGAGTTGTTGGAGGGGGGGGGGGGTGCAGGGGTACAGTGCTATTTTGTATAAGTGGGATAGTGGATAGTCTCACCTTGATTCTGGCGCATTGCTTATCGTTTTATAGATCTATTCTCATCCACCATCTTTGTTTGTGACGTGTAAATGTGTAAGAGTCACGTTTCTGAATCGGACACTCTGATGCAGTCACAGCCAATCGGAGTCTGATTCAGAGGGTTACCTGTCAGTTCCGTTGCTATGTGTACTGAAACGAGAGCCGGTATAATTCCACGCGCGAAAACAAAATAAAAAATGGAATACGTTATTTTAGTGTCTTAAAAGTAGACTGAGGTATGAAGGGTTAACGTTACATCTTAGGATAATTTTTAGTCATGTTCTGTATACATACTAACATAAGGGTATACTTAGTGTGGTTACTCCATGTTTACTAGCTATAACATTAACGTTACATCACTCTTTTTCACTTCTTACTCAGTCAGCCAGAGTGCAGATATCACCATTAGATTCACAAACCTGAAACATCATCCATTTCTTCACTGCTGGTGATGACATTGTTGTCAGCTGCTGATACTGCTGCTGCTTGTGGCGCCTGCTTCAATGACAATAACTTTCTAATATCCATAACTGTATAGGCTATTAGCTTAAAACTCGTCAGGCACTAGGAAGGATCACTTCTACTTCAGGGCAGGCTACGCAGTACGCAGGCTAATGTACTGCACATTACTCCCGAGACGTTTTAAAAAAAAAAAAAAAAAAAAAAATGTAATTTATTTTTTATTTTTTTAAGTGAAACATCCGGGGCTTTTCAGAAAACATCCGGGGCTTGAGCCCAAGTAGCCACCCCCTAGCGCCGCCACTGACTGGTACCAATAAATGGAGCAAGTTTCATGAATGTCACACTTTTATTTTGTACGCAAAGACTATGTAACATTTGTAAACATATATTTTGATTATTAGATGACAACTATGTAAAATTAAACAATACATTTTAAAGCACGTTTATACAGACAGGACGTAACAATAATGATAAAAAAAACAAAAACTGAAAAGGAAGTGACGAAGGAGTTTCGACACCTCAAATACGGAGCGAAAAGTTAAACCAGAAGAATCAAGACTATGAGCTCCCACTAAACAACTCACAGTCTGAAAATTACCATTAATAAAAACCCTGAACGTTTACTTTTCGTTTTAAACATCGTTTTAAGGTGTAAACCTATGGTGTAAACGTGTCATTTAGAAATGCGCGTTCCCGTGAAAAGGGGGGCATTTCATGACGGGAGGCATAATGTGACACAACACCGGGATGATTTTTAGTCCCAGTCCACCACTGGCTATGACCGTATGATCGCCCATATTGACGCACCTAATTCCTAAACTTCAAACAGATACAACATAAACCGATCCTTCAGCCTCATATGAGCTCTCAGACACGTTCAAAATTAAACTGTCATCGCTGTCTGAGCTTGCTGCTGGGTGCGCCATCGTGCGTTTACATGCAGATGCTGGGATCCTGAACGGTGCAGCTGGAGCGCTGTGCCCGCAATGACGTCACCCATAATTTGACGGGACTTGAAGAATCCCAGAGAAGATCCAGAAAATGGTCAACATTGAAGGGCAGATTAATGGTTATCAAAGTACAAATATCCAAAATCAGTTCAGTAACGGTTTTCAAGGGGACAATATTTACTCAAATTGATGGGTTTGGATGATGGGGGAAACTCGTGTCACAGGCTCTTTAAATACAGTGAGAGTCGCAGGTTTCTGGGAGAGAGTTCCTGACATTAGGAACACAATATAACTTTAATAATATACACACATCTTGAATAATGATGGTAACACAACGATGTAATGTTCTATAGCATTGATCCACAAACAGCATCACTGATAGTTATTATTAAACAAGACAGATGTGTTCATGTTCTTTGTGTCTCTTTGAATCTTGAATGTTTAAAAGTGATTCTAGGACTCTTCATTCATAATATATATACAGTTGCAAGAAAAAGTATGTGAACCCTTTGGAATGACCTGGATTTCTGCATAAGTTGGTCATAAAATGTGTTCTGATCTTCATCTAAGTCACAACAATAGACAAACACAGTCTGCTTAAACTAATACCACACAAACAATGATATGTTTTCATGTTTTTATTGAACACACCATGTAAACATTCACAGTGCAGGGTGGAACAAGTATGTGAACCCCGAGGCTAAAGACTTCTTCAAGAGCTAATTGGAGTCAGCAGTCAGCCAACCTGGAGTCCAATCAATGAGACGAGATTGGAGGTGTTGGTTAAAGCTGCCCTGCCCTATAACAAAATACACACCAGTTTTGAATTTGCTATTCTTAAGAAGCATTGCCAGATGTGAACCATGCCTCGCACAAAAGAGCTCTCAGAAGACCTACGATTAAGAATTGTTGACTTGCATAAAGCTGGAAAGGGTTCCCAAAGTATCTCTAAAAGCCTTGATGTTCATCAGTCCACGGTAAGACACATTGTCTATACATGGAGAAAGTTCAGCACTGTTGCTACTCTCCCTAGGAGCAGTAGCGTGGCGTGGGAAAAAAATGAGGGGAAGCCAATAATACGTCCTTTCTTTTGGGTCGGGGGTGTGGTGGTCAATGTAATAACGCAGGGGTACTCAAATACAAATCTTAAAGGTCCAACATTTATTTTTTCAATAAGACAAAGGTCCGTTTATTACGATCATTCAAACTTTTAAACAATTGCAACAAGATTCTTAACACGAGGTTGCAAAAATAAAAATAATCTGTATGCAGCAGTTTTCATTGTTATTGTGTCTGTGCTCGATCCCTCAGAGTCGCAGTGTAAGAGCTGCAGTTATGAATAAAGGCAGCTGCACCCTCTTTCATTCAGCATCATTGCTTTATAAATGTCTTGCCCCCTTGTGTGTCCACTGAGGTTCGTCAGGCCCAACACATCTTCAACAAACTCCCCCTTTGCCTCATCATAAAAACTCACAAACACCAGCAACTGAGCATTGTCAGTGGTGTCAGTGGACTCACCCACAGCTAAGGAAATGCACTGTGCATTTTTTATTCCATCACAAAGCTGATTAATCAAATCACCAGCCAGTATTTATGTTCTTCTGGTTGCTGTGGAATCTGAGAGGGGGATTTGCTTGATTTGACCTGTTATTTCCTCTTTGTGTTTGCCTTCAACATGGTCTCCATCACTTCAGTCATGCATTATTTTATACTTCAGTTATTATCCAGTGGAAAGTCCTTACCTACTGGCCTAGTTAAATCAAAGTGGTTACTTTTGTTTGGCTGGGCAGTGTAGTTTTACACACCGTCTTATTTGACCCCCACAAAGAATATCAAAATATATATATTTACACACGTAAGGTCATCATCTTAACAGTTTTGTATGCTCATCCGTGAGCAGAGCATCAAGTTGACATGTCTATTACAGCTGAATGCGGCGATTACCATTTTGTTCAGCAAAACTCCTCATAAAATTAGTAAGATCAAAAGCTTTAGTGCGTTTTGATTCAATGCTGAGTACAGCCAAACTTGACAGTCTCTCTGCTGTTTGCAGTGGACATAGCGGAGAATTTTTACTCGTTGCGTTGTGGCGATGTCTCGCAGATAACACAGATAATACATATGAAAAGTATAATTAGCTGAGAGTCCAGAGACAGTTGTGGTTCGGTCCGGATCCGGACCGGAGTCCGGACTTTGAGGATGCCTGTAATAACGTAACCAGATGAGTGATTACAGCACCCGGTATCATTTTACACACATTTGTATCATACATATGCAGGACTTACACACGCCTGTTATCTAACCGACAGGTCCGCACGCACTCTCCAGCCCAAACTCTAATAAGCATTCATTCACAAACTAAATCAGGAGACCTTTAACGTTTTACGTCCGATTTGCTCCTTTGTTCCTCGCTGTACACAGCTCCAGTTTGAGCATCGGCCTGTCATCAGATTGTATTTGTTGTTGCTGCTGTAGCGGAAGTTTAGTACAATTATTTTTGATTAAATACTCCAAATCTCCACCCTCCATAATTGCACTTGCTTCAGTTGCTTGCTACTTTCTAACGGCGGTGAGAGTGGTGCAGTGACGCTATCTATCTTCTATTGATTCGATTTATGATTCGAAAATTATAAAAGTAGGGTAGAGATGTGGATATTATCCGACTGAACACAACGTGCATTTATCTAACAGGTTCGTTATCCACTGACCTTATTTCGAGCTATTTTCCAAAATCCTATGGAGAAATCCCATTGCTTTCTGTCGAGGGAACCCGAGCGCAGCTTACCTCCGGGTTTTAGGATGCGTCACTGCAACACTAAGTTGATGCGATTTGATTGGATTGTGAGGCAAGGGAAGCCAGCCGCCTCTGGCTTCCCTTGGCCCTGACCAATCACAGGTTGGCAGGGGCATCACGTGAGCCTCATCTGATTGGTCAATCTCTCCATTTTTTTTCACCAAGGGAAGCCAATTTCGGCTGGCCTCTTCTCGCAGCAGAGAGTGCAATCTACTGTTTCACCATAACATCTAGAGGGGCGCTGTTTCACTCTTTGTAAAATACTCAATGAGAATGGGGGAGAGACGGGCCGGCAGCAACACACAACAAAGAATTTCCGAAACTAAACAAAGTGTTTTTATTTATTTATTAAAATTATAACTACACTCTGAAAAAACAGGGGAAGCCTGGCTTCCCTTGGCCTCCAGGAGAAAACGCCACTGCCTAGGAGTGGCCGTCCTGTAAAGATGACTGCAAGAGCACAGCGCAGAATGCTCAATGAGGTGAAGAAGAATCCTAGAGCAGTGACGTGCGGTGAGGTTCATGGCTGGTGAGGCACTGACTCTTTCAGAGTCAGATTTACAAATATTATATATTTTGACCTTAAAGGTGGCGGGGTAGGTAATTTTGGAGAAACCAGCTCGAGTGCGCTAGAATTTGAAAATACACAGCCCCTCCTCCAACACACACGAACGCGCACATGACCAATGAGGGCACGAGATAAGTTTGTGCACAGATGGAAGGCTGACAGGCAGGTTATTTTAGCCGGGCCGGCTAAAATGAGTGGTCGTGCTTTTTACAGCACTACGGCTTCCACAGATTAAATGTTTTTATGTATTTTTTGTCAAAGCACTTAAGATATTCATTGCTATCGGGATGTTAAGAGCATTCCATGGAATATAACAAAAAGTGTATATCGTGCCGGTTTCTCAAACTTACCTACCCCACCTTTAATCGAAATATTCTGTTATTTTCAAAAGCTTTTTTAGTCTGATGCTTCGATTCATTTTAAACAGACCGTTCAACAAAAGGATAGCCTACCCAAAATCTAAATATTGGATTGTTCTCTCTTAGTAAGATCCAATTTTCATTACAAATGTGGTCTTACCTTGACTTGAAGATGAAGTCCATGCTATCCTTCTGGACAACAATCTTTATTACTGTTTTGTAAAAGTCCTCCTTATCTTCCTCTAGTTTCAAAAGCCTAGCTTGTTGTTTGTCTCTACCATCTCTGCGTAGAATAACAGTAGCAACAAGAACCTGTGGGCTCACTTGCGCCCCCTTCAGTGCGGCAAAGGTTGTGGCTGCCTCCCCTGGTGCTTTTTTCATTGCCGTTGTATGATGAGACCAGCGAGCCTAAATATCATATATACGTGAAATAAGTTATTTAGAGACTATGGATGGCGAGGATAAATGTAATAAAGGATCTACAAACATTACATTGGTGACATACAGTGAGATGGTGCAGGCATGCGCTTAGGGCCCGCTTTCCAGACAGTTTCTGTGGGGTGACGCATTCTGAGGTGAGGCAGAGCTCATCTGTGCCTCACCTCACCACACAGTAACTGGCTTGAGCGCGCTCACAAAATAAGTGCCCGCGCTAAATTAGTGCCCGCGCTCCAGCAAGTTACTGTGGGGCTTCTGTGAGGCAGAGCTCGTCCCTGCCTCACTTCTCAATCTCATCGCTGCCCGTAGTTGTAGCGGAGCTCGTCAAATTAGCCGATTTTTACTATAAAAAGCGATTGGAATCAAACAGAAATCACATTTACAACACAGATCAGTGGACACATTTTATTATTATTATTATTTGTATTATTATTCTTTTTTTCCGTTACATTGGAGAATGACAAGTGAGGCTCTGCCTCACATGCCTCCCCTGACCGCACGTCGCTGTCCTAGAGTGTCAGCTAGAGACTTAAAGAAATCTCTGGCACATGCTAACATCTCTGTTGACGAATCTACGATACGTAAAACACTGAACAAGAATGGAGTTCATGGGAGGACACCACGGAGGAAGCCACTGCTGTCCAGAAAAAACATTGCTGCACGTTTGAAGTTTGCAAAAGAGCACCTGGATGTTCCACAGCACTACTGGCAACATATTCTGTGGACAGATGAAACCAAAGCTGAGTTGTTTGGAAGGAACACACGACGCTATGTGTGGAGAATCCAAAGGGTTCACATACTTTTTCTTGCAACTGTATATAATACAAAGTAAATGTGGTTTCCAAAAGTCCTACAAAGTTCTGTGAGTGTTCAAACTCTCTTACGTTAAGCTGGCAGACAAGTTCAAACTGGAACACTTTCAACTGTGTGTGTGTGTGTGTGTGTGTGTGTGTGTGTGTAAAAAGTGCAGTCTCACTTCTCAGCCTGCAATCCTAAATGTCAGGAAACGAGAGCGAGAGAAACATCTGGAGAGAAGAGTTTACGAGAAGCTCAAACTGTGAAACCAGACAGACATGTTTCACAGGGGTGTGTGTGTGTGTGTCCAGTGATGCATCCTGAGACTGAAAACAAGTCGTTGTAGTTTCTCGTGAGACTCACACTTGTGTGTCAAACAGCTGTGTACATTTAGTCTGCAGTAAAACACACACACACACACACACACACACACACACACACACACACACACACACACACACACACACACACACACACACACACACACACACACACACACACACACACACACACACAGTAGTGAGGCCTCGCCTTCCTGAGAAAGAGATAAAGACGACCGCTTTATTATGACCTACTAAAGAGTTGAAAGGACGCCGATTGTTTGACTCCCTGTGTTCCTCTCACACCTGCTTCACTTCCTGTTGGATTCCGCTAAAGGAAAGCAGCTTTTAGTCCATCAATGCATTTGGGACTTTACTCAGGCACACTTCTGCTTTCCCTGCTATAACAAAGAAGAGAGTAGACATCATTGGTGTTTAAGGGGATTACTCCTGAGTGTCTTCTGAGTGTCTCCTGAGTGTCTTCTGAGTCTGAGTGTCTCCTGAGTGTCTTCTGAGTGTCACCTGAGTGTCTCCTGAGTGTCGTCTGAGTGTCTCCTGAGTGTCTCCTGAGTGTCTTCTGAGTGTCTCCTGAGTGTCACCTGAGTGTCTCCTGAGTGTCTCATTAGTGTCTCCTGAGTGTCTTCTGAGTGTCTCCTGAGTGTCTCCTGAGTGTCTTCTGAGTGTCTCATTATTGTCTCCTGAGTGTCTTCTGAGTGTCTCATTAGTGTCTCCTGAGTGTCTCATTAGTGTCTGCTGAGTGTCTTCTGAGTGTCTCATTAGTGTCTCCTGAGTGTCTCCTGAGTGTCTTCTGAGTGTCTCATTATTGTCTCCTGAGTGTCTCATTAGTGTCTTCTGAGTGTCTCCTGAGTGTCTCATTAGTGTCTCATTAGTGTCTCCTGAGTGTCTCCTGAGTGTCTTCTGAGTGTCTTCTGAGTGTCGCCTGAGTTTCTTCTGAGTGTCTCCTGAGTGTCTTCTGCGTGTCTCCTGAGTGTCTTCTGAGTGTCTTCTAAGTGAGTATTTCACAAATATCGTTGCACCTTTTTTTGTGCAATGGCTTCAAATGTGCTTCACACACCCTGAAAAAGTTGAGAAGTGTGTGTGTAGTAAAGTGTGTGTGCTATAGAGTGTGTGTGTAGTAAAGTGTGTGTGCTTATCGGCATGATGGTGCAGATCCTGGGTGTGTCGGCTTGAAGCAGAGAAATTATTCCTGTCTCGTCACATTCCTTCTTTTAATCAGAAGCACGTCGGTTCGTTTATTTTCAGACACAGAAAATATTTTTCCTCACATGACAGAGAGTCTGCACTTGATTAGGTTTCATTATATCAGTGGTGTCTCTACTTTAAAGAGTCCTCTCCTGCTGATGTTCAGGTGTATATCAGTATGTAGTGTCTCTACTTTAAAGAGTCCTCTCCTGCTGATGTTCAGGTGTATATCAGTATGTAGTGTCTCTACTTTAAAGAGTCCTCTCCTGCTGATGTTCAGGTGTATATCAGTATGTAGTGTCTCTACTTTAAAGAGTCCTCTCCTGCTGATGTTCAGGTGTATATCAGTATGTAGTGTCTCTACTTTAAAGAGTCCTCTCCTGCTGATGTTCAGGTGTATATCAGTATGTAGTGTCTCTACTTTAAAGAGTCCTCTCCTGCTGATGTTCAGGTGTATATCAGTATGTAGTGTCTCTCCTTTAAAGAGTCCTCTCCTGCTGATGTTCAGGTGTATATCAGTATGTAGTGTCTCTACTTTAAAGAGTCCTCTCCTGCTGATGTTCAGGTGTATATCAGTATGTAGTGTATCTACTTTATCCTATACTTCTGTCTCTTCAAATATGTAAATATCCACAGCTGTAGAAATGTCTCCTTGGTCTAACGTGTTAATATCAGCTGGAATACCCACTCACAGCTTGTGCTCTGAATATGTTCCAAACTGCTGAGCTAACAAACATGTACAGTCGAGGAACTATTTAAAGCCTGAAGCCTTACTGGGTTCCCCCTCCTATCAGTGGGTCACATGCCATCAAGTCCTGTAGTGTAATTTAAATAAACGTGATGATTGTCTCAGAGCATCAGAGGCTGTGTGAGGGAATGACCTTCTATACCCTCACACAGTATACACAGTATATATATATATATATATATATATATATATATTACAGTTACTACTCAGTTCACCACAGTTTACAGGAAATCACTGACTCTCTCGGAGTAACTCTCTTTATGTGTCTCTAAAGATGCTTTTCCACTTTTGCACTCGTCGTTAGTGTCTTTGAAGTTGTTTTAAGTGTCTTTATAGCCAGTCTCTAGTGTCTTTGCAGTTCTCTTTAGTTTATTTCAGGTCATTTTCATTCTGTTTATAGTTGTTTTAAGTGTCTTTGCAGTCGTCTTAAGTGACTTAAGTGTCTTTGTAGTTGTTTTCTGACTCATTATGATTGTTTTAAGTGTCTTTGAAATAGTCTAAAGTGTTTTTGTAGTTGTTTTCAATCTGTTGTTATTTTTAGTCTAATATAGTTATTTTAAGTGTCTTCGTAGTTGTTTTAAGTCTCTTTTTGAAGTAGTCTTAAGTCTCTTCGTAGTTGTTATCAGTCTCTCTGTGTAGTCGTCTCTAGTCTCTCTGTAGCTGTTATCAGTCTCTCTGTGTAGTCGTCTCTAGTCTCTTCGTTGTTGTTATCAGTCTCTCTGTGTAGTCGTCTCTAGTCTCTCTGTAGTTGTTATCAGTCTCTCTGTGTAGTCGTCTCTAGTCTCTTCGTTGTTGTTATCAGTCTCTCTGTGTAGTCGTCTCTAGTCTCTCTGTAGTTGTTATCAGTCTCTCTGTGTAGTCGTCTCTAGTCTCTTTGTTGTTGTTATCAGTCTCTCTGTGTAGTCGTCTCTAGTCTCTCTGTAGCTGTTATCAGTCTCTCTGTGTAGTCGTCTCTAGTCTCTTCGTTGTTGTTATCAGTCTCTCTGTGTAGTCGTCTCTAGTCTCTCTGTAGTTGTTATCAGTCTCTCTGTGTAGTCGTCTCTAGTCTCTTTGTTGTTGTTATCAGTCTCTCTGTGTAGTCGTCTTAAGTCTCTTCGTTGTTGTTATCAGTCTCTCTGTGTAGTCGTCTCTAGTCTCTCTGTAGCTGTCTTAAGTCTCTTTTTGAAATCGTCTTAAGTCTCTTCCTAGTTGTTTGTAGTCTCCTTGCAGTCCTTTCCAGTCGCTTTGTGCTAGTTGTCGTGTCTTTGTGGTCCTTTTGTCTTTGTCGTGTGTCAGGAATATTAAAGCATAGTTTTAATTGTAATGCTTTCTGAAGATTATTAGATTTGATATAAAAATAAACAACGTTTCCTCTCAGCTCTGATGCAGAACACCTTCAAGACTTCAAGAGCAGATTCTAACCCCTTTAACTTGACATAGTTTGACCTGTAAAACTGCATGTGTTCAGTTTAGTTCAGAAAGGATCAAAGAGAACAATAAAATGCAAACAACACACGTTACTACATACATGTCACATATAGCACGTCACAATCGCACAGCAGGAACGAGGGGTCCACATGCAACACACACGCCATATCCAACACAGACTAGAGTGCAGGCGGAGCTCTCAGTGAACCATGCATGTGGTTCTTGAGTCAGAGATTCTGTCCTCGTGTGACCCTGAGGGGATCAGGTTCATTCAGCATCATTTACATAATTATCCACATACACAGGTACCAATAGCTTCCGATTGACTAGCATCCAACCGAGCTTTAAAAACATTTTGTGGCACCAGATTGCTCAGTTTCAATTTAATTTGCAGACTATTCCAAGACAGAGGAGCTGCGCATCTAAAAGCTGTCTTCCCTAAGACAGTCCTAGCAGTTGGCACATTTAATAAAACCACAGCAGTCGATCTCAGGCAGTAGCCACTTACAATTCTCCGTGAGATCAGGGAGCAGATATAAGATGGAAGTTTCCCTAACATGGCTTTGTATATAAACATGTACCAGTGACTGAGCCTCCGTACAGTTAGTGAAAGCAAACCAGCCCTTGCATACAGGGTACAGTGATGAGTTAATGCTTTACAGTTTGTCACAAATCTCAGTGCGCTGTGATACGCAGCATCTAACTTCACCAGGTGCATTCATATAGACCAGATCACCATAGTCCAGCACAGGTCAAAAGGTCACAGAGCCTTTTCCTGGCCTATATAATGTATAATTGGTGCATTCTGCTTTATGTTTAAGAGCACATCATATTTAATATATTTGTTTTGTACATCAGAAGAAGAACACTTCATTTATCCTGAGGGTTCGGTAACAAATGCTCCATTTACAATGAAATACAATACCAATATTTATATGAACACAAGAACGTTCTATTAAGATTACAATACAAATAGAACACATTTAGAATAAGTTATTTGTATTAAAATGAGAAATTAAAGTAAAAATTGTTAAAAGAATATATAAACAAAAATAAAATAAGAGTTATACCTACATTATACAAGAAAAAGCCTCAAAATAAGAATAATTCACCCTCTGATGAAACAGGAAGTGGTAATTAAGAAAATATGTTACATGCGTTTCATAATCATTTATACGAGTCAGGAGGTGTTGAATGAAGCGATGGTGTGACATTCAACCAATGAGGAGGCACTTCACTTTGCAGCTCGAGAGCGCCCTCTGCTGGCGGCTGATTGTATAGCGTTTCAAAAACATGAAAACTGAGATTATAATGTGTCACAAAAAGAGGACAGGTCACGTTCACCTTTCAATAGGGAGCAGCTCACTGTAGTAAAGGTAGAAGTACTCAGATCTGGTACTTTAGTAAAAGTAGAAGTACTCAGATCTTGTACTTGAGTTAAAGTAGAAGTACTCAGATCTGGTACTTGAGTTAAAGTAGAAGTACTCAGATCTGGTACTTTAGTAAAGGTAGAAGTACTCAGATCTGGTACTTTAGTAAAAGTAGAAGTACTCAGATCTGGTACTTTAGTTAAAGTAGAAGTACTCAGATCTGGTACTTTAGTAAAGGTAGAAGTACTCAGATCTGGTACTTTAGTAAAAGTAGAAGTACTCAGATCTGGTACTTTAGTAAAAGTAGAAGTACTCAGATCTTGTACTTGAGTTAAAGTAGAAGTACTCAGATCTGGTACTTTAGTAAAGGTAGAAGTACTCAGATCTGGTACTTTAGTAAAAGTAGAAGTACTCAGATCTGGTACTTTAGTTAAAGTAGAAGTACTCAGATCTGGTACTTTAGTAAAGGTAGAAGTACTCAGATCTGGTACTTTAGTAAAAGTAGAAGTACTCAGATCTGGTACTTTAGTTAAAGTAGAAGTACTCAGATCTTGTACTTGAGTTAAAGTAGAAGTACTCAGATCTTGTACTTTAGTAAAGGTAGAAGTACTCAGATCTGGTACTTTAGTAAAAGTAGAAGTACTCAGATCTTGTACTTTAGTAAAGGTAGAAGTACTCAGATCTGGTACTTGAGTTAAAGTAGAAGTACTCAGATCTGGTACTTGAGTTAAAGTAGAAGTACTCAGATCTGGTACTTGAGTTAAAGTAGAAGTACTCAGATCTGGTACTTTAGTAAAGGTAGAAGTACTCAGATCTGGTACTTTAGTAAAAGTAGAAGTACTCAGATCTTGTACTTGAGTTAAAGTAGAAGTACTCAGATCTGGTACTTGAGTTAAAGTAGAAGTACTCAGATCTGGTACTTTAGTAAAGGTAGAAGTACTCAGATCTGGTACTTTAGTAAAAGTAGAAGTACTCAGATCTGGTACTTTAGTTAAAGTAGAAGTACTCAGATCTGGTACTTTAGTAAAGGTAGAAGTACTCAGATCTGGTACTTTAGTAAAAGTAGAAGTACTCAGATCTGGTACTTTAGTTAAAGTAGAAGTACTCAGATCTGGTACTTTAGTAAAGGTAGAAGTACTCAGATCTGGTACTTTAGTAAAAGTAGAAGTACTCAGATCTGGTACTTGAGTAAAAGTAGAAGTACTCAGATCTTGTACTTGAGTTAAAGTAGAAGTACTCAGATCTGGTACTTTAGTAAAGGTAGAAGTACTCAGATCTGGTACTTTAGTAAAAGTAGAAGTACTCAGATCTGGTACTTTAGTTAAAGTAGAAGTACTCAGATCTGGTACTTTAGTAAAGGTAGAAGTACTCAGATCTGGTACTTTAGTAAAAGTAGAAGTACTCAGATCTGGTACTTTAGTTAAAGTAGAAGTACTCAGATCTTGTACTTGAGTTAAAGTAGAAGTACTCAGATCTTGTACTTTAGTAAAGGTAGAAGTACTCAGATCTGGTACTTTAGTAAAAGTAGAAGTACTCAGATCTTGTACTTTAGTAAAGGTAGAAGTACTCAGATCTGGTACTTGAGTTAAAGTAGAAGTACTCAGATCTGGTACTTGAGTTAAAGTAGAAGTACTCAGATCTGGTACTTGAGTTAAAGTAGAAGTACTCAGATCTGGTACTTTAGTAAAGGTAGAAGTACTCAGATCTGGTACTTTAGTAAAAGTAGAAGTACTCAGATCTGGTACTTTAGTTAAAGTAGAAGTACTCAGATCTTGTACTTGAGTTAAAGTAGAAGTACTCAGATCTGGTACTTTAGTAAAGGTAGAAGTACTCAGATCTGGTACTTTAGTAAAAGTAGAAGTACTCAGATCTGGTACTTTAGTTAAAGTAGAAGTACTCAGATCTGGTACTTTAGTTAAAGTAGAAGTACTCAGATCTTGTACTTGAGTTAAAGTAGAAGTACTCAGATCTGGTACTTGAGTAAAAGTAGAAGTACTCAGATCTGGTACTTTAGTTAAAGTAGAAGTACTCAGATCTTGTACTTGAGTTAAAGTAGAAGTACTCAGATCTGGTACTTGAGTTAAAGTAGAAGTACTCAGATCTGGTACTTGAGTAAAAGTAGAAGTACTCAGATCTGGTACTTTAGTTAAAGTAGAAGTACTCAGATCTTGTACTTGAGTTAAAGTAGAAGTACTCAGATCTGGTACTTTAGTTAAAGTAGAAGTACTCAGATCTGGTACTTGAGTTAAAGTAGAAGTACTCAGATCTTGTTCTTTAGTTAAAGTAGAAGTACTCAGATCTTGTACTTGAGTTAAAGTAGAAGTACTCAGATCTTGTACTTTAGTAAAGGTAGAAGTACTCAGATCTTGTACTTTAGTAAAGGTAGAAGTACTCAGATCTTGTACTTTAGTAAAGGTAGAAGTACTCAGATCTGGTACTTTAGTTAAAGTAGAAGTACTCAGATCTTGTACTTTAGTAAAGGTAGAAGTACTCAGATCTTGTACTTTAGTAAAGGTAGAAGTACTCAGATCTTGTACTTTAGTAAAGGTAGAAGTACTCAGATCTGGTACTTTAGTTAAAGTAGAAGTACTCAGATCTGGTACTTGAGTTAAAGTAGAAGTACTCAGATCTGGTACTTGAGTTAAAGTAGAAGTACTCAGATCTGGTACTTGAGTTAAAGTAGAAGTACTCAGATCTGGTACTTGAGTTAAAGTAGAAGTACTCAGATCTGGTACTTGAGTTAAAGTAGAAGTACTCAGATCTTGAACTTTAGTTAAAGTAGAATTACTCAGATCTTGAACTTTAGTTAAAGTAGAAGTACTCAGATCTTGTACTTGAGTAAAAGTAGAAGTATTCAGATCTTGTACTTGAGTAAAAGTAGAAGTACTCAGGTCTTGTACTTTAGTTAAAGTAGAAGTACTCAGATCTTGTACTTTAGTTAAAGTAGAAGTACTCAGATCTGGTACTTGAGTTAAAGTAGAAGTACTCAGATCTTGTTCTTGAGTAAAAGTAGAAGTACTCAGATCTGGTACTTGAGTTAAAGTAGAAGTACTCAGATCTTGTTCTTGAGTAAAAGTAGAAGTACTCAGATCTGGTACTTGAGTTAAAGTAGAAGTACTCAGATCTTGTACTTGAGTAAAAGTAGAAGTATTCAGATCTTGTACTTGAGTAAAAGTAGAAGTACTCAGGTCTTGTACTTGAGTAAAAGTAGAAGTACTCAGATCTTGAACTTGAGTATAAGTGGAAGTACTCAGATCTTGTACTTGAGTAAAAGTAGAAGTACTCAGATCTTGAACTTGAGTAAAAGTGGAAGTACTCAGATCTTGTACTTGAGTAAAAGTAGAAGTACTCAGATCTTGTACTTGAGTAAAAGTAGAAGTACTCAGGTCTTGTACTTGAGTAAAAGTAGAAGTACTCAGATCTTGAACTTGAGTAAAAGTGGAAGTACTCAGATCTTGTACTTGAGTAAAAGTAGAAGTACTCAGGTCTTGTACTTGAGTAAAAGTAGAAGTACTCAGATCTTGAACTTGAGTAAAAGTGGAAGTACTCAGATATTGTACTTGAGTAAAAGTAGAAGTACTCAGATCTTGTATTTGAGTAAAAGTAGAAGTACTCAGATCTTGTACTTGAGTAAAAGTAGAAGTACTCAGATCTTGAACTTGAGTAAAAGTGGAAGTACTCAGATCTTGTACTTGAGTAAAAGTAGAAGTACTCAGATCTTGTACTTGAGTAAAAGTAGAAGTACTCAGATCTTGTACTTGAGTAAAAGTGGAAGTACTCAGATCTTGTATTTGAGTAAAAGTAGAAGTACTCAGATCTTGTATTTGAGTAAAAGTAGAAGTACTCAGATCTTGTACTTGAGTAAAAGTAGAAGTACTCAGATCTTGAACTTGAGTAAAAGTGGAAGTACTCAGATCTTGTACTTGAGTAAAAGTAGAAGTACTCAGATCTTGTACTTGAGTAAAAGTAGAAGTACTCAGATCTTGTACTTGAGTAAAAGTGGAAGTACTCAGATCTTGTACTTGAGTAAAAGTAGAAGTACTCAGGTCTTGTACTTGAGTAAAAGTAGAAGTACTCAGATCTTGTACTTGAGTAAAAGTAGAAGTACTCAGATCTTGTACTTGAGTAAAAGTAGAAGTACTCAGATCTTGTACTTGAGTAAAAGTAGAAGTACTCAGATCTTGTACTTGAGTAAAAGTAGAAGTACTCAGGTCTTGTACTTGAGTAAAAGTAGAAGTACTCAGATCTTGAACTTGAGTAAAAGTAGAAGTACTCAGATCTTGTACTTGAGTAAAAGTAGAAGTACTCAGATCTTGTACTTGAGTAAAAGTAGAAGTACTCAGGTCTTGTACTTGAGTAAAAGTAGAAGTACTCAGATCTTGAACTTGAGTAAAAGTGGAAGTACTCAGGTCTTGTACTTGAGTAAAAGTAGAAGTACTCAGATCTTGAACTTGAGTAAAAGTAGAAGTACTCAGATCTTGTACTTGAGTAAAAGTAGAAGTACTCAGATCTTGTACTTGAGTAAAATTAGAAGTACTCAGGTCTTGTACTTGAGTAAAAGTAGAAGTACTCAGATCTTGAACTTGAGTAAAAGTGGAAGTACTCAGATCTTGTACTTGAGTAAAAGTAGAAGTACTCAGATCTTGAACTTGAGTAAAAGTGGAAGTACTCAGATCTTGTACTTGAGTAAAAGTAGAAGTACTCAGATCTTGTACTTGAGTAAAAGTAGAAGTACTCAGATCTTGTACTTGAGTAAAAGTGGAAGTACTCAGATCTTGTACTTGAGTAAAAGTAGAAGTACTCAGGTCTTGTACTTGAGTAAAAGTAGAAGTACTCAGATCTTGCTCTTGAGTAAAAGTACTCAGATCTTGTACTTGAGTAAAAGTAGAAGTACTCAGGTCTTGTACTTGAGTAAAAGTAGAAGTACTCAGATCTTGTACTTGAGTAAAAGTAGAAGTACTCAGATCTTGAACTTGAGTAAAAGTGGAAGTACTCAGATCTTGTACTTGAGTAAAAGTAGAAGTACTCAGATCTTGTACTTGAGTAAAAGTAGAAGTACTCAGATCTTGTACTTGAGTAAAAGTGGAAGTACTCAGATCTTGTACTTGAGTAAAAGTAGAAGTACTCAGGTCTTGTACTTGAGTAAAAGTAGAAGTACTCAGATCTTGCTCTTGAGTAAAAGTACTCAGATCTTGTACTTGAGTAAAAGTAGAAGTACTCAGGTCTTGTACTTGAGTAAAAGTAGAAGTACTCAGATCTTGTACTTGAGTAAAAGTAGAAGTACTCAGATCTTGTACTTGAGTAAAAGTGGAAGTACTCAGATCTTGTACTTGAGTAAAAGTAGAAGTACTCAGGTCTTGTACTTGAGTAAAAGTAGAAGTACTCAGATCTTGCTCTTGAGTAAAAGTACTCAGATCTTGTACTTGAGTAAAAGTAGAAGTACTCAGGTCTTGTACTTGAGTAAAAGTAGAAGTACTCAGATCTTGTACTTGAGTAAAAGTAGAAGTACTCAGATCTTGAACTTGAGTAAAAGTGGAAGTACTCAGATCTTGTACTTGAGTAAAAGTAGAAGTACTCAGGTCTTGTACTTGAGTAAAAGTAGAAGTACTCAGATCTTGTACTTGAGTAAAAGTAGAAGTACTCAGATCTTGAACTTGAGTAAAAGTGGAAGTACTCAGATCTTGTACTTGAGTAAAAGTAGAAGTACTCAGATCTTGTACTTGAGTAAAAGTAGAAGTACTCAGATCTTGTACTTGAGTAAAAGTGGAAGTACTCAGATCTTGTACTTGAGTAAAAGTAGAAGTACTCAGGTCTTGTACTTGAGTAAAAGTAGAAGTACTCAGATCTTGCTCTTGAGTAAAAGTACTCAGATCTTGTACTTGAGTAAAAGTAGAAGTACTCAGGTCTTGTACTTGAGTAAAAGTAGAAGTACTCAGATCTTGTACTTGAGTAAAAGTAGAAGTACTCAGATCTTGTACTTGAGTAAAAGTACTCAGATCTTGTACTTGAGTAAAAGTAGAAGTACTCAGGTCTTGTACTTGAGTAAAAGTAGAAGTACTCAGATCTTGTACTTGAGTAAAAGTAGAAGTACTCAGATCTTGTACTTGAGTAAAAGTAGAAGTACTCAGATCTTGTACTTGAGTAAAAGTGGAAGTACTCAGATCTTGTACTTGAGTAAAAGTGGAAGTACTCAGATCTTGTACTTGAGTAAAAGTAGAAGTACTCAGATCTTGTACTTGAGTAAAAGTAGAAGTACTCAGATCCTGTACTTGAGTAAAAGTAGAAGTACTCAGGTCTTGGACTTGAGTAAAAGTAGAAGTACTCAGATCTTGTACTTGAGTAAAAGTGGAAGTACTCAGATCTTGTACTTGAGTAAAAGTAGAAGTACTCAGGTCTTGTACTTGAGTAAAAGTAGAAGTACTCAGATCTTGCTCTTGAGTAAAAGTACTCAGATCTTGTACTTGAGTAAAAGTAGAAGTACTCAGGTCTTGTACTTGAGTAAAAGTAGAAGTACTCAGATCTTGTACTTGAGTAAAAGTAGAAGTACTCAGATCTTGTACTTGAGTAAAAGTGGAAGTACTCAGATCTTGTACTTGAGTAAAAGTAGAAGTACTCAGGTCTTGTACTTGAGTAAAAGTAGAAGTACTCAGATCTTGCTCTTGAGTAAAAGTACTCAGATCTTGTACTTGAGTAAAAGTAGAAGTACTCAGGTCTTGTACTTGAGTAAAAGTAGAAGTACTCAGATCTTGTACTTGAGTAAAAGTAGAAGTACTCAGATCTTGAACTTGAGTAAAAGTGGAAGTACTCAGATCTTGTACTTGAGTAAAAGTAGAAGTACTCAGATCTTGTACTTGAGTAAAAGTAGAAGTACTCAGATCTTGTACTTGAGTAAAAGTAGAAGTACTCAGATCTTGTACTTGAGTAAAAGTGGAAGTACTCAGATCTTGTACTTGAGTAAAAGTAGAAGTACTCAGGTCTTGTACTTGAGTAAAAGTAGAAGTACTCAGATCTTGTACTTGAGTAAAAGTAGAAGTACTCAGATCTTGTACTTGAGTAAAAGTAGAAGTACTCAGATCTTGTACTTGAGTAAAAGTGGAAGTACTCAGATCTTGTACTTGAGTAAAAGTGGAAGTACTCAGATCTTGTACTTGAGTAAAAGTAGAAGTACTCAGATCTTGTACTTGAGTAAAAGTAGAAGTACTCAGATCTTGTACTTGAGTAAAAGTAGAAGTACTCAGATCCTGTACTTGAGTAAAAGTAGAAGTACTCAGGTCTTGTACTTGAGTAAAAGTAGAAGTACTCAGATCTTGTACTTGAGTAAAAGTAGAAGTACTCAGATCTTGTACTTGAGTAAAAGTAGAAGTACTCAGGTCTTGTACTTGAGTAAAAGTAGAAGTACTCAGATCTTGCTCTTGAGTAAAAGTACTCAGATCTTGTACTTGAGTAAAAGTAGAAGTACTCAGGTCTTGTACTTGAGTAAAAGTAGAAGTAATCAGATCTTGTACTTGAGTAAAAGTAGAAGTACTCAGATCTTGTACTTGAGTAAAAGTGGAAGTACTCAGATCTTGTACTTGAGTAAAAGTAGAAGTACTCAGGTCTTGTACTTGAGTAAAAGTAGAAGTACTCAGATCTTGTACTTGAGTAAAAGTAGAAGTACTCAGATCTTGTACTTGAGTAAAAGTAGAAGTACTCAGATCTTGTACTTGAGTAAAAGTGGAAGTACTCAGATCTTGTACTTGAGTAAAAGTGGAAGTACTCAGATCTTGTACTTGAGTAAAAGTAGAAGTACTCAGATCTTGTACTTGAGTAAAAGTAGAAGTACTCAGATCTTGTACTTGAGTAAAAGTAGAAGTACTCAGGTCTTGTACTTGAGTAAAAGTAGAAGTACTCAGATCTTGTACTTGAGTAAAAGTAGAAGTACTCAGATCTTGTACTTGAGTAAAAGTAGAAGTACTCAGATCTTGTACTTGAGTAAAAGTAGAAGTACTCAGATCTTGTACTTGAGTAAAAGTAGAAGTACTCAGATCTTGTACTTGAGTAAAAGTAGAAGTACTCAGATCTTGTACTTGAGTAAAAGTAGAAGTACTCAGATCCTGTACTTGAGTAAAAGTAGAAGTACTCAGATCTGGTACTTTAGTTAAAGTAGAAGTACTCAGATCTGGTACTTGAGTTAAAGTAGAAGTACTCAGATCTGGTACTTGAGTTAAAGTAGAAGTACTCAGATCTGGTACTTGAGTTAAAGTAGAAGTACTCAGATCTGGTACTTGAGTTAAAGTAGAAGTACTCAGATCTGGTACTTGAGTTAAAGTAGAAGTACTCAGATCTTGAACTTTAGTTAAAGTAGAATTACTCAGATCTTGAACTTTAGTTAAAGTAGAAGTACTCAGATCTTGTACTTGAGTAAAAGTAGAAGTATTCAGATCTTGTACTTGAGTAAAAGTAGAAGTACTCAGGTCTTGTACTTTAGTTAAAGTAGAAGTACTCAGATGTTGTACTTTAGTTAAAGTAGAAGTACTCAGATCTGGTACTTGAGTTAAAGTAGAAGTACTCAGATCTTGTTCTTGAGTAAAAGTAGAAGTACTCAGATCTGGTACTTGAGTTAAAGTAGAAGTACTCAGATCTTGTTCTTGAGTAAAAGTAGAAGTACTCAGATCTGGTACTTGAGTTAAAGTAGAAGTACTCAGATCTTGTACTTGAGTAAAAGTAGAAGTATTCAGATCTTGTACTTGAGTAAAAGTAGAAGTACTCAGGTCTTGTACTTGAGTAAAAGTAGAAGTACTCAGATCTTGAACTTGAGTATAAGTGGAAGTACTCAGATCTTGTACTTGAGTAAAAGTAGAAGTACTCAGATCTTGAACTTGAGTAAAAGTGGAAGTACTCAGATCTTGTACTTGAGTAAAAGTAGAAGTACTCAGATCTTGTACTTGAGTAAAAGTAGAAGTACTCAGGTCTTGTACTTGAGTAAAAGTAGAAGTACTCAGATCTTGAACTTGAGTAAAAGTGGAAGTACTCAGATCTTGTACTTGAGTAAAAGTAGAAGTACTCAGGTCTTGTACTTGAGTAAAAGTAGAAGTACTCAGATCTTGAACTTGAGTAAAAGTGGAAGTACTCAGATATTGTACTTGAGTAAAAGTAGAAGTACTCAGATCTTGTATTTGAGTAAAAGTAGAAGTACTCAGATCTTGTACTTGAGTAAAAGTAGAAGTACTCAGATCTTGAACTTGAGTAAAAGTGGAAGTACTCAGATCTTGTACTTGAGTAAAAGTAGAAGTACTCAGATCTTGTACTTGAGTAAAAGTAGAAGTACTCAGATCTTGTACTTGAGTAAAAGTGGAAGTACTCAGATCTTGTATTTGAGTAAAAGTAGAAGTACTCAGATCTTGTATTTGAGTAAAAGTAGAAGTACTCAGATCTTGTACTTGAGTAAAAGTAGAAGTACTCAGATCTTGAACTTGAGTAAAAGTGGAAGTACTCAGATCTTGTACTTGAGTAAAAGTAGAAGTACTCAGATCTTGTACTTGAGTAAAAGTAGAAGTACTCAGATCTTGTACTTGAGTAAAAGTGGAAGTACTCAGATCTTGTACTTGAGTAAAAGTAGAAGTACTCAGGTCTTGTACTTGAGTAAAAGTAGAAGTACTCAGATCTTGTACTTGAGTAAAAGTAGAAGTACTCAGATCTTGTACTTGAGTAAAAGTAGAAGTACTCAGATCTTGTACTTGAGTAAAAGTAGAAGTACTCAGATCTTGTACTTGAGTAAAAGTAGAAGTACTCAGGTCTTGTACTTGAGTAAAAGTAGAAGTACTCAGATCTTGAACTTGAGTAAAAGTAGAAGTACTCAGATCTTGTACTTGAGTAAAAGTAGAAGTACTCAGATCTTGTACTTGAGTAAAAGTAGAAGTACTCAGGTCTTGTACTTGAGTAAAAGTAGAAGTACTCAGATCTTGAACTTGAGTAAAAGTGGAAGTACTCAGGTCTTGTACTTGAGTAAAAGTAGAAGTACTCAGATCTTGAACTTGAGTAAAAGTAGAAGTACTCAGATCTTGTACTTGAGTAAAAGTAGAAGTACTCAGATCTTGTACTTGAGTAAAATTAGAAGTACTCAGGTCTTGTACTTGAGTAAAAGTAGAAGTACTCAGATCTTGAACTTGAGTAAAAGTGGAAGTACTCAGATCTTGTACTTGAGTAAAAGTAGAAGTACTCAGATCTTGAACTTGAGTAAAAGTGGAAGTACTCAGATCTTGTACTTGAGTAAAAGTAGAAGTACTCAGATCTTGTACTTGAGTAAAAGTAGAAGTACTCAGATCTTGTACTTGAGTAAAAGTGGAAGTACTCAGATCTTGTACTTGAGTAAAAGTAGAAGTACTCAGGTCTTGTACTTGAGTAAAAGTAGAAGTACTCAGATCTTGCTCTTGAGTAAAAGTACTCAGATCTTGTACTTGAGTAAAAGTAGAAGTACTCAGGTCTTGTACTTGAGTAAAAGTAGAAGTACTCAGATCTTGTACTTGAGTAAAAGTAGAAGTACTCAGATCTTGAACTTGAGTAAAAGTGGAAGTACTCAGATCTTGTACTTGAGTAAAAGTAGAAGTACTCAGATCTTGTACTTGAGTAAAAGTAGAAGTACTCAGATCTTGTACTTGAGTAAAAGTGGAAGTACTCAGATCTTGTACTTGAGTAAAAGTAGAAGTACTCAGGTCTTGTACTTGAGTAAAAGTAGAAGTACTCAGATCTTGCTCTTGAGTAAAAGTACTCAGATCTTGTACTTGAGTAAAAGTAGAAGTACTCAGGTCTTGTACTTGAGTAAAAGTAGAAGTACTCAGATCTTGTACTTGAGTAAAAGTAGAAGTACTCAGATCTTGTACTTGAGTAAAAGTGGAAGTACTCAGATCTTGTACTTGAGTAAAAGTAGAAGTACTCAGGTCTTGTACTTGAGTAAAAGTAGAAGTACTCAGATCTTGCTCTTGAGTAAAAGTACTCAGATCTTGTACTTGAGTAAAAGTAGAAGTACTCAGGTCTTGTACTTGAGTAAAAGTAGAAGTACTCAGATCTTGTACTTGAGTAAAAGTAGAAGTACTCAGATCTTGAACTTGAGTAAAAGTGGAAGTACTCAGATCTTGTACTTGAGTAAAAGTAGAAGTACTCAGGTCTTGTACTTGAGTAAAAGTAGAAGTACTCAGATCTTGTACTTGAGTAAAAGTAGAAGTACTCAGATCTTGAACTTGAGTAAAAGTGGAAGTACTCAGATCTTGTACTTGAGTAAAAGTAGAAGTACTCAGATCTTGTACTTGAGTAAAAGTAGAAGTACTCAGATCTTGTACTTGAGTAAAAGTGGAAGTACTCAGATCTTGTACTTGAGTAAAAGTAGAAGTACTCAGGTCTTGTACTTGAGTAAAAGTAGAAGTACTCAGGTCTTGTACTTGAGTAAAAGTAGAAGTACTCAGATCTTGCTCTTGAGTAAAAGTACTCAGATCTTGTACTTGAGTAAAAGTAGAAGTACTCAGGTCTTGTACTTGAGTAAAAGTAGAAGTACTCAGATCTTGTACTTGAGTAAAAGTAGAAGTACTCAGATCTTGTACTTGAGTAAAAGTACTCAGATCTTGTACTTGAGTAAAAGTAGAAGTACTCAGGTCTTGTACTTGAGTAAAAGTAGAAGTACTCAGATCTTGTACTTGAGTAAAAGTAGAAGTACTCAGATCTTGTACTTGAGTAAAAGTAGAAGTACTCAGATCTTGTACTTGAGTAAAAGTGGAAGTACTCAGATCTTGTACTTGAGTAAAAGTGGAAGTACTCAGATCTTGTACTTGAGTAAAAGTAGAAGTACTCAGATCTTGTACTTGAGTAAAAGTAGAAGTACTCAGATCCTGTACTTGAGTAAAAGTGGAAGTACTCAGATCTTGTACTTGAGTAAAAGTAGAAGTACTCAGGTCTTGTACTTGAGTAAAAGTAGAAGTACTCAGATCTTGCTCTTGAGTAAAAGTACTCAGATCTTGTACTTGAGTAAAAGTAGAAGTACTCAGGTCTTGTACTTGAGTAAAAGTAGAAGTACTCAGATCTTGTACTTGAGTAAAAGTAGAAGTACTCAGATCTTGTACTTGAGTAAAAGTGGAAGTACTCAGATCTTGTACTTGAGTAAAAGTAGAAGTACTCAGGTCTTGTACTTGAGTAAAAGTAGAAGTACTCAGATCTTGCTCTTGAGTAAAAGTACTCAGATCTTGTACTTGAGTAAAAGTAGAAGTACTCAGGTCTTGTACTTGAGTAAAAGTAGAAGTACTCAGATCTTGTACTTGAGTAAAAGTAGAAGTACTCAGATCTTGAACTTGAGTAAAAGTGGAAGTACTCAGATCTTGTACTTGAGTAAAAGTAGAAGTACTCAGATCTTGTACTTGAGTAAAAGTAGAAGTACTCAGATCTTGTACTTGAGTAAAAGTAGAAGTACTCAGATCTTGTACTTGAGTAAAAGTAGAAGTACTCAGATCTTGTACTTGAGTAAAAGTAGAAGTACTCAGATCTTGTACTTGAGTAAAAGTGGAAGTACTCAGATCTTGTACTTGAGTAAAAGTAGAAGTACTCAGGTCTTGTACTTGAGTAAAAGTAGAAGTACTCAGATCTTGCTCTTGAGTAAAAGTACTCAGATCTTGTACTTGAGTAAAAGTAGAAGTACTCAGGTCTTGTACTTGAGTAAAAGTAGAAGTACTCAGATCTTGTACTTGAGTAAAAGTGGAAGTACTCAGATCTTGTACTTGAGTAAAAGTAGAAGTACTCAGGTCTTGTACTTGAGTAAAAGTAGAAGTACTCAGATCTTGTACTTGAGTAAAAGTAGAAGTACTCAGATCTTGTACTTGAGTAAAAGTAGAAGTACTCAGATCTTGTACTTGAGTAAAAGTGGAAGTACTCAGATCTTGTACTTGAGTAAAAGTGGAAGTACTCAGATCTTGTACTTGAGTAAAAGTAGAAGTACTCAGATCTTGTACTTGAGTAAAAGTAGAAGTACTCAGATCTTGTACTTGAGTAAAAGTAGAAGTACTCAGATCCTGTACTTGAGTAAAAGTAGAAGTACTCAGGTCTTGTACTTGAGTAAAAGTAGAAGTACTCAGATCTTGTACTTGAGTAAAAGTAGAAGTACTCAGATCTTGTACTTGAGTAAAAGTAGAAGTACTCAGGTCTTGTACTTGAGTAAAAGTAGAAGTACTCAGATCTTGCTCTTGAGTAAAAGTACTCAGATCTTGTACTTGAGTAAAAGTAGAAGTACTCAGGTCTTGTACTTGAGTAAAAGTAGAAGTAATCAGATCTTGTACTTGAGTAAAAGTAGAAGTACTCAGATCTTGTACTTGAGTAAAAGTGGAAGTACTCAGATCTTGTACTTGAGTAAAAGTAGAAGTACTCAGGTCTTGTACTTGAGTAAAAGTAGAAGTACTCAGATCTTGTACTTGAGTAAAAGTAGAAGTACTCAGATCTTGTACTTGAGTAAAAGTAGAAGTACTCAGATCTTGTACTTGAGTAAAAGTGGAAGTACTCAGATCTTGTACTTGAGTAAAAGTGGAAGTACTCAGATCTTGTACTTGAGTAAAAGTAGAAGTACTCAGGTCTTGTACTTGAGTAAAAGTAGAAGTACTCAGATCTTGTACTTGAGTAAAAGTAGAAGTACTCAGATCTTGTACTTGAGTAAAAGTAGAAGTACTCAGATCCTGTACTTGAGTAAAAGTAGAAGTACTCAGATCTTGTACTTGAGTAAAAGTAGAAGTACTCAGATCTTGTACTTGAGTAAAAGTAGAAGTACTCAGATCTTGTACTTGAGTAAAAGTAGAAGTACTCAGATCTTGTACTTGAGTAAAAGTAGAAGTACTCAGATCTTGTACTTGAGTAAAAGTAGAAGTACTCAGATCCTGTACTTGAGTAAAAGTAGAAGTACTCAGGTCTTGTACTTGAGTAAAAGTAGAAGTACTCAGATCTTGTACTTGAGTAAAAGTAGAAGTACTCAGATCTTGTTCTTCTCCTCCTCATTGAAACGATGATCCTATAAAACAACTTATTAAAGTTTGTTCAGAAAAAGTTAATGAGTCGTTTAGTTTGAGTCCTGAAGGAATGGAATCAGAAGCCCAGAAACTTGAGAAAAAACGAAGTTTAGCATGAAATCATAGGATGTCACAAATATCAGGAAAAAAACATAGTTGTGTCGAACATTTTTTATTTATTCTTGAAAAATGAGAAAAATGCATAAAATCCTCTTTGATGAAAGAAGTCTTTGTGTCGAAAATAAAAGATAATAAATCATACTGTGTCCTTTATTTATTTTAACCTCTTAAGCCCGAGGGTCCCCCCAGGGGACCCCTCCCACCGTTTTTTTATGAGACTATGTCTCAGGGCTTCTTAACATTTATGAAACTATTAATGTTCCATACCCTTTTAATGGTAAGAAACTCAACTAACTGACAATGTGAACCATTTTTAGCTAAAAGAAACACAAGAGTAATACCAAGCCTTTGAATTAGCATGGAGCGAAAAAATGCTAAGTAATGCTAACGGAATTTGCACAGCACTCACGGTAGAAATGCCCTTATTACTTATCGTAACTGCACAAACAAGATATACGATTTAAAGCAAAGACTCCACAGATTCCACACATGTAAATATCATCACTGTAGGACCCCGAATTGCGGAGCTATCAGCCAGAAAAGAGAAAGTAAACAACATCCGGTTTCAAACATATTACAATAATTTCGTCTTACCTTTTTTGATTTGTGATCAAAAGTTGTGTTCACCGGAATAAAAACGCCGCTCAAGGTTAATCCAATGTCTTTGTGTCACGTAGAAATTTTGACTGATAATCCTTCATCATATTTATGGCAATATACTGGGTATAAAGTTTCGCCGTCCAGGCGTGCACTTTCAGATATGCTTTGTTCGCTTCTCTATTACGTCCGCTATGGTAATGTTTACGTGGATTTGGGAACTGCCCATCGATTCTATTGGTTCTGATGGTTAAGAAAAAGGTGTAAATCACACGAATCGACCAATGGGTTCCAGAGATATGGTCCTGCGTAAAGTATAAAGAATGCCAGCCAGTTTACGTACATTACGCAGGCGGCTTCATTTATTGTTTACTACTAACAGCTGGCATTACAGCTATGAGCAGGACCCAGATCGCACGGAGCACAGAGCGGACAGCAGATAACGGAATTGCAGTTTTATTGCTTATAGATTATCAGAACATTTCAAAGGGGACACAGCAACATTGGATATTAACCTATGGATTAACTACATCATCGTTTTTATCGTTTTAATGCCATTGAAGACCAGTTTAGACCAGACAAAGAGGAAGGTAAGCCATTAGCCTAGCGCATGCTAGTACCTAGCGCCACTTGTTTTGATGTACGTTTTTGTTGATAACGTCGCAAGTTTGTATCTTTCAGTGTTGAGGTGGGCACCGTTAGATTCTGTGTCTTTACGATCAAAAACGATGTGTTGGATGTGCAGCTAGGATAAGTAATAAGGGAGCTAGGATAAGTAATAAGGGAGCTAGGAGTGATTTTCGGTGCAGTAATAGGTTAGCATTTTTCGCTCGGGGCTAATTCAGATGCTCACTGTTAGCATTGTGTTTTTTTTGAAAAAATAAATGAAAAAGATCAGTTAAATACGTTTTTTCCCGTTATATGGATATAAAATATTCATAGTTTATTAAATAGTAAGGTTCCTTAGACGTTGTTTCCTGCAAATGACGCGATTTCGGTCCGTGGGGCCTATAAGTGCTATATAAATAAACTTGCCTTGCCTAAGAGGATAACAGAGTATGTTCTTATATTTTATTTTTATTTTTTATTTTTTTCACAACAGTTGTATTTGGATGGAATGAATACCTATAGTGAAAATTCAAAGTAATAAAATGATTTTTACAGTGAAAAAGTTCAAATGGAACTGATGGTTCCCAAATTACCCAGAGGTGAGTCCGCCTGGACTTTATTTTTCTAAACCTCTCTAAAAAGGCCAAATTTAACTTGTTTTGCATCAATCTTGATACAGGGTACTTATTATATGTTATAGTTTGGATTCCTAAAGCTTTTAGTCTACTAACCCATCATTCAAGGGTGGTTTTTACTATAAGTAATGGGGTGTTTTTAGGCGGACATTAGAATTTGCATGTTTTTACTATGTTCCATCTGAATTTACTTTAAAATAAAAACATCTATATTGATTCTGACACTTCTACATCCAACTCACAGATGTAACCTTGCTTTGAGAGAAAAGATGATTAATTTACCCCTTTTAGAAGTGAAGATATAGTCTTTGTTGTGTTAGTGGCATTTTCGAGCCTGAAACCTGAAAAACAGGCTCAGGGCTTAAGAGGTTAAAGTCGTAGTTTATTCAGTTTGAACATCATAACAGGTCCATCCTCACCTCCTCCATCAGGTCCTTCCTCACCTCCTCCATCAGGTCCTTCCTCACCTCCTCCATCAGGTCCTTCCTCACCTCCTCCATCAGGTCCTTCCTCACCTCCTCCATCAGGTCCATCCTCACCTCCTCCATCCTCACCTCCTCCATCAGGTCCATCCTCACCTCCTCCATCCTCACCTCCTCCATCAGGTCCATCCTCACCTCCTCCATCAGGTCCATCCTCACCTCCTCCATCAGGTCCATCCTCACCTCCTCCATCCTCACCTCCTCCATCAGGTCCATCCTCACCTCCTCCATCAGGTCCATCCTCACCTCCTCCATCCTCACCTCCTCCATCAGGTCCATCCTCACCTCCTCCATCAGATCCATCCTCACCTCCTCCATCCTCACCTCCTCCATCAGGTCCCTCCTCACCTCCTCCATCAGATCCATCCTCACCTCCTCCATCATGGGGTCCATCCTCACCTCCTCCATCATGGGGTCCATCCTCACCTCCTCCATCATGTCCATCCTCACCTCCTCCATCAGGTCCATCCTCACCTCCTCCATAATGGGGTCCATCCTCACCTCCTCCATCATGTCCATCCTCACCTCCTCCATCATGTCCATCCTCACCTCCTCCATCAGGTCCATCCTCACCTCCTCCATCAGGTCCTTTCTCACCTCCTCCATTAGGTCCATCCTCACCTCCTCCATCAGGTCCTTCCTCACCTCCTCCATCACCATCTGGCGCCGCAGCCAAGGATAAGCGCCGGCTGCAGCGGGTCATCCGTTCTGCAGAGAAGGTGATCGGGTGCAACCTGCCATCCCTCCACGACCTGCAGGCCTCCAGGACCCTGAGGCGGGCAGAGAGTGGCCGACCCCTCCCACCCTGGACACACACTGTTCACCCCCCTCCCCTCTGGCAGGAGGCTGCGCTCCATCAGGACCAGAACCTCTCTCCATCAGGACCAGAACCTCTCTCCATCAGGACCAGAACCTCTCTCCATCAGGACCAGAACCTCTCTCCATCAGGACCAGAACCTCTCTCCATCAGGACCAACACCTCTCTCCATCAGGACCAGAACCTCTCTCCATCAGGACCAACACCTCTCTCCACCAGGACCAACACCTCTCTCCACCAGGACCAACACCTCTCTCCATCAGGACCAGAACCTCTCTCCATCAGGACCAGAACCTCTCTCCATCAGGACCAAAACCTCTCTCCATCAGGACCAGAACCTCTCTCCATCAGGACCAGAACCTCTCTCCATCAGGACCAGAACCTCTCTCCATCAGGACCAGAACCTCTCTCCACCAGGACCAACACCTCTCTCCATCAGGACCAACACCTCTCTCCATCAGGACCAACACCTCTCTCCATCAGGACCAGAACCTCCCTCCATCAGGACCAGAACCTCCCTCCATCAGGACCCGAACCTCCCTCCATCAGGACCAGAACCTCCCTCCATCAGGACCCGAACCTCCCTCCATCAGGACCAAAACCTCTCTCCATCAGGCCCAGAACCTCCCTCCATCAGGACCAGAACCTCCCTCCATCAGGACCAGAACCTCTCTCCATCAGGACCAGAACCTCCCTCCATCAGGACCAGAACCTCTCGCCACCTGAACAGTTTCTTCCCCTCCGATACCGGCCTCTTAAACAAGCCCCCCCCCCCCCCCCCCTCTGCCACAGACTCTATATGCATCACATTAATGCACACAATGTTCATACTGCTTATTGCACATATTTTATATCCTATAATTCATAGCATTCTATTTCCATGCAAATTACTGCTTTTTTTTATTGCTATTTAACTATATTTTATTACGGTGTCCTTCAAGATTTTTTGTTTTATATTAGATTTCTTATTTTATATGTTATGTCTGCACCATGACATCAAGTCAAATTCCTCGTGTGTGTGAACCTACCTGGTGATAAACCTGTTTCTGAAGATTTTACTTTGTTGAAAGTATCAATAATTGTAGTTCCATCCTCAATCCAGTGGAAGGCAGTAATGCAATATTTTGGATGCACAAGAAGAAGAAAAGAAGAAGAAGAAGAACGAGCAGAAGTCACATGACTGTCTGTCAGCTGTTCGTGTTTACCTCTCTATTCTCTGATCAGAGCACAGGTGTGTCTTTATCCACTTCATGCTGGTTCCAAGGACTATCATCAGAAGGTAGGTCAGATCACGTGACCTATAACGTTCTAACAATAGGCTTGTTTGAGATGAGCTGCGGCTCGCCTCGAAAGTAGACGAGAATAGCCGCTTCTTCTTCTTCTTCTTATACCGCCACCTACTGTACAAGAGTGTGTATCACCATATCACCACTTGTGGAATTATACCACTGTATTTACGTTGTTTTAAATTCTTCCAATCAATCCTTTTTCACTCAAATACTGAAGAATGGCCTTCCTGGTAGCTCTTACCCCCTCACCTTCTGTTCCCAGTGTCCCCATCAGGCTCCAACTGGTTTTGCTATTTCCTTCTGTCACGCCTCTGTTGCTAACTTATCAGCATGCTCATTCCCTTTAGCCCCTCATGTGCAGGCACCCAGCATAACTGCACATCTATTCCCCTCCTCTGAAGTCTCAGTAAGCAGTGGTTAAGTTCAATGATTACATCTTCTCTAACAGTTATTGTGGACTGTATGCTTTGCAAAGCAGATAGTAGGCTTGTTTGAGACGCGTTGCGGCTCGCCTCGAAAGTAGACGAGAATAGCCGATCGCAGCCGGGGGAGGTCTCAAAAAGCTCGGCTGAAGTCGGACAGCTCGGAGCTCGGAGTCGGCTTCTTCTTCTTCTTCTTCTTCTTCTTCTCTCGGTTATTTGGCGGATTGCAAACAACTTGAAGGTGCATACCGCCACCTCCGGAGTCGGCTTGACTCGGTTTGCATTTATAAAGAATGCACACATGTGTTTAATCGTTAATGTCAGATATGTACTAAGTAAATACATTTGTTCCTGCTCAAGATTAGATTCAACTTTATTGTTATTGCACATATTACAGGTACTGAGACAACGAAATGCAGTTTAGTTTCTAACAGGTGCAACAAGCAGTGAAGTGAAAAGTAATGTACACAATCTACAGAATAACATATAGAATGAATTGAATGATGAATAAACAGTGAGGGGTATGAATACACTAGATATCAGCCTGAGAGCAGTATGAACAGTGTGTATGAATACACTAGATATCAGCCTGTGAGCAGTATGAACAGTGTGTATTAATACACTAGATATCAGCCTGAGAGCAGTATGAACAGTGTGTATTAATACACTAGATATCAGCCTGTGAGCAGTATGAACAGTGTGTATGAATACACTAGATATCAGCCTGAGAGCAGTATGAACAGTGTGTATGAATACACTAGATATCAGCCTGAGAGCAGTATGAACAGTGTGTATTAATACACTAGATATCAGCCTGTGAGCAGTATGAACAGTGTGTATTAATACACTAGATATCAGCCTGTGAGCAGTATGAACAGTGTGTATGAATACACTAGATATCAGCCTGAGAGCAGTATGAACAGTGTGTATGAATACACTAGATATCAGCCTGAGAGCAGTATGAACAGTGTGTATTAATACACTAGATATCAGCCTGTGAGCAGTATGAACAGTGTGTATTAATACACTAGCTATCAGCCTGAGAGCAGTATGAACAGTGTGTATGAATACACTAGATATCAGCCTGAGAGCAGTATGAACAGTGTGTATGAATACACAGATATCAGCCTGTGAGCAGTATGAACAGTGTGTATTAATACACTAGATATCAGCCTGAGAGCAGTATGAACAGTGTGTATGAATACACTAGATATCAGCCTGTGAGCAGTATGAACAGTGTGTATGAATACACTAGATATCAGCCTGAGAGCAGTATGAACAGTGTGTATGAATACACTAGATATCAGCCTGAGAGCAGTATGAACAGTGTGTATGAATACACAGATATCAGCCTGTGAGCAGTATGAACAGTGTGTATTAATACACTAGATATCAGCCTGAGAGCAGTATGAACAGTGTGTATGAATACACTAGATATCAGCCTGTGAGCAGTATGAACAGTGTGTATTAATACACTAGATATCAGCCTGTAGAGCAGTATGAACAGTGGGTATGAATACACTAGATATCAGCCTGAGAGCAGTATGACAGTGTGTATGAATACACAGATATCAGCCTGTGAGCAGTATGAAACAGTGTGTATTAATACACTAGATATCAGCCTGAGAGCAGTATGAACAGTGTGTATGAATACACTAGATATCAGCCTGTGAGCAGTATGAACAGTGTGTATGAATACACTAGATATCAGCCTGAGAGCAGTATGAACAGTGTGTATGAATACACTAGATATCAGCCTGTGAGCAGTATGAACAGTGTGTATGAATACACTAGATATCAGCCTGTGAGCAGTATGAACAGTGTGTATTAATACACTAGATATCAGCCTGAGAGCAGTATGAACAGTGTGTATGAATACACTAGATATCAGCCTGTGAGCAGTATGAACAGTGTGTATGAATACACTAGATATCAGCCTGAGAGCAGTATGAACAGTGTGTATGAATACACTAGATATCAGCCTGAGAGCAGTATGAACAGTGTGTATGAATACACAGATATCAGCCTGGTGAGCAGTATGAACAGTGTGTATTAATACACTAGATATCAGCCTGAGAGCAGTATGAACAGTGTGTATGAATACACTAGATATCAGCCTGAGAGGCAGTATGAACAGTGTGTATGAATACACTAGATATCAGCCTGAGAGCAGTATGAACAGTGTGTATGAATACACTAGATATCAGCCTGTGAGCAGTATGAACAGTGTGTATGAATACACTAGATATCAGCCTGTGAGCAGTATGAACAGTGTGTATTGTTATGTTGTGTTAGTTATTCTCGCCTCCAGGAGAGAAGCTTAAAAGGAGACTAAATGGAGTCTCTGAGATGGTGTCAAATTGGTACTTTAATTTAAAAGAAAGGCGCGGTAATGTTACAAGCAGAATATTGTTCGAGAGGAAAACAGCTGTTTCTCTGAGTTTGGCAGGTGAAGAAAGAGGCCGAGCCCCCCAGGTCCCGGCGTTTATATATCCTCTGCTGGCTCCTCCCAGCGGCCGGCTCTCCACGTCTTAATGTCCGTTGTTTCGCATATCAGAGGATACAGACATTGTACATTCAATATATATCTAAACACGGCTTTTCTCTTCCTTAACTCTTTCATGACTTTTCATTTAACACATTCTAAACGCTGTAATCAATACTCCAAAAAATACTTCACAGCAGTTAGGTTTCCGGTCGATCCGGAAGTTGTCACATGCTACTCACATCTGTAAACAATAACGTACTCAAATAAACTGTACCTTCATGTAATATTCAACAATAATAATAATATCTCGACGTCTGTAATTGTAGTGTTGAAATCAGTAGGTTTCGGTGTGCAACATCATATCATCTCGCTGCTAAATTCACCTCTATAGTAAATGGTATATTAGCCTCATGCTAAATGCTAACCGGAGATGAAGGATTTTCAGAATAAAAGCTTAACCACTGGTTGTGCACGGGAACTTCTGGTTTTTCAGTATAAAACAGTTTTTAAACTGACGGTATGTTTAAACTACATTATGCCATCAAAACATTGATTTTAATTTCTAACAATCCCTCCTTACACACCTAAAAGGTGTGTATAATACTGAAATCAATGAGTTCTTCATCTGAACTCTGCATAGCACATAACTCATATAAAAAACATACAATCAAAAATGGAATGTTTCGAATAGCCTCAACTTTACATAATACAAAAATACTTTGACTGTTCAAACATAAAAGTTTTCCCTTGTGCACATACTTCTAGTGTTAACATTCAATATGGTTCTTCAGAATAGCAGCAATGGCTTGGTATCAGAACATTTCTTCCTCCCTCCTTTCACAGAAACCGTTCTCATACCACGCTTAGTGTTAAGGCACTTGTTTTTACAAAGTGAAAAGAAACAACCCATTTTAAAATAGTAATGATTCTAAAATGCATGAAATCGATCATATAGAACCGTGAAAAATAATAAAAATGAAATAAATTATCTTGGACCAGTGTAATGTAATAATAAAAATAAAAATACACTATCTTGGAATAGTATAAGTAAATTGAAATGGATTCTCGCTATTTTAGCATTTTATTTTGCTCACTTCTTCACATGATTTCATTTAAAGAATCACATCGGCTGGACATTCATTGAACAATCTCATCTCTGAACATCCATATCATTTAAACTCATTCAAACTAACTCATCATTTTCATCAACATCTGTATATGGGGGTGGATCGTCCTGTTCTACTAGCACTGGAAACTGTCTCCTCATGAGAAATTTACCCTCCCTCCTTTCATACCATTTAAGGTATGAAAGTAATATGTTCTCAAGAAGAGGCCGTTGTGATCAATCGGTATTTTAGGACATGGAATTAATGCAACATCTAGCCCTCCCCTGGGCGCCCCTATGCTATCCTTGTACCCTGGAGCCTAAACTCCCCCTGGGACTGGTCTCTTAGCCCTACTGGCTTTGGGGTGTTTAAAAACATCACTGGCTGTGCTAGTGCACAGGTCCCAGCCCAATCCTGTGGCAAGACTGAGTACAAGGTTTTAGTTCCATGATACCACCAAACATCTACTCTGGGGTACGGCACTTTAGACAGTCATTTCTGGGAGAAGATTTTGGTCAATTACAACAGTTGTAGAATTTCATCACTTAAAAGTTCCTACTTAGTGGCTTTGGGTGTCTGTTCTAATACAGTGATAAAGTCCCGGAAATGGTGTGAAAAAACCGGTGTAATATCAATAACGCATTACACCAATTTATTTTCAATTCTGGTCTACTTAAATAACTATGCTGAGCCCTTTTAACAGTGTGTGGAACCTTGGGTGCCCGAGCATGTGATAATTACTCCCTCCTTTAACAAGGACTTTAAAAACAGAAGTCATTTCCTTAATGGTTTGTAGTTCAATTCAGGAATTTTCACTCTTGGCAGATATGTTTCTCCTTTTAAATAACATCTCTAAATGTCCGGTCATCTGGCTAAATGGACGAGCATTAGGAGGTGGTGGCACTTGTCTTTTAAAACTCCTACTCTGGTGCTGTGCGCTCCCTCTGAAGCTGCAAGTAAGATTTAAAACATCTGCAGGGTGGGTTGAGCGACCCCTTCTCCCTGAACGATATTGGTTGTCGAAAATATGCACCATTAAAATGAGTGATCCAAGGGCCCGCATGTATTACTCCCAATTATACTAGTTTTTCAAAATTAAAATTTTCAATCGCTCTTTGCCTAGTGTCTTTTTAAAACTCTAACATCTAACAAATGTTGTTTCCACCTTAACAGTTCTCCTGAGGTAATAACCATGCTAGATTGGAATACTTTCTTGGCCTGGTTCTAGCTCTACCTTTAACATTTTCCATTCAAATAAAGATTGCCTGCTATCTATATTGTAACAAATTAAATCTTCCCCAAATTCTCACATGAATAAGAATCTCTATAAGAATAATTTGTTTATATGATGAAAAGATTGAATAATATGTTCTACCCTCAGTGTGTTCTTAGGATTATTTTTCTAATAAGTGTGTTTATGTGTAAACTCACTCACTCCCGTGTTCCTTCTCTCCCCTCTGATTGTCAAGCCACGACCCGCTGCACGTTCTGCTTGGACCACGCGAACTCCTCTGGTTCCGTCCTCTCCTCCGTCCTGCCTTCTCCTCAGTCCATCCGCTCTTGGATCCTCCCGCTGTAACTCTTTTCAGGGCCCAACTGCTTTGCATTTCATCTCCTCCTTTTCAGTCTCTATGCTGTTGCATGGAGGGCGTATTCCGCTCTCATGTCCCACACTCGCTCTTGTGCCAAATCTCGTGGCTCAGGCTGGAACTTCATGTCCTGTAATGGGGACCGATGAGAGTTTGCCTCTTTGTCAGCATGCTGGTTTGGTTCTGGATGCCTCAGGGTGGAGAATGGTTCTGGATGGCCTCAGGTGGAGATGGTTCTGCTCGGGTTCTCTGTCTTTTCGATGGAGGAGGAGGAGTCTCCTGTGGTGAGGGTCATTTGTCTGAAGATGGGGTCGTAGCGTTCTGACAGGCAGAGAGAGAGAGAGAGAGATCTCGGGACGCATTACCTATAGCTAATTCTAACACACTGAGGTAAAATATATCCAATCCTTTCCACGCTATTTTCCTAATCTTACTATCTGTCTTAGATGTTAAATGTCATCTAAACCCAATTAATGTCTACTAATGGTTGTGCAATATCCCTAAACATTGTTTCCACCCACTGTAACATGGCTACTCCAAATAACTCTTTTCAGGAAACCATTTTCTTCTATAAGATTAAAAATACCTACATGTTTCAAGCACCACATATTTCACACACTATAAAAGAAACGTCCCCCTATTTTCTCCAATCACTTTAAATCTCACTGTTATTTAGAACATAAGTAACTTCTGTGACTGGACATATCTGCAATGTCGCCACAATCTGCTGGGGAATTTTGTTCATAGAGTTTGTACGTACAAAGCTGTACTTGTGGGTTAGTAGCCTGTTTCCACTGTAATCATTTTCAATAATTTTGCTCAGGTCACCGGTCGGTTGTCCATAAACTTAACAGGGGGTGTTTCTGGTACAGACTAAAAACATGGATCCAGTGTATTTGGAGATTCCCCTAATCTGTAAATCCCCATCACTGATTATCCCGATCACTTAAACCCATCTCATCATTTGATACAAGAACTGCATATATGGGGTTGAATCATCTTGATTGTAACCGCTTCACCTTTGGGAACGAGTATTTCTAAATCCTCCTCTTGTTGCTCAGCTGATCTTTTGGCTCTGGGGATAAGTGAAAGTCTCTGAAAACACAGCTGGAGTTTTGTTAGTGATGTGGGCATTATCTATGAAGTGGACTAATGGATCCATGTCTTACTTGATATTGTACTCCCCATCCAACCAGAAAGGTGCCAAGTGTAATGAGCACAATCAACAATGCTATCCTGACTCTTATCCCTAGGGGACCCCACAATTGCTTTTGCTTTGTTCTTGACATCATCTCTATTTTCTCCCTGGTTGTGTCAGTTACAGAATTTAAATAAGAGTACTATAATAACGTATAAAAAAAAAATTGGACTCTTTTTGCAGATGTAAAACAAAAAATAGGTTTTCACTTTAGTGTACAATCTATAAAAATCTATAGACATTCGTCTTTGAGCTGTTTTCTATCTTTATCTTATTTCTATTTATTGTTTTGTTCCAGCTCTGCCAATCAGTCCTAACTCCAATAATGTTCTGGAAGTTGCCAGTGAAGGGTGACAATGTGTGAGGTGGTGTCAATTTGCTCCTTTTTCTTTAAGTTCATTACAACTTCTCACTGTTCCGTCCACCGGGATCAGCTCACTGTCTTTTGTGAACTTTCACCCTCACCCAATCACCTGGCCGAACAGGAGTCTCTTCTGGTGTCTTGTCTGGTATCTCTGTAGCTTTCCTAGCCTGTGTAGACAAAACTTGGATAATATTACTCAGAGTTCTGACATATTCATTACTTTTATTCGTCTAATAATCTAAAACTGGACCACTCCCTCCTTGGAGAAGGCCCAAGCTTTGGCATACCTCTTGTTGTTATGAGACCTATTGTTAACTACATGTTATTATTTATGAACTACAACGTCACTGAAATCAACATATCTGTATGATCATGACACTCCCTCCTTTGAGCATAACATGCTCAATTAATATTGCAATGATTACCCTATTCGGAACAGGACATGTAAAACCCCTAACGTTGCATTAAATAAATATAACTTCTCCCTGTACCCATAAGGCGTACAAAAAATATCGTGTGATGTATGGTTTTCTGATGGTATAAAAACATTTTAACTCAAAATCTGCCATTAGCACACAAAAAATTGTTTACTTGTTTCAATAATGGCTTTTGTCCTGGTGTTATGCATCATTGCTGTGAAAACAATACCCCTGGTGTCGCTAATGCGTCTCAATAATTCTAGGATTAGAGGATTGGTTGATACTGCTGAACAAAGATATGATAAAATAATATTTCTCTAAACTAGCCGGAAAATACGAACTATTCTCACAGAGGGTGACATGTATGGCGGGCTGGTGCCCCTCACTCAAAATGAGATATTGCCTTACGCACTACATTATAAATCAGTAAAGTCACTCAAGAATAAATAAATAAAAACTGATTCTTGAAACTGTTGTTAAAACCCTACAACTTCTTCATCCAAGCTCTCAATCAGTGTTATGTTATTTAATCTACAGCTTATTGCCTTAAAACAGATACTTCAGACTGATTATAAAATTTTGTTTATGAGAAAAATGTAATCTGACTCCATAAATCACAGAATTGTTTGACTAAAAAACTACACTTCCACTAACAATAAATGAAGTTCCCCTTTAAACACAGCCCCGGTCTTCTGACGGGGTCTATCTATGTACTGGCTGGAAAATGTTGGGCCAGTCTCCGTCACTCCTTCACTGTTCTCCCGCTAACAGTCACTCTCTAGTTCTGCTGGGTTCTTGTTGACTTCTTCACTGGTTTGAGACAAGCGACCCTATCGGACACCTCCCTTTGTAGCCAGACTTCACCACAGCAGAATCGAGTTTCTGTTTTCAGGTCTCAACAGCTCCACGTCAGGTGTATCGCCGCCCCTTGAACTGCAGTCGGTGTAAACAGGAGGACTTGGTAAGGATCCTCCGTCTTGGGCGAGTACTAGGTTTCCGTCTTCATATTTTGGGTGGAAACCCGTCGTCTTGACCTCACTAGCTGTGTGGGACACAATACTTTTCTGTGTAGGGAACAACATCACTCGTAATCTCTTTCCTTCTCATAATTACAAAAATAGTCTGCTAAATGTTCTATTCTGTGGATGCTTTATGTGTAAATGCAATATGCTACTCTCAATTTTGTTTTACATTAAACATTAAACCTCTCCCTCCTTTGGTGACAGATATGGCTCAATGTAGCTGGATTTCAAAATACCCTTGTGCTGAAGATGCATCACCTGGTGGTCTGGCCCTCTGAGCTTCCTCATTGTTGTGGTTGATACAGGGCGTCAGTGGCAATTTGGGTCATGTTTGGCACCCCTGTTTGTCTTTGACATCTCTGGGACCCCCTGCCTCCGTTGTCATCATGGAAACCTCCCTGGTTTTCTGCATGAGGGCCGTTGTTTGGTGGCAATGTTCTGCGGACACTCTCTGGACCAATGTGTCAGCTGACTACTTTTGTAGCAGCCTTCATCTGTTCTTCGTCCTTGATCGTGGCTCTCCTCTCCATTGTCCCTTTTGTTGATGCTGTATGGGAGTGTATGCCTGTGCTTGCGGCTGTACTTGGACAGGAGCATACACAGGTGGTTGCTGTACTTGGGGATAATACTGCTGCGTCTGGGGCTGCTGAAATTGTGTAGGATCACATTCTAGTGCTTGTGGTGGGTTTTGCATTTGTTGATGCGGACACTCTCTGGACCAATGGTCCAGCTGACGCATATGTAACATCCCACCTTCCGGAAACCCCTTCCTCTGCTTTTTCCTCGAAATCCCCCTCTGCCTCCTTGTTGGTTCTGCATCTGATTTTCTGGCACTATCTGAGATTTAACTGTTTGAGGTGTCTGCCCTGCATTCTCTGGTTCTTCCTGAGCTTGAATTGTTGGAGGTGTCTGCCCTGCCTTCTCTGGAAGTTTCCCCTCCCTTCTCCTTGTCTTGTTCCTACAAGCTACGGTGTCTTTTGTTTTTTTCTGCCATGTCTTCCCTCACTGGCAGGTCTGCTACTCGGACCACATTTATGCTGTGTGCCAATAGGCTGGCATATTCCAGATGGAGTATCAGACTTGTAACTCTTATATATCTTTCTTCAGCTTCCCTCCATATACTTAGCTGTTGTAGGCATTGTTCGTGCTCATAGTCGAGTACTGCTCTTCTATGGGCTTTTGCTGGTCCAGGTTGATCATCTGCTGGAACCAGTCCTCTAATTTGCCATTGTTCCAACAGTTTCTCCATTCTGTTCCATGTCTTTTGTCTAAGATTTGGAGCTGTTATAGCATCTGATCTGATTTTTATCCTTCCCTTGATATCTACAGTTGAGCCTGGCTCTGCGTCTGGTCTCAACTTAGTTTCTTTCGGTGACATGCTCTCTAACTATTCGAATTCGTTAATATCCTATGTCATCCGAACTTAACTTTAAATCTGTTTTGTTTTTTTATCATTTTTTAAAAGTTATAGTTTTTTATTTTTTATTATGATTTAAGTTTTTTTTGTAAAATATTAATAAAGTAAATTAAAAGATAAAAATTATGCAAATTTTAAAATCTAAAATGTTAAAATAAAAATTGTACAGTTATGGTTTTGACTTTTGAAATATGAAAATAGAAATCGGGTGAAAATCTAAATCCAGCGTGTACAGTGCATACCGACGTGTATGGAATTTTGCAAATGCCATAATTTGTGTTGCTTCAATACATTTGTTTGCTTTTTTGAAAAAGTATTATGTAAAGTTTCTTATCTTATAATTAGAAACCACTTGCAATCCTATCTCGGCGATGAAGCATGTGTTTATTTATAACACTTAAAATTAAACTTCAAAATGCTATTGAGTGTTTCCTCTATGTAATAATGATGTACTACCAGCAGAGTGCGCAATTGTAATTTCCAGCTTAATCCACTAGGGATTACTGTTGCAAAACTAACCTCTATTTAAGAAGAAGTAGCTTATTTTCCTTAAAAATATCTCTAAAATGGGAAGAAAATTACAATATGGTTAAACAATACAGCACAAAACCGCCAAAACACATGTGCAAACAGGAATACTTCAAAAATCAGACTATACACTGTTGCCTGGTTAAATACTTCAAAACTCCGTTTGGAGTTTTAGAACATACAACAATCCTTCCCTTCAATATCCAAAACCTGATTTAGCCTTCTAGTTACAACTGTGACAAGAAGTATGATTCGTTCTTCACAAGATGGAGGTCAGGAAAATGCCTCATTGGAGTGAAACCAGCTGCATAAGAACAAACAAAGGAGTGCTTTGAATTTGCATTTCACGAAATGGCGATTGCCCTGTGTTTGTTTGTCAATATGTGGTGAAAACAAGATGGCAACTGATTTTCCAAAACCCCAACCTGAAGAACAAAGGAATTTGAAAATACACCACTTGGCTTTCACAGGGGAGTTTTGAATAATGACTGGTTGATCTTTACTGTAGCATAAGGAGTCACTGGTGAGATATGTTGTGATCTTGAGCGTACAACACAACCCAACACTGTTAGTTTAAAATTATAACACTTCTATGTATTTTACAATTAAAAATAGGACTTGAACCCTTTACGTTAATGGGACTTTAAACCCTTTTACGTAATATTTGACTTAAAGTCACTATGTTTTATCCGTTTCTATTAAGACACGCTATAATGGGACAAAATAAGACGCTAATCAAACACAATCAGGAGAATATCGTCTACCTGACGCACGAATGTCGCACTTCTCTTCGTAATCCACTCGCAATGTCTGGTTGTAAATAGAACAGATAAACACTGATAAAGCCTTAAACTTTACTCAGGCCTATTACAAGGACTTTTTTAGAACAGACTTCAACTGCTGCTAGACAAACTCTCACTTCAATTTCCTCAGCCTTAAACTGACTCGCGATGTCTTCTTTATTCTAACATCCTTAAACTGTTTAATGAACTTAAATCATTTACGTTATAGGACTTCAGCCTAAAAGCGTAAGAAGAGACACCTCCTTTTAGTATGAGATGGTGATCAGACTTAAACCGAGTACACACACAATAATATAAAACACACAAATTAATAGCATGCAGGGTTAAATGTAAGAAAAAGAAGAAATTTGAACTCACCCTGCTTGTGACAAAGCAACGCCACGTGGTATAGAATTCTTATTGTTATAAATTTGGTTGTTTTAACATTAATTGCCCAGCTATTTTGAGGAACCGGAAGCAGCCGTCCAACACACAGTCCTAAGATTGTCCTGAATAAACTATTGAAGAATTTGACATAACAGGCTTCTTCTTACCGATGGTTTGAGCTCCCTGTGTGTCTGAACGGGTTACCAGCGGCTCCAGAGAACAGCCGGATGTCTAGTCTCTCCGGTCTAACGAAAATCACGTCAGGGTCACCAATTGTTATGTTGTGTTAGTTATTCTCGCCTCCAGGAGAGAAGCTTAAAAGGAGACTAAATGGAGTCTCTGAGATGGTGTCAAATTGGTACTTTAATTTAAAAGAAAGGCGCGGTAATGTTACAAGCAGAATATTGTTCGAGAGTAAACAGCTGTTTCTCTGAGTTTGGCCGGTGTAGAAAAGAGGCCGAGCCCCCCAGGTCCCGGCGTTTATATATCCTCTGCTGGCTCCTCCCAGCGGCCGGCTCTCCACGTCTTAATGTCCGTTGTTTCGCATATCAGAGGATACAGACATTGTACATTCAATATATATCTAAACACGGCTTTTCTCTTCCTTAACTCTTTCATGACTTTTCATTTAACACATTCTAAACGCTGTAATCAATACTCCAAAAAATACTTCACAGCAGTTAGGTTTCCGGTCGATCCGGAAGTTGTCACATGCTACTCACATCTGTAAACAATATCGTACTCAAATAAACTGTACCTTCATGTAATATTCAACAATAATAATAATATCTCGACGTCTGTAATTGTAGTGTTGAAATCAGTAGGTTTCGGTGTGCAACATCATATCATATCATCTCGCTGCTAAATTCACCTCTATAGTAAATGGTATATTAGCCTCATGCTAAATGCTAACCGGAGATGAAGGATTTTCAGAATAAAAGCTTAACCACTGGTTGTGCACGGGAACTTCTGGTTTTTCAGTATAAAACAGTTTTTAAACTGACGGTATGTTTAAACTACATTATGCCATCAAAACATTGATTTTAATTTCTAACAGTATGAATACACTAGATATCAGCCTGAGAGCAGTATGAACAGTGTGTATGAATACACTAGCTATCAGCCTGTGAGCAGTATGAACAGTGTGTATGAATACACTAGATATCAGCCTGAGAGCAGTATGAACAGTGTGTATGAATACACTAGATATCAGCCTGAGAGCAGTATGAACAGTGTGTATGAATACACTAGCTATCAGCCTGTGAGCAGTATGAACAGTGTGTATGAATACACTAGATATCAGCCTGAGAGCAGTATGAACAGTGTGTATGAATACACTAGATATCAGCCTGAGAGCAGTATGAACAGTGTGTATGAATACACTAGCTATCAGCCTGTGAGCAGTATGAACAGTGTGTATGAATACACTAGATATCAGCCTGAGAGCAGTATGAACAGTGTGTATGAATACACTAGATATCAGCCTGAGAGCAGTATGAACAGTGTGTATGAATACACTAGATATCAGCCTGAGAGCAGTATGAACAGTGTGTATGAATACACTAGATATCAGCCTGTGAGCAGTATGAACAGTGTGTATTAATACACTAGATATATAAAGTATTAAACGGTAAGCAGTGCAAGTATAGTATAAAATATATAGATATTAATTTCATGATGATAAACATTGTGGAACAATGATGAAAAATGGGAATGGATGTGGCGACGGAAAACTGACACAAAACAACAACAAACTTTTGCCGAGCCAATGAGAGAGCTTCATCACCAGCACGTGGTAAAAACCACCAATGAGCGCCAGTAGCGTAGGCAGAAATGTACTTTAGGGTGGGCTTGTAAAAAATAGGGTGGGCCAGATTTTTCTTCTTCGCATCAGAAGCTAACAACAATCCCCGCCGGTACCGGTGGCAGATTACTTTTAGAATACTTTTGGAATACTTTCTTTTTCCATAACAGATGGGTATGTTTTGGTGAGCAGGAGACACGTATTTTACTGTTTTAATGGCTTATCAAGAACTCAAACACAACATCTTGGTGTCATTCTGGACAGCTCTCTCATCTGCACCCCACATAAAACACATCACCCGGAATGCATTCTCCTACTGTAAACCTTTCCTTAGAATATGTTATGAATTGTAAGGTGTCCTTGGGTGCTTTGAAAGGCGCCCCTAAATAGAATGAATTATCATTATTATTATTATCTGAAACGATGTAATAACTTTTAAAACTTGTTCCAGTCACTTGCCCCATGCTGCCAGCAGCAGCAGGCCATTCACTGTGATTTGATCCCGTTATAAATGTCATCATTTCGACAATAAAGAAATGCTACATAAACGTTATCTTGCACATTTTATCTAACCATCTCCGTTTCTAACTTTCAATATGCGTGCGGGGGCGGGGCCTCACAGACATGCTGCATCTCTCTCTCGCTCACAGACATGCTGCAGCGCTGTGCAGTGTGCACACAGTTCTGCCGGTAATGAATATTACATTTTATGAGGAAACTTTTCCACCAATAATTCCAATAAGTATTCCAAAATGTATTCACTTCAGGTTTACGAAAGAAACTGTAATCAGATTACTCGTTTTTCAAATGTAACTGAATACACTTGATTTTTGTATTCTGATTACGTAACGCCGTTACATGTAGGCTATTCCGTTACAACCCAACGCTGTGTATCTCTCTCCGGACTGTCCACCAGCAGATGAGAAACACCCACCTCTCCGCCTCTTCCAAGGGACGAGGGAACCGTGCGGCAGAGTTTCAGTTAACATTTGTTTTCTTCTGGCAGCCCAGCAGCAGGAGAGGTGGGGAGAGGGAGGCGTGGGGAGAGGGAGGCGGGGCTATTTCATCGTTATCAGAAAATGATGCTAGATGAGGGCAGTGGGGGCTCTTCTTGGAGTCTGGCCTTTAAAAAAAAAACAAAGTTCATTAGTGAACTTTGAGCCATCATCTATTTTGCAGGCAGCTCTCTGCCTCTCTCACGTTATTATGGCGCGCGCCGGAACCAACAATCAGTTTTTACCGTAAATGAGTTTGGTTCAGAGGATAAAGCACATACAACATAAATTAAACTCGATATTTGTTCACTTGAATTTCACTTTGAATGCTTGGATATTCTCAATGGGTGAATACATTTATTTATAATAAAATTATAATAAAAAAATGTAAACAAATTAAAAATTAAAAAATTTTTTTTTTTTTAAATGACACTGAAGCTTTCTCAGGGTGGGCCAATGAGTAAACTGGGTGGCCCTGGCCCTATGGTGGCTACGCCACTGATGAGCGCTCAGCTCGAGATACCAGCGAGACGTTTCCCATCAAGCATTTCGCTTCCGCAGCCCGTGGAGAGGAACTGCGCCGCCTCGCCGCGCCTCGCCGCGCCTCGCTCTTAAGGCTGCGGGCGTCTTTGTCCCGCGAGATTTCAACGTCTCATGTAGGCGGGACTCCAGAGCAAGTCGGACAAAATGACTAACCATCATGCAACGCACTAGCAAGACGTTGATCGCAACTGCGCAGGTCTCGCTTGTCTCAAACAAGCCTAGTCTGTGCATATCACCACCCTATCAGGTCTGACCTCTTCAACCCATTGTAGCCCAATAATTGCTGCGAGTATTTCTGCTGTATAAACTGATGGTTATTTGACACTCGTTTTGAGATTGATATTTTGAGTTCTGGTATATTCATGCCTATCCGCACGCATTCTTGCTTCTTAGATCCATCTGTGTAAATGTTGAGGTAATTGTTTTCGTTCAGGTACTCGTTTTAATTCCCACTTCATTTATTCACCACTCTTTTCTCCTTTCCATGATACTCACATCCATGTTATCTTCTGGGGAAAGCCATGGAGGAACACGGCTAAATGGAGTTGCTTTGGCAAACGTGATGGTCTCCACTCCACATGCCCTCGTTCTCTCCTTACTCGTCCAGCAATCCTGTTTTCTGTTTGTGATATTTCCCTCTCCACTTCCTTGTAGCCTGACCCAGTAGGCCTATTACAGAGCAAGTCTCTCTCTTCTAAAGAATGCACAAATGTGTTTAATCGTTCATGTCAGATATGTACTAAGTAAATACATCTGTTCCTGCTCAAGATTAGATTCAACTGTATTGTTATTGCACAGATTACAGGTACTGAGACAACGAAATGCAGTTTAGCTTCTAACAGGTGCAACAAGCAGTGAAGTGAAAAGTAATGTACACAATCTACAGAATAAAACATATCTTTGTAGTGGTTTTAAGGGTCTTTGTAGTGGTCTTTGTAGTGGTTTTCAGTGTCTTTGTAGTGGTTTTCAGTGTCTTTGTAGTGGTTTTAAGTGTATTTGTATTGTAGTGGTTTTAAGTGTCTTTGTAGTGGTTTTAAGTGTCTTTGTAGTGGTTTTCAGTGTCTTTGTAGTGGTTTTAAGTGTATTTGTATTGTAGTGGTTTTAAGTGTCTTTGTAGTGGTTTTAAGTGTCTTTGTAGTGGTTTTAAGTGTCTTTGTAGTGGTTTTCAGTGTCTTTGTAGTGGTTTTAAGTGTATTTGTATTGTAGTGGTTTTAAGTGTCTTTGTTGTGGTTTTACGTGTCTTTGTAGTGGTTTTAAGTGTCTTTGTAGTGGTTTTAAGTGTCTTTGTAGTGGTTTTCAGTGTCTTTGTAGTGGTTTTAAGTGTATTTGTATTGTAGTGGTTTTCAGTGTCTTTGTTGTGGTTTTACGTGTCTTTGTAGTGGTTTTACGTGTCTTTGTATTGTAGTGGTTTTCAGTGTCTTTGTTGTGGTTTTACGTGTCTTTGTAGTGGTTTTACGTGTCTTTGTAGTGGTTTTACGTGTCTTTGTAGTGGTTTTAAGTGTCTTTGTAGTGGTTTTCAGTGTATTTGTATTGTAATGGTTTTAAGTGTCTTTGTTGTGGTTTTACGTGTCTTTGTAGTGGTTTTAAGTGTATTTGTATTGTAGTGGTTTTCAGTGTCTTTGTTGTGGTTTTACGTGTCTTTGTAGTGGTTTTAAGTGTCTTTGTAGTGGTTTTCAGTGTATTTGTAGTGGTTTTAAGTGTCTTTGTTGTGGTTTTACGTGTCTTTGTAGTGGTTTTAAGTGTATTTGTATTGTAGTGGTTTTACGTGTCTTTGTTGTGGTTTTACGTGTCTTTGTAGTGGTTTTAAGTGTCTTTGTAGTGGTTTTCAGTGTATTTGTATTGTAGTGGTTTTAAGTGTCTTTGTTGTGGTTTTACGTGTCTTTGTAGTGGTTTTAAGTGTATTTGTATTGTAGTGGTTTTCAGTGTCTTTGTTGTGGTTTTACGTGTCTTTGTAGTGGTTTTAAGTGTCTTTGTAGTGGTTTTCAGTGTCTTTGTAGTGGTTTTAAGTGTATTTGTATTGTAGTGGTTTTAAGTGTATTTGTATTGTAGTGGTTTTCAGTGTCTTTGTAGTGGTTTTAAGTGTATTTGTATTGTAGTGGTTTTCAGTGTCTTTGTAGTGGTTTTAAGTGTCTTTGTAGTGGTTTTAAGTGTATTTGTATTGTAGTGGTTTTAAGTGTATTTGTATTGTAGTGGTTTTCAGTGTCTTTGTAGTGGTTTTAAGTGTATTTGTATTGTAGTGGTTTTAAGTGTATTTGTATTGTAGTGGTTTTCAGTGTCTTTGTAGTGGTTTTAAGTGTATTTGTATTGTAGTGGTTTTCAGTGTCTTTGTAGTGGGTTTAAGTGTCTTTGTAGTGGTTTTCAGTGTCTTTGTAGTGGGTTTAAGTGTCTTTGTAGTGGTTTTCAGTGTCTTTGTAGTGGTTTTCAGTGTCTTAAATAGTAACGCAGTTTGGCCACAACGAAAATGTCCAGGGTTTGATCCAAAGACACAATCAGCTTTTAATTACGAGTAATTTAAGGTGTTTACTTTTTCAACTGTTTATGACGCAATTTGTGCCTTTTTTAATGACGTGTTTATAACATAGCATACAATATATTTTTCTAATGACATACACAATAACTTTTGTTTGAAAGTTGATACTATGGAGGCATGTAATACGTAAGGGATACTGTGCAGCGAGGCGGTCATTATGGGGGAAAGAACACCGACAGGCTGATCAGGATCCCGACGCGAAGCAACAGTTTGCTTTTCAGCCAAACAGTTCAATCGAATGGACTTCTTTGTGCAGATGTGAGCGTCCTTAACAACGGTCAATAAGTCCTTGACAGCGGTCTGTCTCTTCTGGATTAACAACGTGTCACGTGTTCTGAATTGACCAATCAGAATCGAGTATTCAACTAAGCCATGTATTAAAGTACTTTAACATGTGTTTTGAAGACAGCATGATGGTCCCTCTCCTCTCATGATGCTCTCTCTCCCCCCACAGGATGTCCTCTCTCCCCCCTCATGTGATCTGGAGGTCTGAGGGTCTGGTGGCCTCCCTCTCGCCCCACCCCTGTACTCCGGGGTGTGTAACCCTGCAGCTGTGCCCCCCCGGCCCCCCAGGGAGGAGCGTCTTCCAGCTGGAGGAGCATAGCTTCCTGCAGCTGCTGCTCGGGGCTCAGAGCGTCTCCCAGCTGCTCTGCCGTCGCCTCGGGGTGCTCAGGTGTGCTCTGGTGCACCGGCCTCACAGAGACACCCCCGCACAGGTGAGGGAGTGGTACAGTCCAAAGTGGTACAGTCAGAGTCCACGGTTTAACGTCTCCGGGAAGATTTAAATAGATATTATCTGTGTTTATTATGGAGCTTAAAAATGGTTACTTACTATACTTAAACATACGAGTAGAACATTTCAAACAAATATAAGATATCAAATATAATAGACAGGTAAAAATGTAAAAAAATTATAAAATTGTATTGTTTCGTCCGACTCCATTTTAATAAAACCTTGTATTTCCTCCCCTCAGATCCGGATCCTGCCTCTTCACGGTCTGGCCTCAGAGTGGCGCCCCCACCTGGCGGGAGAGGAGGATTACAACGCTATAGATCCAGGATACATCTCCTCCAGAACGGCCCCCCGCTGGCCCTCCTCTCGCCTCTCTGAGATCCAGACCCGGATCAGAGCCCAGCTCCCAGAACCCAACGCCCCCCAGAACCTCTCCTTCCTGGGGGTCGACCCGGCGGACCCCGGCCTGTTTCCTCGCATCATTCGGGGGGAGGAGGAGGAACAATGGAGGGTTTGGGAGGACCAGAGTCACGTGGCCTTCCTCACGCCCTTCCCAAACTCCCCCGGGTTCACGGTTCTGGTGCCGCGCCGACCTCTGACCTCCGATATCTTCAGGTTAGAGAAGCAGGACTACGAGGGGCTGGTTCTGGCAGCACTGAAGGTGGGAGAGCATCAAACCTTCCTGGTTTTCTTTAATAGAAATGTTATTTTTAAAGAAAGATTTTGTAGATATAGGATAGAATATATTACACATTTTAACTGTAAAAGTTATTCCTCTTTCTGAGTTCATCCTGTAGTTTATTTCTACTTAACTACATCCCCCATGAGTCTCAGACATAGATGTGCTCTCAAAGCATCATGGGAGATGTAGTTGTTATTGTTTAAATGTATCCTTGTGAGAATAAAGAATGCTAAATGTGATTGATCATAAAGAAATTCCTGATTTTCTTTAATGAAATGTTATTTTGAAGAAAGACGTGGTAGATATAGAATATATTACACATTTTAACTGTACAAGTTATTCCTCTTCCAGGTGGCGAGGCTCCTGGAGGCGGGGCTTGGAGCGTCGGGGGTGGGGCTTATTTTCGAGGGTTTTGAAATCGACTACGCTCACGCTAAGTTGATACCGCTGTTAGCTTCGGAGGAGGAGGAAGAGGATGCTAAGCTAACAGCCCCTCCCCAGTTTTACCCCACCTATCCTGGGTACGTTTCCTCAGAAGACGGACCTGAAGCCAGTGAGGAGGATCTGAAGGAACTGCACAGGAAAATCACTCAGAGTTAATATCTGTAGTTTATTATTATCTCCCATGAGTCTCAGACACAGATGTGCTCTAAAAGCATCATGGGAGATGTAGTTGTTATTATTTAAATGTATCCTCGTGAAAATAAAAAATGCTAAATATGATATATCAGGAATTTATTTCACTCACTATCTCCCATGAGTCTCAGACATGGATGTGCTCTCAAAGCATCATGGGAGATGTAGTTGTTATTACTTAAATGTTTCCACCTGAGAATGAAAAATTTGATTTTTTTTATCTTTTAATAAAATGTTGAAACTGTTATTTTAAAGAAAGATTTTGTGGGAAATGTTGTAATTATTGTGTTGCATTATTTCTCTACTGCTCATTATTATTTCTCTTTTTTATTTTTTGGACAATAAAAGCAAGGATTTCAAAATCTTTCTGTTATTCAGTGTTTTCTTCTTAGCGTGTCGATCAAACCCCTAACAGGTTTTTTCAAATTCAAATACACTTATTTGATGGGCCACAAAGAGCATTACACACACTATATAATACACATTTTAACTGCAAAAGCACCTCTTTCTCATCTGTAAAACCACAGGAACACCTTCAACATGTAAGGGATTTAATTTCCTGCTCCACGTCATTTTTAACTCTAAATAAGATGTGCTTTGATCAAATCCAAATGTAATAAAATGACTGCATATGTGTTTCTTTATTGCTTAAACTGTGTTACGTATTGTCTTATTTAACCACTTACATAATCTTTGTGCCCTCTCATTAACCGCTCTGTTGCTAATTGGTCCCGTGGTGTGAGTGTTTCATTAATGAGCCACTAATTGCTCTCTGAAAAGCAGAATAAAGTCAAGGTGTTAACGAGACGTTGCTCCCGCCTGGAGGAACAACTCAACTCTCAAAGTACAACATAAACTTATTTAATTACTACAGTTTTATATTTGAAGTACCCGCTTTTCTGTAAGTAGCAGCATCCTCTGCATCATAGTTCTTATACTGGAATATACTGAAGCATGTGTTTGTTAAAAGAAAGAGATAAGTGTAAATTGAGAAAAATAAATTAGATATTTATAAATGTGTAATTCTGAATGTTTCCACTAAGAAAAACAGTCACAGAAGAAACAGATGTTTTTGTACATTTTAAAACTGGTTTGAAAATTGTAATAATAGTACCCACGATGTGTATATTTATATATATTGTCTTTAGTATTGCAACTTTTGCTTTCGTAATATCTGAGGTCGGTTTGTTCAGTTAACGCTCGATGAGTAGCTGATGAGTAGCTGTTACAGCCCCACCTAGTGTCAGCAGATAAGAATTCAAATAAGAATTCCAAATAAATGCAAAAGAAATACATCTTAAAATATATTTTAAGATCATGTTTAGTCATCTAACTCGTCTGTACTTTGCTGTTTTAGTCTGCGTTCTTCTAATTAGTGTCTACAGTGTGCCCATTGAGCCGTTTTGAGCGACGTGGGGCAAGCCCCTCTCTGCTGTCAAAGTGAATGGGTTCTGTAAAACTACACTGCGCATGCTCAGAGGATTTTTCTATTTAATATGTGCGGCAAAAAAATAATCCCCATAGAGAGGCGAAGTCCCGCCCTTCTACTTCCGACCCATGGGACCTTATTTCTGAAAAAGTATGCATTGAAGTCAATGGGGAGAGAAAACTTATCTTTCGATCCCGTTTGAATTGTGCCACGAATTACACATGTTTGTTTTTATTTATTATTTCTTACATTATAAAAAACTGTTTACCTCTAATAATAAACAAAGAACTCTTATAAGGAGAATTCAAAATAATACACAGGCCTACTTATTTCAAAATGGGCCCACTTTGAAATAAATCAAACCTACAGCTGCACCCTAAAAAGAGTTAACTGATTGAATGATGACTGAAGATCGTCAGCTGTCTTTCTCTCCCGTGTTTTCCCTCGATACGTAAATACTTTTCTTTTCTTTGATGTATCCATAGTTCGCTCCCTATCTCTCTCGGCACTACAATACGAAACATTTTCAACCGTGCAACAACATTTAAATAGTCCTACAAATATTTGTATTTTATTTCCTTCTTACCTTTGTCTAAGCTCAAGGGAGCCAGAGCAGAGGGCTTAAAGAGCCGCGCGTGCCGACATCTGGCTAGTTATTAAAGATTCTTGGTTTATTATAAATGTTTGTGTAAATAAAGAAACACAAAGAGTGCTGTTGTCTTACTGCTCGTCCCTAACGATCACCACTGACTGTAACACGAGACAATGAAACCATCCTTGTAGCCACAGACTGAAAAACTCTCATACACGATGTAAAACATTTAAAACACACCAAAATAGAAAACAGCCATTTAGAAAACACGGTCTGATCCGTGGTCTGCAAAGCACGGGAGAACAAGTAGGTCTTTAAACGAGATTTAAATGTAAACAAAAACATCTCTGTGTTTCATATTATTTTATTTAAGAGAAAAGGACCGTCTGCAAACAGAAACCTCTCTTCTCATCACACCTTCCCACCCTCCTCCTCCTTCCTCCGGTGTAAGCAGCGTCCGCAGCCGCGTGCGTCCCCCCGGTCCATCTTGGTGATGTAGAGGAGCGGTTCGATGCTGCAGCTCAGGTCCATGATGGAGAACACGCTGATGCTGATCTGGCACCTGAGTTAGTGAGAAGCTAAAGGCTAGTTCATTTACATCACATTTCAACACAAGGTGCATCCCAAACATGAAAGACATTAAGAGACATATTATGAAATGGCATTTAAAAACACTCATTTAAAAGCAAAGAGATATAAAACATGAATAACAAAGACACATTAATTAAAGTGCAGTGTGAGATACACACATCTGAAATGTTTAACTCAATCGTTGCTCACTTTTTAGCAGAAATAGTTTTCTTTGACTTCACTTTCTTTCTACTTTCTTTTTAACTTGTCCTTTAAGTGTTTCATGCTAAACGAACCCACTCTTTTTAACGGTACGTCCACACGGCAGCGTGCGTTGAAGCTTGCCGGTGGGCGTGTCTGGTGCGCGACCAACAACCAATCACATTAATCTCCCGCCCCGGACACACAAGCACACGGTTTGATTGGCTAGAGCTTGTACTGGCATATGATTTGATTGGCTGGCGCTTCAGTCGAGCTTCAAAAGTTGAACTCTTCTCAACTTTCGAAGCGAGCAACGGAGGCAAAGCGTGACGTCACCCCATTCAAAGTGAATGCGCGCGACGCTGCCGTGTGGACGGGCCGTAAGTAGCAGCACCATCTGCATCATATTTCTCACACAGGAATATACTGAAGCATCATATGTTCATGTGGTTTTTAAAAGAAAGAGTTAAAGGGGGGGTAGGTAAGTTTGAGAAACCGGCTCGAGATACACTTTTTGTTATATTCCATGGAATGCTCTTAACATCCTGATAGCAATGAATATCTTAAGTGCTTTGACAAAAAATCCATAAAAAAATTTCATCTGTGGAAGCCGTGTAAAAAGTACGACCAATCCGTTTAGCCGGGCCGGCTAAACGGATTGGATTGCCGTCCTGTCTGTCAGCCTTCCATCTCGTGCACGCACAAATGTATCTCGTGCCCTCATTGGGCGTGCCGTCATTGGGCGTGCATTGCAGCAGTACTTCAATGACTCGCCAGCAACAGGCGGCCACTTTCACCATGGCAGAGTTAGGTTCAACATCGTCTACTGGTGGCAAAAGAAATAATGTAACGGAGCAAATTAGGAACAAAAACAAAGTGGAAACTAGGAGAATTCAAACCAGAGTCAATATCGGAGTTGCTTTTCAACGAGGGCGACAACTGATGGAACACACCTATGGGGGTTATTCCCTATCTTTATTCAAGAGCGTGGTATTTAAATTTGAGAGCATACTTTATGTATTTATTTCCCTCAAACCCTGTCCTCGCACTCAAACAGTGCCTGCTTGCACTTTGCTCTGCTTCTGCTCAAACTGTACGCTTGCACTCAGATATATTGCTGCTTACGGATTTTTTCTGCTCTCAGATTTATTCTCTGATCGCTCGAAACTTTTGTGCAACAATCCTGTCAAAATCCCTCAACCAATAGGAGGCCAGGTGTCCTTGCGGGTGCGTTCGTTTTACTTATTACAGCGTCCCGTAAGGGCGGTTACTCTTTGGTTTGTCTTTGGTGCGATGACAGGGTTTGAGTGAAGGAAATCAATAAAGTATGCTCTCAAATGTAAATACCACGCTCTTGAATAAAGATAGGGAATAACCCCCATACACACCGAGTTGAAATCTGACGCCGTGGTCGCTCTTTTTCTCTTGGACAGGTTTTGTATGGTTTACAATTCCCCTGAACTATATAGCCAACCTAAGTCATGTGCGCGTTCATGTGTGTTGGAGGAGGTGCTCTGTAAGGAAGTCTGAAGGAAGGGGCGGATTCTTTTCGGCTGTGTACTTTCAAATTTTAGTGCACTCGAGCCGGTTTCTGAAACTTACCTACCCCCCCTTTAAGTGTAAATGGAGTAAAATAAAGAAGCTATCTGTTGTTTATAAATGTGTAATTCTGAATATCTCCACTAAAAAAAGCAGTCACCAAAGAAACAGTTTGTAAAGATGTTTTAAAACTGGTTTGCAAATTGTAGTAACAGTACCCATCATGTGTTTATACTATATATAGTAGCATTGTCTTTAGTCTGTAGTATTGCAACTTTTACTTTTTATCTCAGGTCGGTTTGTTTAGTTAAGAAACTAATTTTATTGCATTACAGATAGGACACTTATTATTATTGATTGAGGTGATTATTACACTACAAGTCACTTGTTAGACGCTTTTATCCAAAGCGACTTACATACTCAACACTGTGTTCAATCCCCACAGGAGCACTTTGGGCTGAAGCGTCTCAGGGACACAACGACATGCTGACTGCAGTGGGGTTTGAACCTGTGACCCCTGATCAAACACCTACGCACTATCCACTGCGCCACACGCGTCCCACCATCATCATCATCAAGCAGCATAATTCCTCCTGATTATATCCCACCATATGTGCTTATGTTCCCACACATTGAATCATTTCTCTTTTCTCCTTTCATGACAGCGAGCCAGACTGCCTTTTTAAATGACTAATGTGAGCGCGATCCCCGATTAAATCCTTTATCGTCCGTTTACAGAGCAATATTACAATTACTGCAATTTTTACTTTATATCTGAGGTCAGTTTGTTCAGTTACCGCTTGTTACGTTTCTGATTTATTAGAGTTATTTGCTGTTAACGTATTTTATACGCCCAGTTATTAAAGATTCTTGGTTTATGATTCAGTCTTCGGTAATAAAGACACATATAGTTTAAAGAGAGAAAATCGTCTGCATACAGAAGCCTCTCGTTCCTGCTCGATCACACCTGGCCATCTTCTCTTTTATGGGTCTAGTTTTGAAAGATTCTTGGTTTATTATTAATCTTTGGGAAAATAATGAAACATTAAATAAACCAAGAGTCCGGTTGTCTTACTGCTCGTCCCTAACAATCACCACTGAATATCTCCATGTTGATTGGTGGATTAAAGTAAACAAAAACATCTGTGTGTGTTGAATATCCGGCACCTGAACGCCACGAAGCTGTAGTAGGACACGAAGGGCATGAGAGCGACGGGCGGCAGGTAGTTGGAGACGATGATGGCGAGGATGATGAGCACCATCTTGAAGGCCTTCCTCTTCACCGGGTGCATCTCCTCCTTCCCGGACACGCAGCGCCGCAGAGCCCAGATCACGGAGAGGTTGCAGAACACCATGAGGGCGAAGGAGAAGAGGATGAGTCCGCTGAAGAGCTCGTTCACGCTCATGACCCCCAGGATGCTCTTGGTGAGGGCGTAGGCGAGGATCAGAACCCAAACCACCGCCGAAATCCCAAAACGGATCTTATTGTCCCGGTTTCCAGTGAAGAGGATGGGATGGACCACGGCCATGTAGCGGTCCATGCAGATACACACCTGCAACAGAATGGAGACAATATGTATAGTATTTACTTCTTACATGTTGAACACAAATACCTGTACTTTCTACTTCTTACATGTTGAACCCAAATACCTGTACTTTCTACTTCTTACACTTTGAACACAAATACCTGTACTTTCTACTTCTTACATTTTCCAAACAGGCTGGTTCCTTTGGTTTGAATGTGTGTTTGGTGGTGAGTCATTGCATGCCTAGTGATTTGAACAAGTTTGCTGACGACACGACCGTCATCGGCCAGATCACCGACGGCGACGAGACGGCGTACAGAGAGGAGGTCGGAAAACTGACATCTTGGTGCCAGGATACCAACCTCCATCTCAACGTCAGCAAAACCAAGGAGCTGATTGTGGATTACAGGAAGCAGCAGAGAGAGGGACACGCCCCCATCGCCATCAATGGGACTACGGTGGAGAGAGTCAGCAGCTTCAGGTTCCTCTGTGTCCACATCACTGAGGACCTGACATTGACTCATCACTGAGGACCTGACATGGACTCTTTACTGAGGACCTGACATGGACTCATCACTGAGGACCTGACATGGACTCTTTACTGAGGATCTGACATGGACTCTTCACTGAGGACCTGACATGGACTCTTCACTGAGGACCTGACATGGACTCTTCACTGAGGACCTGACATGGACTCTTCACTGAGGACCTGACATGGACTCTTCACTGAGGACCTGACATGGACTCTTCACTGAGGACCTGACATGGACTCATCACTGAGGACCTGACATGGACTCATCACTGAGGACCTGACATGGACTCTTCACTGAGGACCTGACATGGACTCATCACTGAGGACCTGACATGGACTCTTCACTGAGGACCTGAGATGGACTCTTCACTGAGGACCTGAGATGGACTCATCACTGAGGACCTGACATGGACTCTTCACTGAGGACCTGACATGGACTCTTCACTGAGGACCTGACATGGACTCATAGAAGAGGGACCAATGGAAACGTTGTCATGTTGCCGTTGTTCAGCATGGAAACATTCATTAGCTAACAATGACATTATTGTTCTATTAATATAAAGGGAGGTCAGGTACTCTTTAAAACAGCTGCTAGTTATGGGTACTTTTTACTGAAGTACACTTCAAAGCCTCTTTACTTTCACTTGAGTAAAGAAGTTTACTCAGTACTTCTACTTTCACCAGAGTATTTTTAAACACGAGTATCTGTACTTGAGTAAAGGATGTGTGTACCTTTGCCATCTCTGATAATGTAATATTATGCATTAATGAAGTGTAACATCAATATACAGCACTAAACTTGCTGCCTCTTGTTATTGTTATGTTATTTCAATAATTTGTAAGTCCATTAAAGCACTTATCGCTTATCATTCTTATACTTCTGAGGACTTAGAGATTTAACCCTGCTCTGGTTGGTAATATTTTCAGAAACTCACTAGATACAGCGGCGCCACGTCTTTGATCCCGTATGCAAACCTCTGGAAGTACCAGATGCGCTGGTCGTCCAGCAGCAGCCGGTTCACCATCTCGATGGGCGTCATGAGGCAGAAGAAGGCGTCCATGACGGCCAGGTTGAAGATGAAGATGTCCGAGGTGCAGGCGTCGTTCTTCCTGGAGGCGATCTGCCAGAGAACCAGCACGTTGCAGGGCGTTCCCACCAACAGGTTGAACACCTTCACCCCGAAGTAGAAGATGAATCCGTACGGAGCCACGGAGCAAACGGAGAACTGGAACCATGGAGGAGGTCCACGAGAGGAAGAGTTCAGGAAGAGGGTGGAGGTGGAGTTCATCATCATCATCGGGAAGGAGTGCTGATGGTGCACGGAGACGATGGGATACTCATTCAATTAAAGATATGCAAAGGAAACATGTTACAGCTTCTGTATTTTATTATACATGTTGCATCGTTGGAGGAGCTCAGGTCAGAAGAATGTCATTGCCATTTCTACTCTGTAGCTTATGACAATAACACCTTTGATTGATTGATCCGTCTGCAGCACTTCCATTAAAACGTGCATTGAAATAAAACTAATAACGGCTTTTCTTACACATTCTCTTGCAGCTCAAGACATGCAAAGTTATATACAAATAACTTAAGATAGTTAGCTTTGTGTAAGGATTAGCTATCTCACAAGAATCAGAATCAGGTTTATCACCAAGTGGGTTAATACATACGAGGAATTTGACTTGATGTCATGGTGTACATAAAAGCAAAAAAAACACAGATAGAGAACTATTTTACGAAAACTATAATAACATTAAAAAATCTGGTAACATATATCAGTATTTCCATTGAAATAGAATTGTAATTAAATATGTGCAGTAATAAGAAACAAGATATTGTGTACATTGTGCACCCGCACTGCACCCATCAGCAGAAACACGTGGGTTTGCTATCCTGGCTCCAAAATGGTGGAATGAGCTCCCCATTGACATCAGGACAGCAGATAGCTTACACACCTTCCGGACTGAAAACTCATCTCTTTCGACTCCACTTCGAGCGATAGAACTATTAACAAAGCACTTATATACTAATAAAGAACTGGCTTATCTAAAGCCAGTTGAGTAGCACTTGAAATGTTTGGCTCTATGAAACCTGATGTACTTTATGATTCTGTTTTCTTCAAGGTTGTATCTTGTTGGTCGATTTGGATAAAAGCGTCAGCTGAATGCAATGTAATGTAATTGTGTGCATTAATGCATCTACGATGTGACTGAGGTACAGTACAAGCTAGCTATGAGAAAGAAACGGGAGGATAAGGTACGAGTTGACAATATACATTTTAACGTCTAAACTTACGTCATTGCTTTCGATCCAGAAGTCATTTTAATGCAAACAAATTGAAGGAACAACAAGTCAAGACATCTGAAGTTAACACTCACACGATATTGTGGAATAAGCAATGTTGTAAAACTGATTTCCTCTAGAAAGAATCGTGCAAAAGCTTTTAAATCTCATGTTTATGAGTTCTGCTCTTTAGTTTCTTGGTAATGAGATATTTAGCATGACAATGCGCATTAAAAAAGACTTTTCAACTAAAGACATCTTGGTCAACTAAGACCAAAACCACCAGATATTTGACTAACACCAAACTGAGATATTGTCTAAGAGGACTACTTTTATTCTACTCATGCATGAATGCTCCATAAAGAACCCATCTTACCTTGGAAGGGTTCACAGCGCCCTGCAGTCCTTTTGTTCTGCTAAACGTTTCTGTAAGTAGCCCAACATCAACGAGAACAGAGGTTTATAAACTCGTCCAAAGGGAATTAAACTAGCGTTGGATTGGTCCAGTCTGAAGGACGATGGTTATATCTTCTCAACGATTGGGCAGTAACGCAAAATGAGGTTGCTTCAGGGATTGTGTGGTTTGAAAACGAACACATGGGCGTTATTACAGCTGCAGGGGTTAAAATAAATTACCCCCTTGTAATAATGTCTAGTCTTTGAGTAAGTGTTTGCCTTCAGGGCTCAGAACACCTGTTGTTGTCTGGAGCGTCTTTAAGTGTTTGAGTTAATATGCATTAAGGATATGTCATATAAAGACGTCTGAAGTTTCCCGAAGACATTGGCTAGAATATGCTTTTACATTTAATGTCATTTAAAGTGCATGTTAAGAAGGGAAATCTGATCCCAGCTGTGTTTGATTTATCTGCAGCAGAACTACAGCTGCACATTCGTCTCACTGATGCAACGGTGCAGTAAACAGGTGATGCAAGCTGAGCATACATGAGAAATATAATGCAAGGAGTTACTGATGTGCGTTCAGTGTGGCGATACAAAACTCTCTGTTGGGAATACAAGCTTGCAAAGTCACGACTAACACCCACAAACAGAAATACTGTGTTTCATAACGATTTCATTACACAACCAGGTCGGGAGGAGGATCTCAGCCTGTAGAAGCTGTGGGATTTCTGCTACCCGTGACTAGGTATCAGTCAGACAGAAGTAGAGTGGTGCAGAAATTAGTCCTAAAACCCTGACATGACTCAGCATTTTCTCACTTCCTGTCCCCTGGTCTGGAGGTCAAGGGTTTTCTGAATGTTTTTTTGGTTGTTAGCCTGAAATAAAGTATAATAATAAAATGAAATAATCTTGCTTGGGGATTTCAACAAAAATTGGTTGGATAAATCATCCGATATTTTATTTTCCTTATACCTTCTCCCCCTTGGACTGATTTTTAGAAAATATGGCGTCTCCTACCACCTTTATGCGGACGATTCCCAATTATATCTACCCCTAAGAAAAAACACTATCTCTCTGATGCCCCTGGTCGACTGTCTTAATGACATAAAGGCCTGGATGGCGCTAAACTTTTTAAATATAAATTCGAGCAAAACGGAGGTAATTGTGTTTGGACCAAATGGTGATGTCCCTTCCATTGACCTGGGTTCCCTGCAACAGTATGCAACACCCATGGTCACAAATCTGGGTGTCAAAATCGACAGTGCTTTTAAATTAGATAAACAGATAAACTCTGTGGTTAAATCCAGTTTTTATCACTTGAGGCTCCTGTCCAAAATTAAACCGGTTTTATCCTTTTTAAACTTTGAGCGTGTAATTCATGCCTTTGTTTCAACTCGTTTAGATTATTGTAATGCACTTTATGCCGGCCTAAATAAGACTTCGCTGGCCCGCCTGCAGCTTGTACAAAACGCTGCGGCGCGGCTGCTTACAGGAACCCGCAAGTTTGACCACATCACACCAGTTCTGGCTTCGCTCCACTGGCTTCCTGTCCATTTTAGAGTCCATTTTAAGATTTTATTGTTTGTTTTTAAATCTCTTAATGAGCTGGCCCCAGAGTACATCTCCGACCTCTTACAGGTGTACACCCCCTCAAGGGCTTTGAGGTCGGCTGATCAGCTGCTGCTTGTAGTCCCAAAAACAAAGAAAAAGACCAGGGGAGACCGAGCGTTCTCATCGGTAGCCCCCAGGCTCTGGAACGACCTGCCCCCTCGTGTTAAATTGTCGCCCACTCTTGAAGCTTTTAAGTCCCGCCTAAAAACCCACCTCTTTTCCCTCGCTTCCCAGTCAGTCTGAGCTGTGTCTTACCTATTTGTATGCTTTTACTGTCTGTCCATAGCCTTTATGTGCCTTGTATTTATTCTTATGTGTGCTTTTTTATCTTTTCTTATGTGTGCTTTTTATCTATTCGTGTAATATTATATTTTATTATAATGTTATTATTGTGAAGCACTTTGGCAAACCCTCTGTTTTTAAACTGTGCTATATAAATAAAGTGGATTGGATTGGATTGGATCCGATAGAGAGAGAAAACTTTTCAGTAGACTAAATGTTAAACAGCTGATTAATGAGCCAACTCGTATCACTCTTAGAACCCAATCTCTGCTTGACTGGATACTGGTGTCACACCCTGACAGAATCTTAAAAGCTGGTGTCATGTCGGATTGCTTCAGTGATCATTCAATTGTTTATTGTGTATGGAAAATCAAATTAATTAAACTGCCTCCAAAACTAGTCAAAACCAGACAATATAAAAAATGGAATGTTGATTTATTTATTAATGATGTTGTTGCCCTTAATTGGGACAGATTTCAACTAATACCTTTTGTACAAGATGCTTGGGATTTTCTGCATAAAGAGCTCACTGATGTCATGAACAAACATGCACCTGTGAGAACGGTTAAGGTCAAAGGTCAACATCTCCCTTGGATCAATTCTGAACTCATCAGTCTCTTTAGGGAAAGGGATAAAGCATGGTCGATATATCGTCATTCAAGAACTATAGCCGATTGGGAAGTATACAGGCATCTCCGAAATCTGAGTAAAACCAAAACACGAAATGCTAAATCCAACTACTATAAAGAATCTCTCACATCGGACTTTAAGAATCTCAAGCCATTTTGGACTAAAATTAAATCTATTTTAAATAAATCAGGTAAACATTCTATTAATAAAATGAGAACTGCTGATACAATAATTCATGACCCATTATCCATTGCCCAAATATTTAATCAGCATTTCGCTAATGTATATTCCACACTACTATCTGACTCCTATCTGACGACTGGTATTTCTAATAGTAACTCAAACTGCAACAGTTATTTTTCTTTTAAGAAAATTCTACCGCACGAAGTTCATAATGCTATCACATAATTAAAAGTGGATGGCAGTGCAGGACTCGATGGTATAGAAAACAGGTTCTTAAAATTAAGGTTTTGGAGAAAATTATTTATAATTAATCAACTATCACATTATCTCAATACTTATAATATTTTATCTCCGGTTCAATCTGGTTTCAGGCCTAATCACTCCACAACAACTGCCCTACTTACATTTACGAATGACTTGTACTCTGCTGCAGATGATGGTGAACTCACAGGTGCCATTTTTATTGACTTGACAAAAGCCTTTGATTTCGTTGATCGATATCTGCTCTTGGATAAACTTCAAGGCATTGGCCTTTCTAATAATACAGTGTTATGGTTTAACTCGTACCTTCACAGTAGAAAGCAATGTGTGGTTGTTAATGGAAAACAGTCTGACATGTTGATCCAACAAAAGGGTGTACCCCAAGGATCAACTCTGGGCCCACTTCTGTTCTCTATTTACATAAATGATTTATCTTCTTGTCTCATTAATTGTTGTACTCACCTTTATGCTGATGACACTGTCATATATACATCCAAATCAGATTTTTCACAAATTCAGATCTCTCTTCAATCGGATTTTAATATCTTACAGGACTGGCTATCAAACAATAAACTACTGCTTAACAAAACAAAATCTTATACCATGGTCTTTGGTACCAGGCAGAAGCTCAGATCCAAACCTAATGTAGTAATAACATGTAAGGATGGCACTTCTCTGCATATGGTTGATAGCTTTAAATATCTTGGTGTATGGCTAGACTCTGAACTTTCATTTAAACTACATATAAAGCATGTAATACAAAAAGTCAATTACGGAATCTGTGTTTTACACCGCTCTCGCAATTGTTTTACGCTCAGTGTCCGAAAGAGAATTGCTTCTCAACTTATTCTTCCGATTATGGACTATTGTGATGTGGTCTACCAAAATGCACATAAATCAGATCTTGCTCCACTCAACATAGCCTACAACAGACTATGCAGATTTGTTCTTGGTTGTCCTTTTCGTACACATCACTGCCCAATGTATAACCAACTTAAATGGCCTTCTTTAAATGTAAGAAGACACACGCATTGGCTTCAGCTGATATTTAAATGCATTTATCTTAACTATCCCCCTTATTTAAAGCAGTATTTTGTACCCTACTCACCAATTCATCAAGTTAGACATTCTGTCCAGATGTATTTCTCTGTCCCCTCTGCAAAAACATCGATTGGCAGAAGAGCGTTCATGTTCAAAGCCCCAACAGACTGGAATACTTTACCTGCTGCTATTAGATCTCTTGCATCATTGGGTATATTTAAACATGCATTATCATCTCACTTTCAACTGGTCTGTACTTGTTATTGATGAAACTCGTATTGATGAAACTGATAAGCTCGACTGCAAGGCCGGACCTGACCAATTTGCTGCCCTAGGCAAGATTTTAGCTGTCATATAGTATTTTATACTATAAGAGAATAGATGAAAAACTATTCTCTTATTTTTTTATAACTATGATGATCATATAAAGGTGTGCCTTTACCTCACTGAGCTGATGTTATCAGAGCCGCTCAGTCTTTCAGGAGAGAGCTCTCTAAAGCTCTCCCCCCCGCGGCCGCTCACACAGTCAATTACAATGTTAATAAAAGCTGTATACGTTTTTTGGGAGTTTGATTTATTTTAAATTAACACAAATACAAAATTAAGACCTGTCATTGCACAATAAAACCATTATTTCAAAAAATGAACAATTTCACATAAACCTACTTCACTGGGCTGGGGCAGTTCAACTTGATTTTGGGGGGGGGGCGTGCGCCATCGTTTATGGGCGCTGTACGCAATATAGGCGTAGTTCTGTTAGTATAAGATAATAAGATGTACTTTGTTGATCCAAAATCGGGAAATTGTGTTATAATATTTTTTTTTTTTTCTGTTTTCGGCGCCCCCCCCCCCCATAGATTGATGCGCCCTTAGCATTCGCCTATACTGCCTATGCCAAGGGCCGGCCCTGCTCGACTGTCTCTCAAATTGTAATGATTGTATGTATTACTTGAATTTTACTTAATAGACTGTATGTGGTTTGTCTTGTGTGTCATGTTTTGCTTTTTGTCTTGTCGGGACGCCCTTTGAAAACGAGATGGTGCATCTCAAGGGCTTTATCCCAATAAATAAAAAAATCTCTATATATATACTTCTCTATAGTGAAGTCAAACCGATGTTAAGTTTTCCAATAACAGACCACATTGTTGTTTAACTGAAGGTTCAACATCTGTCAGTTTTGATTGTGGGTAATCAAATGAAGGAAGTCTCCATGAAGAGTCTGGTTTCTGTCAGACAGCGCTGACCTGCATCTGATGAACATCACTGACAGGTAAAGTCTTTTTCAATGTTTCTCTGAAGGAGCTTTATTTTCACTTTGATACCAAACGCTAGAAAAGTAAGATCCTGTTGCTCGGCTTGGCGATTACTTCACTTAGATTTTAGTGCCTTAAACGTTTAACGTAACTTCAAATTCTTGATGTATTTCTACAAAAACATAATCCATGTTATTCTACTTCATACTTCTACTCCTCTACAGTTCAGAGGAACATGGTGTACTTTTACTCACTACATGTATTTAATACCTTTAGTTACTTCTCAGATGAATGATGTGAAATATAACCAAGTGTTGAATCAGACTTTAGTTCCACCTGGAGTAAATCCACCAGCTACCCTGCAGTCTACAAAGCCATTCAGACTAGCTGCACCTTCACCAGCTTTGAGAACACTTTCATGATCAATCATTATAAAACATATCATATATATTATTCTGAAATGGACCAATCTGCACAACGACTACTTTTACTGTCTTTCACTATATTTTGATGAGAATACTTTTCTACTTTCACTTGAGGAACATTTTGAATGCAGGACTTTTACTGTAGTATTCCTACACTCTGGTACTTCTACTTTTACTCAAGTACAAGATCTGAGTACTTCTACTTTTACTCAAGTGCAAGATCTGAGTACTTCTACTTTTACTCAAGTACAAGATCTGAGTACTTCTACTTTTACTCAAGTACAAGACCTGAGTACTTCTACTTTTACTCAAGTCCAAAATCTGAATACTTCTACTTTTACTCAAGTACAAGACCTGAGTACTTCTACTTGTACTCAAGTACAAGACCTGAGTACTTCTACTTGTACTCAAGTACAAGATCTGAGTACTTCTACTTTTACTCAAGTACAAGACCTGAGTACTTCTACTTTTACTCAAGTACAAGACCTGAGTACTTCTACTTGTACTCAAGTACAATACCTGAGTACTTCTACTTGTACTCAAGTACAAGATCTGAGTACTTCTGCTTTTACTCAACTACAAGATCTGAGTACTTCTACTTTTACTCAAGTACAAGACCTGAGTACTTCTAGCACTCAAGTACAAGATCTGAGTACTTCTACTTTCACTCAAGTACAAGATCTGAATACTTCTACTTTTACTCAAGTACAAGACCTGAGTACTTCTACTTGTACTCAAGTACAAGATCTGAGTACTTCTACTTTTACTCAAGTACAAGATCTGAATACTTCTACTTTTACTCAAGTCCAAAATCTGAGTACTTCTACTTTTACTCAAGTACAAGACCTGAATACTTCTACTTTTACTCAAGTACAATATCTGAGTACTTCTACTTTTACTCAAGTACAAAATCTGAGTACTTCTACTTTTACTCAAGTACAAGACCTGAATACTTCTACTTTTACTCAAGTACAAGACCTGAGTACTTCTACTTTTACTCAAGTATAAGATCTGAGTACTTCTACTTTTACTCAAGTATAAGATCTGAGTACTTCTACTTTTACTCAAGTACAAGACCTGAGTACTTCTACTTTTACTCAAGTACAAGACCTGAGTACTTCTACTTTTACTCAAGTATAAGATCTGAGTACTTCTACTTTTACTCAAGTACAAGACCTGAGTACTTCTACTTTTACTCAAGTACAAGATCTGAGTACTTCTACTTTTACTCAAGTATAGGATCTGAGTACTTCTACTTTTACTCAAGTACAGGATCTGAGTACTTCTACTTTTACTCATGTACAAGACCTGAGTACTTCTACTTTTACTCAAGTACAAGATCTGAGTACTTCTACTTTTACTCAAGTACAAGATCTGAGTACTTCTACTTTTACTCAAGTATAGGATCTGAGTACTTCTACTTGTACTCAAGTACAGGATCTGAGTACTTCTCCCACCTCTGTGTACATATTGATAAAACTTTAAAACCTGTGAGAAAAAAAAAATGTCTTGTTAAATTTTGTGTAAAAAAATGTGTGCCTCAATGACTCAGACTTAAGGTACTAATGTACTGGGAAAAGTAGTGTGTTGTGAGTTAATAGTATGTATACATTTGATATGATATGTATTATAACAATACAAATATACATATATGGGCTCTACATGTATAAAAAGGTACACCCTGAAGCGGTCGGGTCAAATCTCTCCCTGAAGTTTATTTTCATGATGAGATTGTTTAACCAAAGCTGGACGCCTCAGAAACAAAGATGTGGTCTTCCCCACACGCTGAACAGCAGGAAGATTCCTATCACTATAAAAACAAAACATGCATAACTATAAAGATGTGAAGCCCGCCACTTTGCATGATGTTTACAAGCTAGACAGACACCTGTAATAATAAACGTGATACATGCAAAGTGAAGAATAATGTTTGTGATGCAAAGAGAGATCTGTAATCCTGACCAACGCCAAAGTATTTTCAGACGTTAAGTGATTAAATACCGTTTTTCGTGACAGAAATGTTTGCATTTAACTGGAGAAAAGAGCGTTTTTCATATCAAATGTCAGTAAAAAAAGCAATCCAGTTTTCAGCTCTGGGTAAAATGCATGGCGGGATAATTATCTTCGCTGACTTGAATGGACCTGAGCCAGCGTTGAGATAATATTGTTAGTTAATAATCAGGCTCACAAAGAGGACGCGTTGAAGTCCGATTTGATCGCTTTAAATGTTTCCAGGAATTGCGCGACAACAAAGAAAAGATAGCCATGACATGTCAAAATGTTCAAAGACTTTCTAAGTCAAAATGTTTCGCAGTCAGGAACAAATTTTTCCGATTATTCCAACACCACTTAAATGCAAAGCAAATGCGCTATTTGGCAACGCTAGCCAATTGAAACTCAGCATGTGTTTCCCTTCAGATTCACTTCAAAATGTTGTGTGTGTTGTCATGGCCCATCCGACAACCTTCCACTACATTTCCCCAAAAATAAGGCCATTCGATTTTCTGTAATCCTGATGACAGACTTACAAACCGAGTCAAAAACCTCTCCTCCTAGGTGAAGATAATTATAAATATTAAGTTGTAGATCTGAAACAAACCGCCTTTTTCAGAGCAGGAGTTATCAGAAAAGTGCCGGTGACGTCACATCGTTTTTCTTTTTCAATCAATCAATCAATGTTTATTTATATAGCCCAATATCACAAATGTTACATTTGTCTCAGTGGACTTCACAGTTTGCACAGAATATCAGTATGACAATACGACACCCTCTGTCCTCAGACCCTCTGTCCTCAGACCCTCTGTCCTTAGACCCTCTGTCCTTAGACCCTCACATCGTACAAGGAAAAACTTCCAGAGAAAACCCCACAGTTTAAAGGGAAACATGGGAGAAACCTCAGGGAGAGCAACAGAGGAGGGATCCCTCTCCCAGGACGGACAGACGTGCAATAGATGCCGTGTGTAAATCGAAGAGATAATACATTTTACAGCATATAGACCGAATGTTAGGAAATGCATGTGTCTATAATAAGAAGATGAATCCACGAGGATGTCAGCAATCCTGTGGGAGCCATCAGGGAAGAAGTATGATGAGAGTCAGGCAGGACCGCAGAGACAGGTTCAGCCACGACTCGAAGTCCAGGACTCCGATCCAGGACTCAGGATAGAGGATCCAGGACACACGACCACAGCAACAGGATTAGCCTCGACTCAGGATCCCGGCGTAGATATGGACACAAAAAAGAGATTTGGGGGAAGCTGGGTTAATCGGAGCATGAGATTCATTACAGGTACAAACAGCCAGAAAGACGGAGTAAGGTCACCCCCCGACAGTCTAAGCCTATAGCAGCTAAACTAACATGCACTCCCTTAGGATAGGTTGAGGGAAAAGGGTAGCAAGTAAGAAGCAGAGGTGGAGAGGCACACGCAGGGAGAAAGGTCCCCCACTTTATGTAATGTGTTGTTGCTTTGTATGTCTGTCCCTGGACTTAGTTGTATTTAGAATGTATGATGTTCATGTATGATAATTGAATAGATGAATTAAACAAAAATTTTTTTTTAAAAAAAGCTTGTTTTTGACTGTGTCTTTAAGACAGAAACGATCACATCAAAACCCCAGAAAAGCCCGTTTATTGGAGCAGAATAACCTGTAGTCCTGCCGGTGATTAATGTACATTAATCGTCCTCCTCCCTCATTGTCCAACTAAAGAGTGACAAGTCGATTCAGACCAAGTGTGAGAGCAGGAAACTTCATAAAGGGAAAAAGGCGCGACGTGGACATGAACATGAAGAGAGACACTTGAGTCCAAATAGAAGTGCAGCCTTGTCTTTTATTATGAGTTACTATTTTTAAGAATATTCAGCTTGACTAAGTACCATAAACCCAAGGCCGGTTCTTTTAACCATCAGAAGCAGAAGGATTGAATTAACCAAATAATTGGCACATTGTAAAAGCATCTTCTCTTTCCACAGATATCAAAGAACCGGAACTCACCCCGAGATGGACGGACGAAACGAAACCGCTCCCATCTCAGATCTGGTTTGGTATTTCCTGCCCACCATAGTCCTGGTTACTCCTCTCGGGATCCCGGCCAACGCTTTGGTTCTTCGCCTCCTGCTGGGCAAACCAAACATCTGCTCCACCTCTGAGATCTTCGTCCTCAACCTGGCCGCGTTCGACATGATGTTCTGCTTCATGGTCGTCATCGAGTACATCTACTTCATTTTCAATAATACAAAGGCGAACGCTAACTTCCTGTCCTGGGTCTTGAGTCAGGCGGGGGGTCCGATGCTGCTCTGTGCTATTTCTTTGGACGCATTCATGGCCGTCTGTCACCCGTTGATCTTCCTCCGTCTCAAAGAACCCAAGCTCCGCCTGTCCTTGTGCCTGCTGGTTAACGTCTTAGCGTTCACGGCCTGCGGTCTGGCGAAACTAATGCCGTTTTACAAGTTGGTGATGGTTCTGGGGATCCTGATGGTGACCATGCTGATCATCTCCACCAGCAACATCCTGATCCTGAAGTCTCTGCGGCGGCCGGGTCCTGGAGGGAAGGATCTGCACCCGGTGAAGAAGAGAGCGTTCAAGATTGTGTTCACGGCGTTAGTGATGGTGGACTTCCACTACCTGCCGTCGCTCGCAGTGTCCCTGATCAAGGTGTTGTTTCCCAAACTTTTATTGCCCTCCTCCATCCTCACCAGCTTCACCTACTTGATTCTGTCCATGAGCAGCTTCATTCAACCGCTGTCGTATCTCGTACGCACCAAACAGCTGCCGAAGATGAGATGCAACGAAAAGGCTGAGACGAAAACAAAGAAAATGTCGGATTTCTGATAAAAAGGTCAGAATTCTAGGAAAAAAGCCTGATAAGAGCCGTTAGGACTTAGATCAGTGGTTACCAACCTGTGGGCCGCGGCCCCCTAGTGGGCGGTGAAGGCGTTGCAAGTGGGCCGCCAAATTTGCAAAACATTATGATTTGTGTGGAAAAAAAATCATTATTAAGATTTTTTTTTATTTGAACCTCCTTTCCTTTCTCTTTCTTGATCCTCCTAAGCAACGGTCATTACAGTCCTCTTTCTAAAAGTTGCATTTCTGAAAAAAACTAGTTTTCAAAACACTGAATTCTAAGAAAAAGTCAGGTTTCTGAAAAAAAGTTCAAAATTATGAAAAAAATATTTTTCCACTAAACAGCTGCCGAAGATGAGATGCAACCGCGGGCCGGCAGCTGAGACGGAAACTACAACAAGTTAGAGCGGAGAAATCAGAGAGAAGAGCTCGGATTTCTGAAAAAAAGGTCAGGATTTTAGGAAAAATTATGAAAAAAGTCAGAATTCTAAGAAAAATTCAAAAATTATGAAAAAAGTAAGAATTCTAGGAAAAAGTCGGATTTCTGAAAACAAATTCCAATTTATGAAAAAAGTCCGATTTCTAGGAAAAAGTGAACATGTTGAGAAAAAAATTCCGAATCCTGAAGAAAAATCAAAATTCGGAGGAAAAAACCTGAAATCTCAGTTCTGAAAAAGTCAAGAGTTCTGAACCGTACTCCGTACTTGAAACTGGTCTCAGGGCACAGGGCTTCCATATTTTAAATTAATGTTGGTTCTGAAGAGCTGACTGTAGAAAGTCTACAAGACCTTATGTACAATTAAATGCAACAGAAAAAAAATGCATCACAATATTTCATTAAATCATTCAGACCAACATCAGTTTTAATCAAACACTCTTTCATTTTGACACATTAATCAGTTCAAATACACAATCGGCAGCAACGGCAAGAAACGTCTGAATTTACTCTTTAAGTTTGGCTTTTATTATTTCAGAAAAGTAAACACATTTACAAAAATAAACCTACATATTAATCATAAATGTAATGTTTTCAGCACAGAGTTGTTCAACAGCTTTTAAATATGACTTAAACGGACATTTAAATCTCTTTTTGAATTAAATAAGTGAAGATAAAGCTAAATATTTGAACCAAAATATAGACATTGGAAGAACCCAGTATGTACAATATGAGATTATAATTAAAATGTATTTTTTGAGTTGGTATAAATGTAATATCATGGCACACTTTTTGATATCAGCAGAAATCCAATTGTTGTCCAAAGAATAATTAAATATGGAGATAAAACCTCTCATTATCCGCCTTTACATCAAAGCATCAGGACATTAGCACTGCATCAGGGCTGCGGTCGAATAGTCAGTTTAGGAACCTTCCTAACGGAGGGAAATGACCCGGAAGTCCCACAGTGGCAGCCTGATAAGAGCCGTTAGGACTTAGATCAGTGGTTACCAACCTGTGGGCCGCGGCCCCCTAGTGGGCGGTGAAGGCGTTGCAAGTGGGCCGCCAAATTTGCAAAACATTATGATTTGTGTGGAAAAAAATTCATTATTAAGATTTTTTTTTTATTTGAACCTCCTTTCCTTTCTCTTTCTTGATCCTCCTTAGCAACGGTCATTACAGTCCTTAGGCGCTTTCACACCGGAGTACTTTTCCCAGGAATAGTTCCGATAGTTCCTGGGATTTTGCGTTCACACCAAAACGATCTGGAACTAGAACTTTTTTTTGCGAACCTTTTCACCCCTTTTCAGTCCCTGCTAGAGAGGTGGGACTTTCCTGGGGAGGAAAAGGTTCCAATTTCTGATGGGCTGGGCGAATTGCTAACCACGCCCCGTAAAACTCTAGCTTTAGCATAGGGTCTTATTGAGCATAGGGTCTTCTTTAGCATAGGGTCTTATTTAGCATAGGGTCTTCTTTAGCATAGGGTCTTCTTTAGCATAGGGTCTTCTTTAGCATAGGGTCTTCTTTAGCATAGGGTCTTATTTAGCAAAGGGTCTTATTTAGCATAGGGTCTTATTGAGCATAGGGTCTGATTTAGCATAGGGTCTTATTTAGCATAGGGTCTTATTGAGCATAGGGTCTTATTGAGCATAGGGTCTTATTTAGCATAGGGTCTTATTGAGCATAGGGTCTTATTGAGCATAGGGTCTTCTTTAGCATAGGGTCTTATTGAGCATAGGGTCTTCTTTAGCATAGGGTCTTCTTTAGCATAGGGTCTTCTTTAGCATAGGGTCTTATTGAGCATAGGGTCTTATTGAGCATAGGGTCTTATTGAGCATAGGGTCTTCTTTAGCATAGGGTCTTCTTTAGCATAGGGTCTTCTTTAGCAAAGGGTCTTATTTAGCATAGGGTCTTATTGAGCATAGGGTCTTATTTAGCATGGGGTCTTATTGAGCATGGGGTCTTATTGAGCATAGGGTCTTATTGAGCATGGGGTCTTATTGAGCATGGGGTCTTATTGAGCATAGGGTCTTATTGAGCATAGGGTCTTATTGAGCATAGGGTCTTATTGAGCATAGGGTCTTATTTAGCATAGGGTCTTATTTAGCATAGGGTCTTCTTTAGCATGGGGTCTTATTGAGCATAGGGTCTTGTAACATGTGTGAGATTCTGATATTCTTTAGACAGAAACATATACTCTGCTCCTTGGCTCCTTGATTCCTTGATTCCTTGCTAGCCTTAACAGCACTCCGATGAGAAACTCGTGAAACCTGCACAAATGGTATCAACATATAGAAATGTATAATAAATAATTCTTGATCTGTGATTCGTCATGATCAAAGTTCCTTTAAGACTGTATTTAAATAATGATTTTGACCTGAATGCACTTCATAATAACAACTAAATCTCTCCTTCGCCTGCTGTGTAAATGTTCTGTGCACACATTGAAATAAAACACAAGATGAATAAACAACACTGGTGTAAACAGTCTGTCCGTGGCGTGAAGTCAATATTCTGAATTCTGTCTTTTAAAGAGGTTCTTCAAGCATTCAAGTACCGGTATTAAATAGAAACTTGCTCAAAGAGAAAACCAAATAAAATTATGAAAAAAACTGCATATTTGATCTTTTTGGGGGGATTTTAAATCAAACAACACTGATTAAAACATTTCACTGACGGTGTCCGGTCAGAAAATATAACAGGAAACTCACTTTGCATATTTATATTCTGAGACAGGTGCAAATACTTCCTGCACGCTGTCATATTTGCAACAAAAAAACAACGTTATTTTGCTAAGATTTTAACCCAAAAATGGGTTTCATTAAGATGTCAGGAAGCCTAAAGGTGCCAGCTAGAACCAAAGTCTACTCAAAAACACTTCAAGGCGTTTAACACTCATCTGGTACAAAGAAAAGTCAATGTGGAATAGAGAGGTGCAGGAATGAGTCCTTATCCCTAACGTGAGTCAGCATTTCATCACTTCCTGTCCCCTGGTCTGGAGGTCAATGGTTCTCTGAATGTCTTTTTGGTTGTTATCCTGAAATAAGGTCTGTGGTTAACACGAGCTGAAGAGATTTTAACGTTTTGTTCTACGACATAAAATACGTCAGTAAATACCCCACTGGTGAGTAAAACAATGACGGTTGCTAACAAGTGTCTAAATGAGACGACTAAACGTCATCACGCCCAACATTAGCTTAGCGATGGTGACGTGAAGTCATGTGACCGTGCTGTTGTTCCTTTATAGCTCAATGTTAGCCACCTTTAGCTTAGCAGTGCAGACGTGAAGTCATGTGATCGTGCTGTTGTTCCTTTATAGCTCAATGTTAGCCACCTTTAGCTTAGCGGTGGTGACGTGAAGTCATGTGACCGTGCTGTAGTTTCTTTATAGCCCAACATTAGCCACCTTTAGCTTAGCGGTGGAGACGTGAAGTCATGTGACCGTGCTGTTGTTCCTTTATAGCTCAACGTTAGCCTCCTTTAGCTTAGCGGTGGTGACGTGAAGTCATGTGACCGTGCTGTAGTTCCTTTATAGCCCAACATTAGCCGCCTTTAGCTTAGCGGTGGTGACGTGAAGTCATGTGACCGTGCTGTAGTTCCTTTATAGCCCAACATTAGCCGCCTTTAGCTTAGCGGTGGTGACGTGAAGTCATGTAACCGTGCTGTTGTTCCTTTATAGCTCAACGTTAGCCACCTTTAGCTTAGCGGTGGTGACGTGAAGTCATGTAACCGTGCTGTTATTCCTTTATAGCCCAACATTAGCCGCCTTTAGCTTAGCGGTGGTGACGTGAAGTCATGTAACCGTGCTGTTGTTCCTTTATAGCCCAACATTAGCCGCCTTTAGCTTAGCGGTGGTGACGTGAAGTCATGTAACCGTGCTGTTGTTCCTTTATAGCTCAACGTTAGCCACCTTTAGCTTAGCGGTGGTGACGTGAAGTCATGTGACCGTGCTGTAGTTCTTTTATAGCTCAACGTTAGCCGCCTTTAGCTTAGCGGTGGTGACGTGAAGTCATGTGACCGTGCTGTAGTTCCTTTATAGCTCAACGTTAGCCGCCTTTAGCATTAGCAATTTACTTCAGAAACAAAACGTGTAAGTATCGTAAACATTTGTTTGATACAGAGATTATTTTCTGCTATAATCCAAAATAACATGGAGGAATCCCATTGGACCAGGAGATGCTGCCTTCAGGGACCAACATGGGAATACGACATCCCTGCACCTCTCTATAGCTGATACAGAGTAATAATTAATATTAAAAACAAATGTTATAAAATGATTCTGTGGCACTCTCACAAGCATACGGTTTCCAGAACGATATGCTCCTACATGGTTTCAGCAGGTAGATCTTTGGTTTTTAGAAGCACTATGTACACTCTTCATTGATTGAATTCCTTCCTATGATTTCTGTGATCATTAAAACACACTCTCTAACGCAACACTAGACATCTTCTCAGTAGCATTTGGTCCTGAACGCACCTCTCCATACTTCATTTATTATTGTTTTTTAAAACATGGTACACCCGAGATGTACTTCCTGCTGTGTTGTCTCACGATGAGGGAATCTGTCCGTGAACACGGAAACGATAAAGACACGTGTAGTCAACGTGACCCCAATTACTGAGAACACGTAACTCCACCAGTCTGTAGACAACACTGGAGATCTGAGAGGAGGAGGAGGAGGAGGAGGGGGAGGAGGAGGAGGGGGAGGAGGAGGAGGAGGAGGGGGAGAGGGGGAGGAGGGGGAGGAAGAATAGGAGGAGGAGGGGGAGGAGGAAGAAGAGGAGGAGGAGGGGGAGGAGGGGAATAAGGGGAATGTAAGAGATAAATAAAACAGAAATGACATTACATTTCTGATTTGTTATTCGATGGATACTCTATAGATATTCATCTTTCTTCTGTATTTACTGTTAATGCTTTTAGTTTATCTTTAACTCAATGTCTTGGAAACAGGCTGCCATTACAGATCAATAGTGAATCTATTCTAATGACCAGCCTGTTCACAATGCAAGTCATTTTAACATCACCATTCCTCAGTCTGAACTCACGGGCAGTTTGAACGTCTGCGTAGATTCTCCGTTCTCATCGTAGGTGAACGTCTCGAGCAGAGAGCCTTCCTCTGACTCCTCTCTCATGCCCTGGGAGATACAGAGGATGACAAACAGGTGTAAAGGTCTCTGTAGCTAGTGTACCAAAACAAACCCAAAAGCCTGATAAACAGTGTGTGATACTGAGCGACATGGATTAAAGGTCTCCTCTTTCTCTCTCTCAGGTTTTCCACAAGGTGACTTCCTTTTGATTTCCTGCTTCTTCACACACACTCTCTCCAGTACAGGTTAGCTCTGAGTGTTAGCATGCTAAAGTAAACACAGACCATATTACTTCCAGAACAGGTCTCATTGTTTCTGACAGCAACGTTTCTGATTGGCCCGTGGGGGTAAAGCCCGCCCACATTTTAGTAGTGTCGTCATGACGCAGCAAATCTGGATCAGCTCCGTTGTTCCCCCGTTTTTAGAGATGTGGGTACGGAGGAGAAGAGAGAGGGGTTTATTTTCTGACATTTGTGAGTCTCCTGACACACCGGGGACACGCCGGGGACACATTGCATTTTGCATGATAGGAGCGCTTTAATAACTTATGAAATAATTTTGCTAGCATCCCAAACCAAACCAAAAAGCCTGATAAACAGTGTGTGGACATGGATTAAGTGACGGCTGTTTTTCGGCTGATATTTGCGGAGGAAATTATTCATGATATTTCTGTTATATTTAATAAAGTAATAAAGAAAGTCAATATACAAGGAACAGAGCAAATTCATCCTCAGAGGATAAAGAAGTTCTGCACCCAGAACACAGCTGACAGTCACACTATATAGTCGAGAGAATATCCAACTGGTCCCACCCTTCAATTCTCTTAGACGTCATCGAAACATCCCATCATTAAACCATAAGACCCTGTTACGGCCGCCGCCTTCTATCTGCCCATTAACCTGTCTGTAAGTGTTTGCAGCTGTGTGTGTTTTATGTATATGTGACCCGCTCTATCGAAATCAGTCGGAAGTCGCAACGGCTCATTTCAAAATAAACGTGGATTTGTGTAAAAAAATATTTTTTCGGGGTTCGGGTGTTTTGTTTGATTTTAAACAAACAAAGTCTTGGCTTTCAGAATATGAAACTCTTATTTCCAAAATCACACGATAAATACATGTTTGAAGCTTGTAAAGGGACGATGACAGCTCTCACTCGCAATCTGCTCTTCCGCAGCGCCGCCCCCCCTCCCTCCGGCTGACATTATGAATACAAGCGTATAGTAACCATAGATAACACGGCAGGGTCCGTTACAGTTTGTTTTCATCTGATTTCAAATAAACAAAGTCTTTCAGAATATTAAACTTGTTTCGGCAAATTCAGATGATAAATAACTTTGAAGCTTCGGCATAATTACAAGCGGAGAACGGAGTAACTTAACGTCACAGCAGGCACAACAACAGCCGGTGTTTCTCGTGAGTGTTTTCCCCGGGAAACAAACACAATACACACAAACGCTAAAATACACAAACACACACACACACTCGCGAGCTTCTCCCAGACCAGTAATCCAAACAAAAATATCTTCCCTCCGTACTATTTTGATCATTTGCTAATAACCAATCAGATCGATGGATTCCAGAGAAGAACTTTGAAGGCCTTTTTCTCAAAATGATGACTCGGTGACAGTCATTATATAATGGGACATATTTCGCTTAATATTTGGGGTACAAAAACAATCCTGATATCATTAGAAAGCTAGGAATCTCCTCTTTCCAGCAGTGTATACAACTCAACATGTGTCTTCGGGTCAATGAGACTGATTTCGATGGAGCAGGTCACATATGAGCTGTGCCGTTGCCCAGACGCCATTGGATGCTGATTTTCCTGTCCCTCCCCCGGTAGGCGTGGCCGAAGATCTGGATTGGACCAGGCCGGGCTTGACTCTCCAATCCCCGCACACACCTTCCGGGGACAACTACAAGAGGTCTGCATATGTGGCAGATGTCTCTCCGTACTCTCCCCAGACATCGTGTGATAATTCTGTTAACTTCCTCAGTGCCTTTTGCTGTTTGTTTAAACCGGTGCCTTTGTGGCCTTTTGTTTTGATTGTTTGTTGCCAATTTTACTGCGCACTTTTAATTAACTTCCAATTTACCAATTTCAACTGGTTACTTTCTACTTTCCACGAGCAAGCACGTAGCAGACCCCCTTGTCTTTAACCATTTCACCTTTCACTCTTCCTTTGCCTCCTGAAATGTAAATCCTTAACGATGTGTCTCTGTTAAACACACACAAGACTAAGCATACAATTTAACAGTGTACAAAAGACTATAAGAGTATGTTTTAAATGATTATATGATAGTTTGCCACGACAATGTTCTCTGGGGTGACTCACGTAGACCTGGAGGTCTCGGGGGGCGGAGTCGATGCGTCCGGTGGGAGAGTTGTATCGGGGGAGGTGGTCGAGGGTCACGTGACTCACGGTGATCGGGTGAGAGAGGGAGATCAGGAGCGTGCCCTGCACACCGTGAAACGCCCAACATTTACCCGGCAACAGCACCGGGGAACCCTGGGAGAAACGAGGAGAGAGGAGGGTTTTATCTTACTGAGCAGAAAGGTTAGTGGAGGTCAATGTGAGAAAGGTTAGTGGAGGTCAATGTGAGAAAGGTTAGAGGAGGTCAATGTGAGAAAGGTTAGAGGAGGTCAATGTGAGAAAGGTTAGAGGAGGTCAATGTGAGAAAGGTTAGTGGAGGTCAATGTGAGAAAGGTTAGAGGAGGTAAATGTGAGAAAAATTAGAGGAGGTCAATGTGAGAAAGGTTAGAGGAGGAACATGTGAGAAAGGTTAGTGGAGGTCAATGTGAGAAAGGTTAGAGGAGGTAAATGTGAGAAAAATTAGAGGAGGTCAATGTGAGAAAGGTTAGAGGAGGAACATGTGAGAAAGGTTAGAGGAGGTCAATTTGAGAAAAGATAGAGGAGGTAAATGTGAGAAAGGTTAGAGGAGGTCAATGTGAGAAAGGTTAGAGGAGATCAATGTGAGAGGTTAGAGGAGGTAAATGTGAGAAAAGTTAGAGGAGGTCAATGTGAGAAAGGTTAGAGGAGATCAATGTGAGAGGTTAGAGGAGGTAAATGTGAGAAAAGTTAGAGGAGGTCAATGTGAGAAAGGTTAGAGGAGGTCAATGTGAGAAAGGTTGGAGGAGGTCAATGTGAGAAAAGGTTAGAGGAGGTCAATGTGAGAAAAGGTTAGAGGAGGTCAATGTGAGAAAAGGTTAGAGGAGGTCAATGTGAGAAAGGTTAGAGGAGGTCAATGTGGGAAAGGTTAGAGGACATCAATGTGAGAAAGGTTAGAGGAGGTCCATGTGAGAAAAGGTTAGAGGAGGTCAATGTGAGAAAAGGTTAGAGGAGGTCAATGTGAGAAAAGGTTAGAGGAGGTCCATGTGAGAAAAGGTTAGAGGAGGTCAATGTGAGAAAAGTTAGAGGAGGTCAATGTGAGAAAGGTTAGATGAGGTCAATGTGAGAAAAGGTTAGAGGAGGTCAATGTGAGAAAAGGTTAGAGGAGGTCAATGTGAGAAAGGTTAGAGGAGGTCAATGTGAGAAAAGGTTAGAGGAGGTAAATGTGAGAAAGGTTAGTGGAGGTCAATGTGAGAAAAGTTAGAGGACGTCAATGTGAGAAAAGTTAGAGGAGGTCAATGTGAGAAAGGTTAGAGGAGGTCAATGTGAGATACCTGGATGACGGTGCGCGGGCTCTCTGATGGATACCAGAGAGGGAAACCAAACAGAGTGACACAGGCTGAGCGGATACGATACGTCTCAGAACACCTGGTGCTGATCACACTGGCTCCTACACACACATAGAGAGAGAGAGAGACACACACAGACACACACACACAGACACACACACACAGCTTTGTTAGCTGTGATTGTTGCCTGAATTGTAAGAAGCTCTCAGAGATAATTAAGTTTTATAATAAAACAAAGTTGTGTGATGTCTCTGACCTTGAGTCTCCAGAGCGAAGTCGGCCATTTTGTCTGCGTCGGGTCGCCCACAGTCTGAGCAGCTTCCTGTGAGGCGGAGCGACGCCTGGTCCTGGTCACAGTAAATACCGTTAATATGTGCAGACAAAGGCAGAGCATTTACTTGGAAATAATGGCTTATTTTCCTTGTATACATTTCTTGAATATAAACACTAGATGGTTTTGAAAACGCCTCCTCCTCCTCCCACCTTGATGCGGTCGCTGAGCCACTTCTCTAGGGCCTGCTGCAGCTCAGGGGTCAGCTGGTGCTGGACGGGGGGCAGGCCTGGTTCAGGACAGGGGGCTGGGGGGGGCGTCATCTGCAGGGACGACCACTCCTGGGAAAACTACAGGGAAACACACACAGATACATGAGACAGATGAGAGGAGCCAGCAGAATGATATCATGTCTCCACTTCTCCTCCAGCTGGTACCTTAGAGTTCTGCTGCTCTAAAGTCTGGATCCTGACTCTGAGAGCCTCAGAGGCAGAAAGACTCTCCGTCTGATGATCCTCCATCTGTTGACTCAGAGCTGAAGCCTCCTGCAGCAGAAGCTGACGATTCTCTGAGTCCAAGACGAGAAGCTGAGCCTTCAGATCCTGCAGATTGTTCAGGTCCTGCAGGTCCTTCAGGTCCTTCAGGTCCAGCTGCAGACTCTCCTTCATCTAAAGAAAGAGATAGAACAGAACCTTTACAATTAAATAATACATTGAAGCTACATTATGTACACCTAAACCTGTACCCTCTGCAGTTCTCCTTCATCACCACTAGATGGCATTCACACAACCCTGATGAGACTCCGGGCACTTTTCACCCCACAGTTTGTATCACAACAACAACAAGTATAACAGGAGAAGAACAGAAGAGAGGGATCTGCTCACCTGAGACAGACTGAGTTCCTGCTTCAGCTGCTGCTCCTCCTGACACACACACACACACACACACACACACACACACACACACACACACACACACACACACACACACACACACACACACACACACACACACACACACACACACACACACACACACACACACACACACACACACACACACACACACACACACACACACACACACACACACACACACACACACACACACACACACACACACACACACACACACACACACACTATGAAAACAAACAGAAGCATGTGCAGCGAATATATTTCACACTGATCTGTGTTTTACCAGAAGACGTTGCATCGTCACTTCGACAGCACCGGACACAACAGCTGAATCCTACAGGAGGAAAAAGGTCTCTTTATAAAATGTAAATAAACAAAGGGTACCACGAACCCCCAAATAAATATGACTTTCATCAATGTGAAGATCTGTCATTTACCAAAAGCTTTTCCATCTTTGCCTCCACAGCAGCGGACACAACAGCTGGGTCCTAGAGGAGACAAAAGGGGCTTTAAATAGAATCAAGATTTAAATAATAACCCCCATATTTTCATGAGAACTCCCCCAAATAATTTAAAATGTGTTATTTAATAATTACCAAGAGACGTTGCATCTTTGTTTCCACAGCCGCAGACACAACAGCTGGATCCTAGGAGGGAATAAAGTGTTCTTAATACTATCGAGGTAAAAAGAGGAAAGGCACATCTTCAATTCAACAAATAAGTACGAGTTGATCGTCGTTAAAAAATGTGTTTTACCAGAAGACTTTGCATCTTCAATTCTATGGCAGCCGACACAACAGCTGGATCCTAGAGGGGGAAACAGGGCTGTTAATATTGTATTGAGATGTTAAAAAGGACCCCACATGTTCATGTAAACAAGCCATAAATAAGTATGAATGTATGATGTTTTAATGGTTTGCAGAGGGTCTGTGATTTACCAGAAGAAGTTGCATCTTTGCCCCGACAGCAGCCGACACTACAGCCGGATCCTAACAACAACAGTGTTAGAGCTAGTTTATAAAGACAGCCACCTAATCTGTAGTCAAGTACGTTTAAAGGACTACAATTCCCACGTGCCTCCTCTAAAGAGACAGAGATGGGTAACCTGTCGGAGGGAAGCCGTCGAGCCACAGTTTTTAAACGTTAAGTTACCGTTAAAGTTATACAAGCGTAAAGAAAGAAGGAAAGAGAGAGACAAAGAAAGACACCTACCTTTACTATTATTTCATTTGAGTTTCGCCTCTTTTGTTTGATTTGTTTTGACTATTGTAAAGGCCTGTTTTGAATGTATGAAAGTTTGTTGTTTTATTTTGAGTAAACGCAATATAGATAGATAGATTAATAGGTAGGTAGGTGCGTGGATGGATGGATGGATAGATAGATTAATAGATTAATAGATGGATAGGTAGGTCGGTCGGTCGGTAGGTAGATAGATAGATAAATAGATAGATAGATAGATGGGTGGGCGGATGGATGGGTAGGTCGGTCGGTCGGTCGGTAGGTAGGTAGGTAGATAGATAGATAGATAGATCGATAGATAAATAGATAGATGGGTGGGCGGATGGATGGATGGATAGATAGATTAATAGATTAATAGATGGATAGGTAGGTCGGTCGGTCGGTAGGTAGATAGATAGATAAATAGATAGATAGATAGATGGGTGGGCGGAAGGATGGGTAGGTCGGTCGGTCGGTCGGTCGGTAGGTAGGTAGATAGATAGATCGATAGATAAATAGATAGATGGGTGGGCGGATGGATGGATGGGTAGGTCGGTCGGTCGGTAGGTAGGTGGGTGGGTGGGTGGATGGGTAGGTAGGTGGGTAGGTAGGTAGGTAGGTAGGTAAATAGATAGATAGATGGGTGGGCGGATGGATGGATGGATGGGTAGGTAGGTAGGTAGGTAGGTAGGTAGGTAGGTAGGTAGGTAGGTAGGTAGGTAGGTAGGTAGGTAGGTAGGTAGGTAGGTAGGTAGGTAGGTAGGTAGGTAGGTAGGTAGGTAGGTAGGTAGGTAGGTAGGTAGGTAGGTAGATAAATAGATAGACAGATGGATGGATGGGTAGTTAGGTAGGTAGTTAGGTAGGTAGGTAGGTAGGTAGGTAGGTAGGTAGGTAGGTAGGTAGGTAGGTAGGTAGGTAGGTAGGTAGGTAGGTAGGTAGGTAGGTAGGTAGGTAGGTAGGTAGGTAGGTAGGTAGGTAGGTAGGTAGGTAGGTAGGTAGGTAGGTAGGTAGGTAGGTAGGTAGGTAGGTAGGTAGGTAAATAGATAGACAGATGGATGGATGGGTAGTTAGGTAGGTAGGTAGGTGGGTAGGTAGGTGGGTGGATGGATGGATGGATGGGGTAGGTAGGTAGGTAGGTAGGTAGGTAGGTAGGTAGGTAGGTAGGTAGGTAGGTAGGTAGGTAGGTAGGTAGGTAGGTAGATAGATAGATAGATAAATAGATGGGCGGGCGGATGGATGGGTAGGTAGGTAGGTAGATAGAGAGAAATATCTGTTTAAGGCGTCTAAGTGGCTTAGATAGAAAACAACGAAGGAAGCCAAATACTTACTAATGTTGAGATATAAAAAGACTCCCATGTTTGTGTAAACAACCCAAGAATAAGTATGAGTTCATGATGTTTTAATGGTTTCCAGAGGGTCTGTGTTTTACCAGGAGACGTTGCATCTTCGCCTCGACAGCAGCCGACACTACAGCCGGATCCTAGAGGGGAACAAGACCAATATATATGCTCCTTTAAAATGTATTACAGCAACTTAACTCACTTCATAAAGCTGCTACTTACTTATTTCTACTGTAGATGCGTACTTATATTATTTAATCTTGCTTCTTTTTGTTTAAAATGTTAGTCAACTTGTTGTTTACTCTTTTATCTGCACTGTGTCTTTGTCGTGTCTATATAGGAGGAATAAAGGATTTCTGACTCACCAGAAGACGTTGAATCTTTTCTTCCACGGCAGCCGACACCAAAGATGGATCCTAGAGAATAAATACACATCATGGCAATATTCTTCACATAAATATGTTTTTTTAATTCATTGTAATGGTCATAATGTGTGTTTTTTATACCAGAAGATACTGTATCCTCTCCTCCACAGCCGCGGACACGAGGGCTGGATCCTAAAGGAATACAAAAAAAAATGCTTTAAATCAAACTGTCGAAGAAACCCAGCCCTTATAACCCTTAAACTGTTACTAAAGCTTTGGTTAAAAGTTACATTAAGTGCATTTAATCGTGAATATCAAACCTCAAAGAGCAAGAATCAAACGTTAGCTTCAAGTTAGCCACACCTTTCTAAATGCTACATACAGCAACCCTACAGCAAGACTGGCTTCAGACATACTGCTGCTGGTTTTTAAAAGTAGAAGCACTCAGATCTTGTACTTGAGTAAAAGTAGAAGTACTCAGATCTTGTACTTGAGTAAAAGTAGAAGTACTCAGATCTTGTACTTGAGTAAAAGTAGAAGTACTCAGATCTTGTCCTTGAGTAAAAGTAGAAGTACTCAGATCTTGTACTTGAGTAAAAGTAGAAGTACTCAGATCTTGGACTTGAGTAAAAGTAGAAGTACTCAGATCTTGTACTTGAGTAAAAGTAGAAGTACTCAGATCTTGTCCTTGAGTAAAAGTAGAAGTACTCAGATCTTGTCCTTGAGTAAAAGTAGAAGTACTCAGATCTTGTTCTTGAGTAAAAGTAGAAGTACTCAGATCTTGTACTTGAGTAAAAGTAGAAGTACTCAGATCTTGTACTTGAGTAAAAGTAGAAGTACTCAGATCTTGTCCTTGAGTAAAAGTAGAAGTACTCAGATCTTGTCCTTGAGTAAAAGTAGAAGTACTCAGATCTTGTTCTTGAGTAAAAGTAGAAGTACTCAGATCTTGTACTTGAGTAAAAGTAGAAGTACTCAGGTCTTGTTCTAGAGTAAAAGTAGAAGTACTCAGATCTTGTACTTGAGTAAAAGTAGAAGTACTCAGATCTTGTACTTGAGTAAAAGTAGAAGTACTCAGGATCTTGTTTGAGTAAAAGTAGAAGTACTCAGATCTTGTACTTGAGTAAAAGTAGAAGTACTCAGATCTTGTACTTGAGTAAAAGTAGAAGTACTCAGATCTTGTACTTGAGGAAAAGTAGAAGTACTCAGATCTTGTACTTGAGTAAAAGTAGAAGTACTCAGATCTTGTACTTGAGTAAAAGTAGAAGTACTCAGGTCTTGTACTTGAGTAAAAGTAGAAGTACTCAGATCTTGTTCTTGAGTAAAAGTAGAAGTACTCAGATCTTGTACTTGAGTAAAAGTAGAAGTACTCAGATCTTGTACTTGAGGAAAAGTAGAAGTACTCAGATCTTGTTCTTGAGTAACAGTAGAAGTACTCAGATCTTGTACTTGAGTAAAAGTAGAAGTACTCAGATGTTGTACTTGAGTAAAAGTAGAAGTACTCAGATCTTGTACTTGAGTAAAAGTAGAAGTACCAGAGTGTAGGAATACTCTGTTACAGTAAAAGTTCTGCATTCAAAATGTTCCTCAAGTGAAAGTAGAAAAGTATTCTCATCAAAATATAGTGAAAGACAGTAAAAGTAGTCGTTGTGCAGATTGGTCCATTTCAGAATAATATATATGATATGTTTTATAATGATTGATCATGAAAGTGTTCTCAAAGCTGGTAAAGGTGCAGCTAGTTTGAATGGCTTTGTAGACTGCAGGGTAGCTGGTGGATTTACTCCAGGTGGAACTAAAGTCTGATTTAACACTTGATTATATTTCACATCATTCATCTGAGAAGTAACTAAAGGTATTAAATACATGTAGTGGAGGAAAAGTACACCATGTACCTCTGAACTGTAGTGAGTAGAAGTACACCATGTACCTCTGAACTGTCGTGGAGTAAAAGTACACCATGTACCTCTGAACTGTAGAGGAGTAGAAGTACACAGTAGCAGAAACTGGAAATACTCAAGTAAAGTACTTTAACATTGTACTTTACTTGAGTAAATGTACTAAGTTACTTTCCACCTCTGATACTGACAGAATATACTTATATGTTTGTATTTTCATACCAGTCTCATTCTACTTTAGCTTGATTTATATTTGTAGAGCACTTTGGATTTCCTGATCTTCCACTTAAATACAGCATTTACGCACACGCACACACACACACACACGCACACACACACACACACACACACACACACACACACACACACACACACACACACACACACACACACACACACACACACACACACACACACACACACACACACACACACACACACACACACACACACACACACACACACACACACACACACACACACACACACACACACACACACACACACACACACACACACACACACACACACACACACACGCACACACACACACACACACACACACGAAGGTGATCCGCCCTACCACCAAATGACCCAGGGAGTTGGGTTGATGAAGAGGAGGAGAGGAGGGGAAGAGCACAGGGGACCTCTTTGGTTTACTTTGAGACTCAGAGACGGCCAAACGGGAGACGAGGGGGGTCAACAGAGGGAGGAGGAGCCAAATACCTGGAGAGAACAGGAGGAATTACACACACGCTGGAGAAAAGGCAAAATATAGTCAGTTAATTTAGTGGTTTTTTGTACTTTTTGTGGTATTTCTCAAAACAAAAACACATCCTACTTCTTGAAAAGACAGGAGCAGAAGAAGTGCAAAAGAAAGATTAATTCTTACAACTTATAATAGGAGTAACACTAATTAAACAAATGACAAAGCACTGGTTCAAATGGTCACATAACGGGCTGTCAATGGAACGATCTTGTGCATTAAATATATAGAATGGGAAAAATAACCATGAGGAATTTAGCTTCATATCTCTGACGATACCTCCAGTTATATCTGATAATACATGTAGTTATTCAGGGAGTACGGAAGAGGATTAGGGACATTTTAAAGAGATCTTTGGTTTTCTTTCAGCAACTTTGAGCGTTAAGTCAAACAAAGTCTAGTGATCTTAAAAACCTAAGTAATATTTACTTTAAATCGTTTCGGAAACATGAACACTTTAAGCATCATAACTGACCACTAGGTGGCAATGGAGAGTCTCCTAGTTGTGAAATGTGCAAAAAGACATTGAATTAAATGTGTTTGCGACTTACACAGAAGTGCGATGAGGAAGAGGAGGAGCAGAGCGAAGGCCTTCTTCATGCGGCCGCTAACTGAAGCTGCTGCGGGAAAACAGAGGAGAGGAAATAATGAGCAGGATTGTAATCACCTGGAGGCGAGTCACATGCACAGAGTGTGGACACATAAACCTGCTGGCATGTGAGAGCAGTGTGTGTGTGTGTGTGTGTGCTGTACAAATCCACTGAACAATGCAGGGAAACACAGGCTCACACACACCACTCACATGTTCAGAATAACTCTCACACACACACACACACACACACACACACACACACACACACACACACACACACACACAGAGTTAAATCATACCTCGAGATGGGAGATGTTTTATTTTCGACTTTAAGGCAGCGAGCATCAATGAGACCGAGTCTGCACAAACAGAGGAGATGATGATTGATTATAAAGGCACACACACACACACACACACACACGTCTCCTTCTCTCACACACACACACACACACACACACACGTCTCTCTCTCTCACACACACACACACACACACACACAATATTGTTATGCAATAATTCATTTTTTTTTTAATAACATGGTCTATTTATTACGTCTCTACTATGATAGCTGGGTAGACAGTCACTCACCTGAGGGTATTCACCTGTTTTTAACATATATATTTAAATGATTGTATTTGATTTGTTTTTAATCTCTACCCTGTATATGTTAGCTCCTATCTCCCTTAAGGAGGGGCTGCCCTAGCATTTTGTTGATGTTGACAGTTTATGACCGGGCAACTGTCGGTCAGAGATAGTCATTGTTGTGGGACACCTGGAACACATCCTTCTCGGGGGGGTAGATGACCCCGAGCCATAAGAGACAGCTCTAGTTAGATTCAGGGTCCAGATTTGTTTAGTCTCGCTGATGAAGAATGTTGATTATTACACTCTGAACGAGTTAAAACCTCGAACTACAGAAGGGGTCTTCAGAATTGATGTGGCATCTCATCCGTGTGGTCAACTCGTAACCCGCGACATGTCTTGTGAATTCTCCGGCCGAAGCTCCAAATAAACCGTCAGTGTTTGCCATCAAAGCTCCAGCTCTCCTCGTGTCTCTCTGAGTCCTGACTCCATCAGAGCTCCAGCTCTCCTCATGTCTCTGAGTCCTGACACCATCAGAGCTCCAGCTCTCCTCGTGTCTCTCTGAGTCCTGACTCCATCAGAGCTCCAGCTCTCCTCATGTCTCTGAGTCCTGACACCATCAAAGCTCCAGCTCTCCTCGTGTCTCTGAGTCCTGACTCCATCAAAGCTCCAGCTCTCCTCGTGTCTCTCTGAGTCCTGACTCCATCAAAGCTCCAGCTCTCCTCATGTCTCTCTGAGTCCTGACTCCATCAAAGCTCCAGCTCTCCTCGTGTCTCTGAGTCCTGACTCCATCAGAGCTCCAGCTCTCCTCGTGTCTCTGAGTCCTGACACCATCAGAGCTCCAGCTCTCCTTGTGTCTCTCTGAGTCCTGACTCCATCAGAGCTCCAGCTCTCCTCGTGTCTCTGAGTCCTGACTCCATCAAAGCTCCAGCTCTCCTCGTGTCTCTCTGAGTCCTGACTCCATCAGAGCTCCAGCTCTCCTCGTGTCTCTCTGAGTCCTGACTCCATCAAAGCTCCAGCTCTCCTTGTGTCTCTGAGTCCTGACTCCATCAGAGCTCCAGCTCTCCTCGTGTCTCTCTGAGTCCTGACTCCATCAGAGCTCCAGCTCTCCTCGTGTCTCTCTGAGTCCTGACTCCATCAAAGCTCCAGCTCTCCTTGTGTCTCTGAGTCCTGACTCCATCAGAGCTCCAGCTCTCCTCGTGTCTCTGAGTCCTGACTCCATCAAAGCTCCAGCTCTCCTTGTGTCTCTCTGAGTCCTGACTCCATCAAAGCTCCAGCTCTCCTCGTGTCTCTGAGTCCTGACTCCATCAGAGCTCCAGCTCTCCTCGTGTCTCTCTGAGTCCTGACTCCATCAGAGCTCCAGCTCTCCTCGTGTCTCTCTGAGTCCTGACTCCATCAAAGCTCCAGCTCTCCTTGTGTCTCTCTGAGTCCTGACTCCATCAAAGCTCCAGCTCTCCTCGTGTCTCTGAGTCCTGACTCCATCAAAGCTCCAGCTCTCCTCGTGTCTCTGAGTCCTGACTCCATCAAAGCTCCAGCTCTCCTCGTGTCTCTGAGTCCTGACTCCATCAGAGCTCCAGCTCTCCTCGTGTCTCTGAGTCCTGACTCCATCAGAGCTCCAGCTCTCCTTGTGTCCCTCTGAGTCCTGACTCCATCAAAGCTCCAACTCTCCTTGTGTCTCTGAGTCCTGACTCCATCAAAGCTCCAGCTCTCCTCGTGTCTCTCTGAGTCCTGACTCCATCAGAGCTCCAGCTCTCCTCGTGTCTCTCTGAGTCCTGACTCCATCAAAGCTCCAGCTCTCCTCGTGTCTCTCTGAGTCCTGACTCCATCAAAGCTCCAGCTCTCCTCGTGTCTCTCTGAGTCCTGACTCCATCAGAGCTCCAGCTCTCCTCGTGTCTCTCTGAGTCCTGACTCCATCAAAGCTCCAGCTCTCCTCGTGTCTCTGAGTCCTGACTCCATCAAAGCTCCAGCTCTCCTCGTGTCTCTGAGTCCTGACTCCATCAGAGCTCCAGCTCTCCTCGTGTCTCTCTGAGTCCTGACTCCATCAGAGCTCCAGCTCTCCTCGTGTCTCTCTGAGTCCTGACTCCATCAGAGCTCCAGCTCTCCTCGTGTCTCTCTGAGTCCTGACTCCATCAGAGCTCCAGCTCTCCTCGTGTCTCTCTGAGTCCTGACTCCATCAGAGCTCCAGCTCTCCTCGTGTCTCTCTGAGTCCTGACTCCATCAGAGCTCCAGCTCTCCTCGTGTCTCTCTGAGTCCTGACTCCATCAGAGCTCCAGCTCTCCTCGTGTCTCTCTGAGTCCTGACTCCATCAGAGCTCCAGCTCTCCTCGTGTCTCTCTGAGTCCTGACTCCATCAAAGCTCCAGCTCTCCTCGTGTCTCTCTGAGTCCTGACTCCATCAGAGCTCCAGCTCTCCTCGTGTCTCTCTGAGTCCTGACTCCATCAGAGCTCCAGCTCTCCTCGTGTCTCTCTGAGTCCTGACTCCATCAAAGCTCCAGCTCTCCTCGTGTCTCTCTGAGTCCTGACTCCATCAGAGCTCCAGCTCTCCTCGTGTCTCTCTGAGTCCTGACTCCATCAGAGCTCCAGCTCTCCTCGTGTCTCTCTGAGTCCTGACTCCATCAGAGCTCCAGCTCTCCTCGTGTCTCTCTGAGTCCTGACTCCATCAGAGCTCCAGCTCTCCTCGTGTCTCTCTGAGTCCTGACTCCATCAAAGCTCCAGCTCTCCTCGTGTCTCTCTGAGTCCTGACTCCATCAAAGCTCCAGCTCTCCTCGTGTCTCTCTGAGTCCTGACTCCATCAGAGCTCCAGCTCTCCTCGTGTCTCTCTGAGTCCTGACTCCATCAAAGCTCCAGCTCTCCTCGTGTCTCTCTGAGTCCTGACTCCATCAAAGCTCCAGCTCTCCTCGTGTCTCTCTGAGTCCTGACTCCATCAAAGCTCCAGCTCTCCTCGTGTCTCTCTGAGTCCTGACTCCATCAAAGCTCCAGCTCTCCTCGTGTCTCTCTGAGTCCTGACTCCATCAAAGCTCCAGCTCTCCTCGTGTCTCTCTGAGTCCTGACTCCATCAGAGCTCCAGCTCTCCTCGTGTCTCTCTGAGTCCTGACTCCATCAAAGCTCCAGCTCTCCTCGTGTCTCTCTGAGTCCTGACTCCATCAGAGCTCCAGCTCTCCTCGTGTCTCTCTGAGTCCCTGACTCCATCAAGCTCCAGCTCTCCTCGTGTCTCTCTTGAGTCCTGACTCCATCAGAGCTCCAGCTCTCCTCGTGTCTCTCTGAGTCCTGACTCCATCAAAGCTCCAGCTCTCCTCGTGTCTCTCTGAGTCCTGACTCCATCAAAGCTCCAGCTCTCCTCGTGTCTCTCTGAGTCCTGACTCCATCAAAGCTCCAGCTCTCCTCGTGTCTCTCTGAGTCCTGACTCCATCAAAGCTCCAGCTCTCCTCGTGTCTCTCTGAGTCCTGACTCCATCAAAGCTCCAGCTCTCCTCGTGTCTCTCTGAGTCCTGACCCATCAAAGCTCCAGCTCTCCTCGTGTCTCTCTGAGTCCTGACTCCATCAAAGCTCCAGCTCTCCTCATGTCTCTCTGAGTCCTGACTCCATCAGAGCTCCAGCTCTCCTCGTGTCTCTCTGAGTCCTGACTCCATCAAAGCTCCAGCTCTCCTCGTGTCTCTCTGAGTCCTGACTCCATCAAGAGCTCCAGCTCTCCTCGTGTCTCTCTGAGTCCTGACTCCATCAAAGCTCCAGCTCTCCTCGTGTCTCTCTGAGTCCTGACTCCATCAGAGCTCCAGCTCTCCTCGTGTCTCTCTGAGTCCTGACTCCATCAAAGCTCCAGCTCTCCTCGTGTCTCTGAGTCCTGACTCCATCAGAGCTCCAGCTCTCCTCGTGTCTCTGAGTCCTGACTCCATCAAAGCTCCAGCTCTCCTCGTGTCTCTGAGTCCTGACTCCATCAAAGCTCCAGCTCTCCTCGTGTCCCTCTGAGTCCTGACTCCATCAAAGCTCCAGCTCTCCTCGTGTCTCTGAGTCCTGACTCCATCAAAGCTCCAGCTCTCCTCGTGTCTCTCTGAGTCCTGACTCCATCAAAGCTCCAGCTCTCCTCGTGTCTTTCTGAGTCCTGACTCCATCAAAGCTCCAGCTCTCCTCGTGTCTCTCTGAGTCCTGACTCCATCAGAGCTCCAGCTCTCCTCGTGTCTCTCTGAGTCCTGACTCCATCAAAGCTCCAGCTCTCCTCGTGTCTCTCTGAGTCCTGACTCCATCAGAGCTCCAGCTCTCCTCGTGTCTCTCTGAGTCCTGACTCCATCAGAGCTCCAGCTCTCCTCGTGTCTCTCTGAGTCCTGACTCCATCAAAGCTCCAGCTCTCCTCGTGTCTCTGAGTCCTGACTCCATCAGAGCTCCAGCTCTCCTCGTGTCTCTCTGAGTCCTGACTCCATCAAAGCTCCAGCTCTCCTCGTGTCTCTGAGTCCGGACTCCATCAGAGCTCCAGCTCTCCTCGTGTCTCTCTGAGTCATGTTTGGGCTCAGAACAGTCTCACAATACACACATGCACACAGAAGGATTCACACTTGTATTTCAATGCACAAATGTGTTACGTTTCATAAACATGTAAATAAAATCCAAATACAGAAAAAAGTTTTACAGATGTATTTTTGATCCACACATTTTTTTTCCGTTTAAAACCTCTGCACCTGCAAACACAACCGCTTCCTGTGCACGGATCGCTGTGCATTCGTGTGTGGGTGTTTTGAGACTCCCCTGACGGTCACCCGATTCGTACTTGTCATTTTTTCTATCTATAGCCAATCAGATGTCTCCTCAATTCTAAGCCATTTATTGCGTTCATGACGTAGCGCTTCATGCTACGCATTTTACCCTAACCCGGACAGCGCAAAATGCGTATATGAAGCGCTACGTCATGAACGCAAGAAATCATACCCTCGCGCGCTCATGTGATTGGCTTAGACTGGAGGAGACATCTGATTGGCTATAGATAGAAAAAATGACAAGTACGAATCGGGTGACCGTCAGGGGAGTCTCAAAACACCCACACGAATGCACAGCGATCCGTGCACAGCGATCCGTGCACAGGAAGCGGTTGTGTTTGCAGGTGCAGAGGTTTTAAACGGAAAACAAATGTGTGGATCAAAAATACATCTGTAAAACTTTTTTCTGTATTTGGATTTTATTTACATGTTTATGAAACGTAACACATTTGTGTGTGCATTGAAAAACACAAGTGTGGAAGCGGAAATACAATGTGACTATGTGCATGTGTGAATTATGAGACTGTTCTGAGCCCATAGTCCTGTTTCCAATTGCTTCAGAAGTTTCCCCCACAATAAAAAATTGTAATATTTAGTTTGTATAGTGTTCCCTACCATGCCCTTCACAGGCATTTAACAAATAATCATAGAAGAAAAAAAGTTCTCACCCATCAGACTGTAGAAGGCGCCTCTGATCCTTCCCCAGTATCCAGCACTGGGACCCTTACTGGTGTTCCTGGTGTTACTGGGGGTCTTCCAGAGGAGCGGCCCCTCGGAGGACGAGTACCCGGAGCTCTCCACCCCGCTTTGAGTCCTCTCTTTCAGCTCCGCTCTGGATGTGAACCCCGGCCTGATGGAGCAGCCTTGCCCAGAGTAGAGGCTCCTCTCTGGGGGAAGGGAGGGGTATCGAGGGGGGGTCGTGGAGGGGAAGGGAGTGAGGGGGGGGCGGGTGGTCACTATGCAGGAGGGGAGGAATGGCACCGTCCTCATTGGGAGGTCAGATTCTCTGATCAGGGGGGAGGGGGGAGGGGCTGGAGGGGAGACAAACACAGCGTTTTGGGAATAAACTTGACAATTTTGTCAAAATAAAAGCCCCTTCAAGCTACTGTTTCCTCACAGGAAGCTCAGAACGATGCGTGTTTTTCAAAATAAAAGCCCCAGAAAGTAACTATAATTTCAGTAATCTCAGATTTAGATGTTTTTTTCTAAATAAAAGCCTCAAAAGTAACTGTATAATTCCAGGATGCCCAGATTTAGACTTGTTTTTCAAAATAAAAGCCACAGAAAGTATCACTCCAGGAAGCTCAGATGTAGATTTGGTTTTCAAAATAAAAGCCTAGGAAAGTAACTGTCATATCAGTCAACTCAGTTTTGGATTTATTTCAAAAATAAAAGCCCCAGAAAGTAACTGTATAGTTCAAGGAAGCTCACATTTAGACTTGTTTTTCAAAATAAAAGCCCAAAAAAAAATGCACGTTCCAGGAAGCTCAGAATTATACTTGTTTTTCAAAATAAAAGCCCCACAAAGTAACTTCATCATTGTAGGAAGTTCAGATTTAGACTTGTTTTTCAAAATAAAAGCCACAGAAAGTATCGCTCCAGGAAGCTCAGATGTAGATTTGGTTTTCAAAATAAAAGCCTAGGAAAGTAACTGTCATATCAGTAAACTCAGTTTTGGATTTATTTCAAAAATAAAAGCCCCACAAAGTAACTTCATCATTGTAGGAAGTTCAGATTTAGACTTGTTTTTCAAAATAAAAGCCTCGGAAAGTAACTACAATTTCAGTTAACTCAGATTTGGATGTTCTTTTCAAAATAAAAGACCCACAAAGTAACTTTATCATTACAGGAAGTTCAGATTTAGACTTATATTTCAAAATAAAAGCCCCACAAAGTAACTTCATCATTGTAGGAAGTTCAGATTTAGACTTGTTTTTCAAAATAAAAGCCTCGGAAAGTAACTACAATTTCATTTTACTCAGATTTGGATTTTATTTTCAAAATAAAAGCCCCAGAAAGCGACAATACAGCTGCTGCTATCAATGCATCCTTAGCACTGGCAATATAGGCATTGTGATGCAACATTTTTTAACTAGTTTTTGGAAAGTATCTGAACTAAGGTCTGAGGTTGAGACACATTGAAGAGACGGATCAGGTTTTGTTCTACGACATTAAATCATCACCAGTGACCCCACTGGTGATTTCTGAAGAGTTGACGTGTCTGAAAAACGATGGTTATTACCAAGTGGCTGAATAGGACTACAGAAGTTGTGGAGGGCGTTGTACGTCATTACGCCGAACACGTAGACACTCCTCTAAGTTAGTTTCTGTTCTGCTTGAAAGAAAGTCCCTGCCTCCTACAAACGCTTCAACTCGTTCCATTTAGAATCTGTATGTTTGAATATGGATCTTAAGTTGGCGTGACGTTGAAGTCGTGCTGCTGGACTCGGCTGTAGTTCCTTTGTAGCATAACGTTAGCATTTTGCTTCTGGCCATTAGATTTATGATTCAACATTATAAAAGTAGGGAAGACATGTGGAGATTATCCGGCTGAACAAAACGTGCATTTATCAAACAGGTTTTCTTTCCACAGACCTTATTTTTTACAATATTCCCAAATCCCGTTGCTTTTTGTCGAGGGAACCAGCAGCTGACTTCAGGGTCGAACTACAGAAACACGTCCTCACTGCACCGCTCTATGGAGATGTTCTTACCTTCGTACTGGCCAGCAGTGATGGGCGTTTCCGTGCCGACAGAACTGGTATTGCTATTGGCTCGGCTCGGCGTCCGAGAGACAGACTTACGGGTCCCCGCCTTCTTCTTAAAAACCCTGACGATAAATAAAACAAAGACAGAGAATGGTTGTCATTACTTTAAAACTTGGGTTTTCTACTTTCTTGTTTTTACATCATGTATGAGAGTTTTTCAGTCTGTGGCTATAAGTATGGTTTTATTGTCTCGTGTTTTTCACATTTGTTTTTTGGTTTTGTCTAAGTGTATTTATGCTGCTTATTTATTGATGTACAGCACTTTGGTCAACACTGCTGTTTTTAAATGTGCTGTATAAATAAAGTTGTATTGGATAGGACTACACACTGAGTGCTACTGACACATAATTACAAAAGATGCTACGTACTTGACGGGGGTTTCTCGGTAGGAAATGTTCGTAACGCTGCTGGAATCAGACTCTTCGTCCGAGTTGTAGTAACCACCGGAAACCAGACGGGAACTCCTACGAGCCATCGCTGAACAACAGAAAATAATAAAGAGAACTCTTTAAAGTAGAGACACTACATACTGATATACACCTGAACATCAGCAGGAGAGGACTCTTTAAAGTAGAGACACGACATACTGATATACACCTGAACATCAGCAGGAGAGGACTCTTTAAAGTAGAGACACTACATACTGATATACACCTGAACATCAGCAGGAGAGGACTCTTTAAAGTAGATACACTACATACTGATATACACCTGAACATCAGCAGGAGAGGACTCTTTAAAGTAGAGACACTACATACTGATATACACCTGAACATCAGCAGGAGAGGACTCTTTAAAGTAGAGACACTACATACTGATATACACCTGAACATCAGCAGGAGAGGACTCTTTAAAGTAGAGACACTACATACTGATATACATCTGAACATCAGCAGGAGAGGACTCTTTAAAGTAGAGACACTACATACTGATATACACCTGAACATCAGCAGGAGAGGACTCTTTAAAGTAGATACACTACATACTGATATACACCTGAACATCAGCAGGAGAGGACTCTTTAAAGTAGAGACACTACATACTGATATACACCTGAACATCAGCAGGAGAGGACTCTTTAAAGTAGAGACACGACATACTGATATACACCTGAACATCAGCAGGAGAGTACTCTTTAAAGTAGAGACACTACATACTGATATACACCTGAACATCAGCCTGAGAGGACTCTTTAAAGTAGAGACATGACATACTGATATACACCTGAACATCAGCAGGAGAGGACTCTTTAAAGTAGAGACATGACATACTGATATACACCTGAACATCAGCAGGAGAGGACTCTTTAAAGTAGAGTCACGACATACTGATATACACCTGAACATCAGCAGGAGAGGACTCTTTAAAGTAGAGTCACTACATACTGATATACACCTGAACATCAGCAGGAGAGGACTCTTTAAAGTAGAGACACTACATACTGATATACACCTGAACATCAGCAGGAGAGTACTCTTTAAAGTAGAGACACTACATACTGATATACACCTGAACATCAGCCTGAGAGGACTCTTTAAAGTAGAGACATGACATACTGATATACACCTGAACATCAGCAGGAGAGGACTCTTTAAAGTAGAGACATGACATACTGATATACACCTGAACATCAGCAGGAGAGGACTCTTTAAAGTAGAGTCACGACATACTGATATACACCTGAACATCAGCAGGAGAGGACTCTTTAAAGTAGAGTCACTACATACTGATATACACCTGAACATCAGCAGGAGAGGACTCTTTAAAGTAGAGACACTACATACTGATATACACCTGAACATCAGCAGGAGAGGACTCTTTAAAGTAGAGACACTACATACTGATATACACCTGAACATCAGCAGGAGAGGACTCTTTAAAGTAGAGACACTACATACTGATATACACCTGAACATCAGCAGGAGAGGACTCTTTAAAGTAGAGACACTACATACTGATATACACCTGAACATCAGCAGGAGAGGACTCTTTAAAGTAGAGACACGACATACTGATATACACCTGAACATCAGCAGGAGAGGACTCTTTAAAGTAGAGACACTACATACTGATATACACCTGAACATCAACAGGAGAGGACTCTTTAAAGTAGAGACACTACATACTGATATACACCTGAACATCAGCAGGAGAGGACTCTTTAAAGTAGAGACACTACACACTGATATATACCTGAACATCAGCAGGAGAGGACTCTTTAAAGTAGAGACACTACATACTGATATACACCTGAACATCAACAGGAGAGGACTCTTTAAAGTAGAGACACTACATACTGATATACACCTGAACATCAGCAGGAGAGGACTCTTTAAAGTAGAGACACTACATACTGATATACACCTGAACATCAGCAGGAGAGGACTCTTTAAGAAAGATAAATTAGTTTGGTACAGGTCATGTAAAAATTATAATGTCCTTTGATATGTTAATTAGATCATACAACTCATATGTATGTATTTCAAGTGTGAGCACGTTAAATACACGTTTTGAAGTAATGGCAGCTGCAGAAAAACATCTGGAAGTAAAGCTAACAGTCATCATATAATATTTAAAGTAGCAGCAGTATTAGTAGTTAAAGTAGTACTACTGTTAAAGTTGTAACAGTAGTAGTAATACTAGCAGAAAGACAGATGCTCGGTTGGTTAATCTCTACAGTTTGTAATCCTACTAATCAGCAGCAGTCACCCTCCTGCTGCTCACACACTAACACACACTAACACACACTAACACACACTAACAGAGAACATATAAAACACACACAGAGAGAACAGCACAAACACAGAGTACCAATACTGCAGAAAGATAATACACAAATGCATCGTACCTTAACGGACCCACCATACTTAAAGCCAGGGGGAAATCTTTACACAGATTTGGCGATGCAGATGAGGAGTTGTGTTCATGTTGTTAACTTTCAGAAATGCAGTTATTTTGCAACAGGCGTCTTAAGAGGAGCGATGTGATTGGCCGCTGTGTGCAGATAATTAGCATAAACCACAGCTCACAAGCTTTCCTGCAGAATCACGTGAAACAGACTTTCATGAATGTTCCACAAAACCTTCACGGTGGATGTTCGTGGTGGAAAGTAACTAAGTACATTTACTCAAGTACTGAACTTAAGTACAACTTTGAGGTACTTGTACTTGACTTCAGTATTTCCATTTCCCCCTACTTTGTACTTCTACTCCACTACAGTTCAGAGGTAAATATTGTACTTACACTCCACTCAATTTAGCTTGAGCTCTGCAGAGAGGACAGTATCTGTTAAAGCTTCCTGATGAGGGAAATGCTGCTATTAGTTTGAGTCATGAAGCTTTTTAAAAGGTTTGGACCTCTTCCAAACATTTAGACCATTTGTTGAATCTGTAGATATACACAAGCAAACACATGGATACTGTACAGCTGATTACAGAGGTGTAAAGTAACTAAGTACATGTACTTAAGTACAATTTTGAGGTACTTGTACTTTAGTATTTCCATTTGATGCTACTGTAACTCTCCTCCTCTACAGTTCAGAGGTACATGGTGTACTTCTACTCCACTACAATTCAGAGGTACATGGTGTACTTCTACTCCACTACAATTCAGAGGTACATGGTGTACTTCTACTCCTCTACAGTTCAGAGGTACATGGTGTACTTCTACTCCACTACAATTCAGAGGTACATGGTGTACTTCTACTCCACTACAATTCAGAGGTACATGGTGTACTTCTACTCCTCTACAGTTCAGAGGTACATGGTGTACTTCTACTCACTTTAGTTCAGAGGTACATGGTGTACTTCTACTCCACTACAGTTCAGAGGTACATGGTGTACTTCTACTCCACTACAATTCAGAGGTACATGGTGTACTTCTACTCCACTACAATTCAGAGGTACATGGTGTACTTCTACTCCTCTACAGTTCAGAGGTACATGGTGTACTTCTACTCACTTTAGTTCAGAGGTACATGGTGTACTTCTACTCCACTACAGTTCAGAGGTACATGGTGTACTTCTACTCCACTACAATTCAGAGGTACATGGTGTACTTCTACTCCTCTACAGTTCAGAGGTACATGGTGTACTTCTACTCACTTTAGTTCAGAGGTACATGGTGTACTTCTCCTCCACTACATGTATTAATACCTTTAGTTACTTTATAGATGAATGATGTGAAATATAATCAAGTGTTGAATCAGACTTTAGTTCCACCTGGAGTAAATCCACCAGCTACCCTGCAGTCTACAAAGTCATTCAGACTAGCTGCTCCTTCACCAGCTACCCTGCAGTCTACAAAGTCATTCAAACTAGCTGCACCTTCACCAGCTTTGAGAACACTTTCATGATCAATCATTATAAAACATATCATATATATTATTCTTTCGTCGAAAGGAGCCAGTTGAGGTGGTTCGGGCACCTAGTTAGGATGCCACCTGGGCGCCTCCCTAGGGAGGTGTTCCAGGCTCGTCCAGCTGGGAAGAGACCAAGGGGTAGACCTAGGACCAGGTGGAGGGATTATATCTCTTCGCTGGCCTGGGAGCGCCTTGGGATCCCCCAGTCAGAGCTGGTTGATGTCGCCAGGGAAAAGGAAGTTTGGGGCTCTCTGCTGGAACTGCTACCCTCGCGACCCGACCACGGATAAGCGGAAGAAGATGGATGGATGGATGGATGGATATATATTATTCTGAAACGGACCAATTTGCACGACGACTACTTGAGGAGATTTTAACTGAACGTGCATGTTTCTGCTGACCTCGTTCACGTGAGTTTCTCCAGAGATGCTTTTAGTTTGCAAATGTCTGAGCCTCAGGTGGTACACACATGTATATTTCCTGCAGTCCTGTCACAATAACAACTTACTAACTTGTGGTACGTTTCATGACGTCAATAACTTGTTCACATGCATGTTTGTAGACAACGATCAAACCAACATGTCGTTGAATCTGCAATATTGTCCTGCCATTAGAAGACTTACACATTAACATTATACATGTATTTAATGTGTTATTGTATTATACGTTGTGACAGGGCCATCAGCTGTGCAGGGGGTCTTTCTCTCCCCTTTGGCTTCCCCCTGTCACTCCTGCAGACACTGATCAGGTGTGCAGTGGATTCAGGTGAGGGAAAGGAGAGGGGATTGTTTGTTGGAGACAAAGAAAGGCTTTGGTCTGTGAGGAAGGAAGCCTTTTGCTAGAGACAGCTGTTTGCATGTGGGTACAGTTGTGATACTTCAGGGCCGCTTGAGGAGCTTTGAGACCCCATTGAGGACCAGCAAGGACTCACAGCACAAACCAAGCGTAAATATCAATATTATTTCCCTTTCTCGGCATCCGGAGAGTCCCTTCTTTTTGAATATGCTTCTTCTTTTGACCGTGTTTCGCTTGACTTGGAATATATGTTTTGTGGAGTGACTTTGGCCGAATCGAGAACACAGCGTTTTAAGTTGCACATTGCCTGAGAATTACTCCAGTTATATTTTGTATTTGCACTTTTGGTGGAGGTGTTAATAAACACTTTTTGAGATGCCAGAGCAACTCCAGGTTTTAGTTTGGGAGGATATTATTTAGAGGACTAATCAGCCCCTCGTTGCCAGGTGGAAGAACCACAGAGGCTCCTGTAACTAGGCTTAACATATAAGATGATTATTACAGAGTAAAGTATATTTAGGGTAGATCAGTTTCCAACGACTTGGTTCATCTCAACGGGCTATCCTTAAATTAAGTTTACATTTTTATTTTATTTCTTTTGAAAGTGTGCACTGGCATAAAAAGGTGTTAAAATAATAACAATAATGAAATGTCTCCTTCCGGACATATGAGTTACCAGCAGGGTTCGTTTCATGCACTAGTTTGCACCACATCCTCGTTTATTAGTGTGCACATCACAGCATATGAAGAAGAATGAAATATGTTTTACATCTTTCTATATTCTAGCTCACTCGTGATGCATTCATACAACAACAAAAACGTGATATGTGAGAAAGTCTTATTTGAATAGTTATAAACAGCTACATGCATTTAACTCCATATTGTCAGAAAGTCCACCAACCTTTTAGCATCTGCCTCTGCCTCCTGCCTTCACGGCGTATCCTGAATCACACCGTGCCTCCTGTATTAAAACACACACACCTGTCGTCATTTACCCGCTTGCTGTTTGAGTTCTGCAGCGTTTAGCGTTCATCTGACAAGGAAGCAGAACAACAGAGACGCTTCCTGTCTGAAGCACTGAAGAGTGAGAGGAGAGACAGGAAGGGAAGCTGTGGTCCAACAGATAGAGACAGGAAGCCCCACACACACACACACACACACACACACACACACACACACACACACACACACACACACACACACACACACACACACACACACACACACACACACACACACACACACACACACACACACACACACACACACACACACACACACACACACACACACACACACACACACACACACACACACACACACACACACACACACACACACACACACACACACACACACACACACACACACACACACACACACACACACACACACACACACACACACACACACACACACACACACACACACGGCGTATTGCAGCGAAACCTGATGATTATCTGATCACTAAAGACTACGACCCTCATGCTCAACTCTGGAGCCTTTTCAATAAAGCTTCCACACTGTAGTTTAGAAGAAGGTGGTCAGAGACAAATGGTGTCTTAATAATAAAATGAAGGAGGGTCTTCTTTAAGATGTGTACATAGAATATATCGTGCAAAAAGACACTGAAAATAGTGAACTTTAAGCAGAAACTCACTGCATGTAAACCAGGGTGATTTGGTCTGGTGTTGCATATTATTTAAAAAGACAAACTGGGAAAACATTTAGGATAACTCCATGTCGATATATTTCAAAAGTAATAGGATACAGTTCATTTTGTTTACATGAAAACACCAGCCGTTTAGCACCACTTTGGAAACACAATATTAAAACAGTTTTGATTTAAAATATCACCTGTTGTGACACCCTGGTGTAACTGGCTTTACGTGTTACATGCAAACCTTAGCGGTCAGGGGCGCCGCTTGCGAACAGGCAAGGCAGGCAACTGCTTGGGGCCCCGGACCAGAAGGGGGCCCCCAAAGAAGGTCGATTAAGAAGGTCCACAGAAACGACAACATGAACCACCCTTTCATTTACTGCAACGACATGTCGGGAAACCCCCTCAAGGCGGCCCCATGCGTAGCGCGCCGTCAAATGCTGCTTCTTAGTTTAAGTTTCGCTCTGGGGGGGGTGTGTTGGGGCGCCACTGATGGAGATGAAAGCTGGTTCGAGGGGCCCCCAGTGAATGTTTGCCTAGGGCCCCCACAGACTCTAGAATCGCCACTGATAGCGGTGATTGCCCACAATTATTTGAATGTACTACATGTTGTCCTCTGTGCATGCAACTGTTTAACAGAATAATGTTTGTTTTACGTTGACAGACTGACGGTGTTGATGCTGGAAACAACATCAGTGCATCACTATGGTTACAGTTGACTCTGTTTACTGTAAACATGACAACACACAGGAAGTGATTATTCTGCAGCAACAAGAGAGGTCTTCATGTGATACGAATGACATCACTGATCTCTTTTAGAAACGGTGAAAACAACATGTGTTTATTTGAACTCTCCTTCGATGCAACCACCACCATGTTTAGGGAACATGTTAATCCTTTATTTCATTAATCTGATTATTTGCAAACACCAGGTTCAAATAAGTTGGCACAGGTGTGTTGCATCAGGATAAAACAATGTGCTTTATGAATAATAATAATACATGTTATTTAAGGCGCCTTTCATGACACCCAAGGACACTTTACGATGTTCTAAGGAGGTAAAAGCAACATATAACTACATCATGTTTTTCTTTCCTTCCCTCCCTCTCTGCCTGCCTCTCTCTACTTCCTTACTTTCATGTGTTCACTTCCTCCCTCCTTCCCTCCTTCCTTCCTTGTATATACTGTACATGTATCTTAAACATATCTCAGTCTGCAGGTCCACAGAGCTGCAGCTTCTGTATAAACCACATCTACTCAGCAGAGAATAAACCCTCTACTTTCTTCCTTTCCTTTGTTCAATTCCTCCCTCCCCTCCTCCCTTCCACCCTTCTCCCTTCCACCCCTCCTCCCCTCCTCCCTTCCACCCCTCCTCCTTCCACCCTCCTCCCTTACCTCCCTTCCACCCCTCCTCCCTTGCCTCCCTTCCACCCTCCTCCCTTCCACCCTCCTCCCTTGCCTCCCATCCACCCCTCCTCCCCTGCCTCCCTTCCACCCTCCTCCCTTGCCTCCCTTCCACCCTCCTCCCTTCCACCCTTCCCTCCCTTCCACCCTCCTCCCTTCCCTCCCTTCCACCCCTCCTCCCTCCTCCCATCCACCCCTCCTCCCTTCCCTCCCTTCCACCCTCCTCCCTTCCACCCCTCCTCCCTTCCCTCCCTTCCACCCCTCCTCCCATCCCTCCCTTCCACCCCTCCTCCCTCCTCCCATCCACCCCTCCTCCCCTCCCTTCCACCCTCCTCCCTTCCACCCCTCTACCCTCATCCCTTCCACCCTCCTCTCTTCCACCCCTCCTCCCTCCTCCCTTCCACCCCTCCTCCCTCCTCCCTCCCACCCTTCCTCCCCTCCTCCTTCCACCCTCCTCCCTCCCTCAGTAAGAGGATATACGTTGTAAAAAAGGAGCAAATATAAAAACAATTACAAAAAACTATCCTAACATTTAAAATGTGTAATATTAATATGCAAAAAAGTAAGTACAAAAATATAACAAATTAAATATATGCATCATTGAAAATTAGAAAGCATGTGGGGGTCAGTAGACTTTTCTTTTTAAAATGATTTCCATCATATTACATGTGTTGCGTGAGTGTGGATGTTTGCTGCACGTCAATGAGAGTTCATGTGCAAAGGGTTAATTGTATTGTATCTAAAGTGTGTCTTTATGTTTTTAATCTGTGTGTCAGTTCCTCTTTCTGCCTGTGTGTGTGTGTGTGTGTGTGTGTGTGTGTGTGTGTGTGTGTGTGTGTGTGTGTGTGTGTGTGTGTGTGTGTGTGTGTGTGTGTGTGTGTTCCTTTCTCACACACCATGCCAGCCTCAAAGAGTATATGAAAGCCAAACAGCGGATTGAACTTTGAAGTGTCCTTAGTGCAGATTGAAAGAGGAAGTGGGGATGGAGATATTTCAGAGTTGAAAGACAGCATTTCAAATGAACTCGTAGCAGCAAGTTCTTTCCTAAACCTGAGGCCATTTAGAAACAGAAAGAAAGCAGGAGCAGAGGTCACTGTCGTCTGCTTCTGTGGAGAAAACAGACGCTGCCCTTTCACACAGTGAGCTTCCTGTCTCTGGAGAGGCTTCAATCAGAGAGGAGGAAGAGGAGGAAGAGAGGAGGAAGAGGCTTCAGAGAGAGAGGAGGAAGAGAGGAGGAAGAGAGGAGGAAGAGGCTTCAGAGAGGAGGAAGAGGCTTCAGACAGAGAGGAGGAAGAGGCTTCAGAGAGAGAGGAGGAAGAGGCTTCAGAGAGAGAGGAGGAAGAGGAGGAAGAGAGGAGGAAGAGGCTTCAGAGAGGAGGAAGAGGCTTCAGAGAGAGAGGAGGAAGAGGAGGAAGAGAGGAGGAAGAGGCTTCAGAGAGAGAGGAGGAAGAGGAGGAAGAGAGGAGGAAGAGGCTTCAGAGAGAGAGGAGGAAGAGGCTTCAGAGAGAGAGGAGGAAGAGGCTTCAGAGAGGAGGAAGAGGCTTCAGAGAGAGAGGAGGAAGAGGCTTCAGAGAGAGAGGAGGAAGAGGCTTCAGAGAGAGAGGAGGAAGAGGCTTCAGAGAGGAGGAAGAGGAGGAATAGAGGAGGAAGAGGCTTCAGAGAGAGAGGAGGAAGAGGCTTCAGAGAGAGAGGAGGAAGAGGCTTCAGACAGAGAGGAGGAAGAGGAGGAAGAGAGGAGGAAGAGGCTTCAGAGAGAGAGGAGGAAGAGGCTTCAGACAGAGAGGAGGACGAGGCTTCAGAGAGAGAGGAGGAAGAGGCTTCAGAGAGAGAGGAGGAAGAGGCTTCAGAGAGAGAGGAGGAAGAGAGGAGGAAGAGAGGAGGAAGAGAGGAGGAAGAGAGGAGGAAGAGGCTTCAGAGAGAGAGGAGGAAGAGAGGAGGAAGAGGCTTCAGAGAGAGAGGAGGAAGAGAGGAGGAAGAGGCTTCAGAGAGAGAGGAGGACGAGGCTTCAGAGAGAGAGGAGGAAGAGGCTTCAGAGAGAGAGGAGGAAGAGAGGAGGAAGAGAGGAGGAAGAGGCTTCAGAGAGAGAGGAGGAAGAGAGGAGGAAGAGGCTTCAGACAGAGAGGAGGAAGAGAGGAGGAAGAGGCTTCAGAGAGAGAGGAGGAAGAGAGGAGGAAGAGGCTTCAGAGAGAGAGGAGGAAGAGGCTTCAGAGAGAGAGGAGGAAGAGGCTTCAGAGAGAGAGAGGAGGAAGAGGCTTCAGACAGAGAGGAGGAAGAGAGGAGGAAGAGGCTTCAGACAGAGAGGAGGAAGAGGCTTCAGACAGAGAGGAGGAAGAGGCTTCAGAGAGAGAGGAGGAAGAGGCTTCAGACAGAGAGGAGGAAGAGGCTTCAGAGAGAGAGGAGGAAGAGGCTTCAGAGAGAGAGGAGGAAGAGAGGAGGAAGAGGCTTCAGAGAGAGAGGAGGAAGAGGCTTCAGAGAGAGAGGAGGAAGAGGCTTCAGACAGAGAGGAGGAAGAGGCTTCAGAGAGAGAGGAGGAAGAGGCTTCAGAGAGAGAGGAGGAAGAGGCTTCAGAGAGAGAGGAGGAAGAGGCTTCAGAGAGAGAGGAGGAAGAGGCTTCAGAGAGAGAGGAGGAAGAGGCTTCAGAGAGAGAGGAGAAGAGGCTTCAGACAGAGAGGAGGAAGAGGCTTCAGAGAGAGAGGGAGGAAGAGGCTTCAGAGAGAGAGGAGGAAGAGGCTTCAGAGAGAGAGGAGGAAGAGGCTTCAGAAGAGAGGAGGAGAGAGGAGGACGAGGCTTCAGAGAGAGAGGAGGAAGAGGCTTCAGAGAGAGAGGAGGAGAGGCTCAGAGAGAGAGGAGGAAGAGGCTTCAGACGAGAGAGGAGGAAGAGGCCTTCAGAGAGAGAGGAGGAAGAGGCTTTCAGACAGAGAGGAGAAGAGAGGAGGAAGAGGCTTCAGAGAGAGGAGGAGGAAGAGGCTTCAGAGAGAGAGGAGGAAGAGGCTTCAGACAGAGAGGAGGAAGAGGCTTCAGAGAGAGAGGAGGAAGAGGCTTCAGAGAGAGAGGAGGAAGAGGCTTTCAGAGAGAGAGGAGGAAGAGGCTTCAGAGAGAGAGGAGGAAGAGGCTTCAGAGCAGAGAGGAGGAAGAGGCTTCAGAGAGAGAGGAGGAAGAGGCTTCAGACAGAGAGGAGGAAGAGAGGAGGAAGGAGGCTTCAGAGAGAGAGGAGGAAGAGGCTTCAGACAGAGAGGAGGAAGAGGCTTCAGAGAGAGAGGAGGAAGAGGCTTCAGAGAGAGAGGAGGAAGAGGCTTCAGAGAGAGAGGAGGAAGAGAGGAGGAAGAGGCTTCAGAGAGAGAGGAGGAAGAGGCTTCAGACAGAGAGGAGGAAGAGGCTTCAGAGAGAGAGGAGGAAGAGGCTTCAGAGAGAGAGGAGGAAGAGGCTTCAGAGAGAGAGGAGGAAGAGGCTTCAGAGAGAGAGGAGGAAGAGGCTTCAGAGAGAGAGGAGGAAGAGGCTTCAGACAGAGAGGAGGAAGAGGCTTCAGAGAGAGAGGAGGAAGAGGCTTCAGAGAGAGAGGAGGAAGAGGCTTCAGAGAGAGAGGAGGAAGAGAGGAGGAAGAGGCTTCAGAGAGAGAGGAGGAAGAGGCTTCAGAGAGAGAGGAGGAAGAGGCTTCAGACAGAGAGGAGGAAGAGAGGAGGAAGAGGCTTCAGAGAGAGAGGAGGAAGAGGCTTCAGAGAGAGAGGAGGAAGAGGCTTCAGAGAGAGAGGAGGAAGAGGCTTCAGAGAGAGAGGAGGAAGAGGCTTCAGAGAGAGAGGAGGAAGAGGCTTCAGACAGAGAGGAGGAAGAGGCTTCAGAGAGAGAGGAGGAAGAGGCTTCAGAGAGAGAGGAGGAAGAGGCTTCAGAGAGAGAGGAGGAAGAGGCTTCAGAGAGAGAGGAGGAAGGAGGCTTCAGACAGAGAGGAGGAAGAGGCTTCAGAGAGAGAGGAGGAAGAGGCTTCAGAGAGAGAGGAGGAAGAGGCTTCAGAGAGAGAGGAGGAAGAGGCTTCAGACAGAGAGGAGGAAGAGGCTTCAGAGAGAGAGGAGGAAGAGCAGCTTAGCTCAGCACCTTTCCTCTCAAAGCCTCCATCCCCCTCCTCATTAAAGCAGAGGTCAGCCTGCACAAAGACACACCTCCATCGACTGACTCCCCCTCTCCTCTCACCTCCCTCCATCGACTGACTCCCCCTCTCCTCTCACCTCCCTCCATCGACTGACTCCCCCTCTCCTCTCACCTCCCTCCATCGACTGACTCCCCCTCTCCTCTCACCTCCCTCCATCGACTGACTCCCCCTCTCCTCTCACCTCCCTCCATCGACTGACTCCCCCTCTCCTCTCACCTCCCTCCATCGACTGACTCCCCCTCTCCTCTCACCTCCCTCCATCGACTGACTCCCCCTCTCCTCTCACCTCCCTCCATCGACTGACTCCCCCTCTCCTCTCACCTCCCTCCATCGACTGACTCCCCCTCTCCTCTCACCTCCCTCCATCGACTGACTCCCCCTCTCCTCTCACCTCCCTCCATCGACTGACTCCCCCTCTCCTCTCACCTCCCTCCATCGACTGACTCCCCCTCTCCTCTCACCTCCCTCCATCGACTGACTCCCCCTCTCCTCTCACCTCCCTCCATCGACTGACTCCCCCTCTCCTCTCACCTCCCTCCATCGACTGACTCCCCCTCTCCTCTCACCTGCCTCCATCGACTGACTCCCCCTCTCCTCTCACCTCCCTCCATCGACTGACTCCCCCTCTCCTCTCACCTCCCTCCATCGACTGACTCCCCCTCTCCTCTCACCTCCCTCCATCGACTGACTCCCCCTCTCCTCTCACCTCCCTCCATCGACTGACTCCCCCTCTCCTCTCACCTCCCTCCATCGACTGACTCCCCCTCTCCTCTCACCTCCCTCCATCGACTGACTCCCCCTCTCCTCTCACCTCCCTCCATCGACTGACTCCCCCTCTCCTCTCACCTGCCTCCATCGACTGACTCCCCCTCTCCTCTCACCTCCCTCCATCGACTGACTCCCCCTCTCCTCTCACCTCCCTCCATCGACTGACTCCCCCTCTCCTCTCACCTCCCTCCATCGACTGACTCCCCCTCTCCTCTCACCTCCCTCCATCGACTGACTCCCCCTCTCCTCTCACCTCCCTCCATCGACTGACTCCCCCTCTCCTCTCACCTCCCTCCATCGACTGACTCCCCCTCTCCTCTCACCTGCCTCCATCGACTGACTCCCCCTCTCCTCTCACCTCCCTCCATCGACTGACTCCCCCTCTCCTCTCACCTCCCTCCATCGACTGACTCCCCCTCTCCTCTCACCTCCCTCCATCGACTGACTCCCCCTCTCCTCTCACCTCCCTCCATCGACTGACTGCCCCTCTCCTCTCACCTCCCTCCATCGACTGACTCCCCCTCTCCTCTCACCTCCCTCCATCGACTGACTCCCCCTCTCCTCTCACCTCCCTCCATCGACTGACTCCCCCTCTCCTCTCACCTCCCTCCATCGACTGACTCCCCCTCTCCTCTCACCTCCCTCCATCGACTGACTCCCCCTCTCCTCTCACCTCCCTCCATCGACTGACTCCCCCTCTCCTCTCACCTCCCTCCATCGACTGACTCCCCCTCTCCTCTCACCTCCCTCCATCGACTGACTCCCCCTCTCCTCTCACCTCCCTCCATCGACTGACTCCCCCTCTCCTCTCACCTCCCTCCATCGACTGACTCCCCCTCTCCTCTCACCTCCCTCCATCGACTGACTCCCCCTCTCCTCTCACCTCCCTCCATCGACTGACTCCCCCTCTCCTCTCACCTGCCTCCATCGACTGACTCCCCCTCTCCTCTCACCTCCCTCCATCGACTGACTCCCCCTCTCCTCTCACCTCCCTCCATCGACTGACTCCCCCTCTCCTCTCACCTCCCTCCATCGACTGACTCCCCCTCTCCTCTCACCTCCCTCCATCGACTGACTCCCCCTCTCCTCTCACCTCCCTCCATCGACTGACTCCCCCTCTCCTCTCACCTCCCTCCATCGACTGACTCCCCCTCTCCTCTCACCTCCCTCCATCGACTGACTCCCCCTCTCCTCTCACCTGCCTCCATCGACTGACTCCCCCTCTCCTCTCACCTCCCTCCATCGACTGACTCCCCCTCTCCTCTCACCTCCCTCCATCGACTGACGCCCCCTCTCCTCTCACCTCCCTCCATCGACTGACTCCCCCTCTCCTCTCACCTCCCTCCATCGACTGACTCCCCCTCTCCTCTCACCTCCCTCCATCGACTGACTCCCCCTCTCCTCTCACCTCCCTCCATCGACTGACTCCCCCTCTCCTCTCACCTCCCTCCATCGACTGACTCCCCCTCTCCTCTCACCTCCCTCCATCGACTGACTCCCCCTCTCCTCTCACCTCCCTCCATCCACTGACTCCCCCTCTCCTCTCACCTCCCTCCATCCACTGACTCCCCCTCTCCTCTCACCACCCTGAGGCAACGTTAGCCTCTTTGCTTCTGGCTCATCGTGCCGTCCATGGGATCAGAATTTAATTCAACAATAGCACATCCATGCTCTAAAGGCAGTATGTTTTAGTTGTTCCCCTCCTGGACACTCTTGCAGTCCTCGATGTGTCTTTGAGTTGTTATTCCTGCATAACGTGATGAATAGGCACATGACAGTAGGACAGGAGCATCCTCCAATAGGAGCGGGAAGATGTAGGGTGTAATAGTGGAGTTAAAGTGACTTTTTCTCATCTTGATAATCAAATACACTCTCTTGCATCTCACCTGTCCCAAAGTCCCTGCGTCCACTTTAGAATATTTTTTAAGATCAAAACTATCTGTAAGTACGTCTGAACTAAATCTCAAGACAGGTGTTTAAATATTAGCATTCTCCTAATCCACTTTTATAATGTGCTATGTCCATTTAGTTTTGTTTGTATTGCTGTCGATCGAGCAGTTATATTGGTATTGAAAGGTTAAGCCCCTTGTTTTGCACGAGGCGCTTTATGAATATAATTCAATGTATTATGAATTAAGTAAATTGGGTTTAAAGTTTTAGAGAAGTAAAGAAATGTCATGTTAGAAAGAACAGACCTGCACAATGTTGCTATTCTTTGATATATATCCCTTTATATAGGGGACTTTTTTTCTTTATGATAACCTGATATAGGATGGTTTGATTGTTAAGCAATTAAAAATACAAATGTAAAAATAGTTCCAGAAGTTCATATTGTCCAATAGAGAGCGCATGGTAAACACCAACTACGACTAGGGATGTCCCGATCACCTTTTTTTGCTCCCGATCCGATTCCGATCATTTGATTTTGACAATCTGCCGATACCGATTTTTCCCGATCCGATCTTTATGCAATGCATTAAGAGAGAAAAAGGTAATCGATAACGGCTGGTCATCCAACGCGATGCATTCAGCTATCTTGGCTGTTTTTTTGGCCTTTTCACTGTTCTGGGGCAGTTTCTCTTTCCTTTTAAAAGTCTCTGAAAGTGTCGGTTGTTTCAGTGCCGTTACCTGAGTGGTCGCTGTGTACTCGTCGTGTTGTTGTTGGTGTTTGTTTCTCAGGTGGCGTATTAGATTGGTCGTGTTGAACGTAGCTCTGTTCTTTCCACCACGCGGAACCTCCTTGCAAACATTGCATCTGGCTGTTACACTGCCCTCGCTTTCAATTTTATAATACTTCCAAACTCCTGACATTTTCTCTGTCCCGAGTCACCAGCTGAACCTCTCGTTAGCTTACTGCTACTATTAGACACTGCGCCCACTCTGTTGCCAGATTTGAGAGAAATAAGCAACCAGGTCTGAAAACAAGCCCAAAAGAAGCAACACATACATGATGTTGTGTCATTTTAAACCAAAACTAAGGCCTCAGGATGACTTTAAGACGTGAACATGGTCATTTTTGTTTTGTAACATGAAATAAATAAAAAAAAAAATATAAAAAAAAAAAAAAAAAAATCCCGATCTCCGATTTTTTTCTCCCGATTCCGATCTTTTCAAAATCACGTGATCGGCTCCGATCCCTGATCACGTGATCGGATCGGGACATCTCTAACTACGACTGAATGTAATCCGGTAAAACAAAAGATGTTCAGGTGTATATCAGTATGTAGAGTCTCTACTTTAAAGAGTCCTCTCCTGCTGGTGTTCAGGTGTATATCAGTATGTAGTGTCTCTACTTTAAAGAGTCCTCTCCTGCTGATGTTCAGGTGTATATCAGTATGTAGTGTCTCTACTTTAAAGAGTCCTCTCCTGCTGATGTTCAGGTGTATATCAGTATGTAGTGTCTCTACTTTAAAGAGTCCTCTCCTGCTGATGTTCAGGTGTATATCAGTATGTAGTGTCTCTACTTTAAAGAGTCCTCTCCTGCCGATGTTCAGGTGTATATCAGTATGTAGTGTCTCTACTTTAAAGAGTGCTCTCCTGCTGATGTTCAGGTGTATATCAGTATGTAGTGTCTCTACTTTAAAGAGTCCTCTCCTGCTGATGTTCAGGTGTATATCAGTATGTAGTGTCTCTACTTTAAAGAGTGCTCTCCTGCTGATGTTCAGGTGTATATCAGTATGTAGTGTCTCTACTTTAAAGAGTCCTCTCCTGGTGATGTTCAGGTGTATATCAGTATGTAGTGTCTCTACTTTAAAGAGTCCTCTCCTGCTGATGTTCAGGTGTATATCAGTATGTAGTGTCTCTACTTTAAAGAGTGCTCTCCTGCTGATGTTCAGGTGTATATCAGTATGTAGTGTCTCTACTTTAAAGAGTCCTCTCCTGCTGATGTTCAGGTGTATATCAGTATGTAGTGTCTCTACTTTAAAGAGTGCTCTCCTGCTGATGTTCAGGTGTATATCAGTATGTAGTGTCTCTACTTTAAAGAGTCCTCTCCTGCTGATGTTCAGGTGTATATCAGTATGTAGTGTCTCTACTTTAAAGAGTGCTCTCCTGCTGATGTTCAGGTGTATATCAGTATGTAGTGTCCCTACTTTAAAGAGTCCTCTCCTGCTGATGTTCAGGTGTATATCAGTATGTAGTGTCTCTACTTTAAAGAGTCCTCTCCTGCTGATGTTCAGGTGTATATCAGTATGTAGTGTCTCTACTTTAAAGAGTCCTCTCCTGCTGATGTTCAGGTGTATATCAGTATGTAGTGTCTCTACTTTAAAGAGTCCTCTCCTGCTGATGTTCAGGTGTATATCAGTGTGTAGTGTCTCTACTTTAAAGAGTCCTCTCCTGCTGATGTTCAGGTGTATATCAGTATGTAGTGTCTCTACTTTAAAGAGTGCTCTCCTGCTGATGTTCAGGTGTATATCAGTATGTAGTGTCTCTACTTTAAAGAGTCCTCTCCTCCTGATGTTCAGGTGTATATCAGTATGTAGTCTCTCTACTTTAAAGAGTCCTCTCCTGCTGATGTTCAGGTGTATATCAGTATGTAGTGTCTCTACTTTAAAGAGTCCTCTCCTGCTGATGTTCAGGTGTATATCAGTATGTAGTGTCTCTACTTTAAAGAGTCCTCTCCTGCTGATGTTCAGGTGTATATCAGTATGTAGTGTCTCTACTTTAAAGAGTCCTCTCCTACTGATGTTCAGGTGTATATCAGTATGTAGTGTCTCTACTTTAAAGAGTCCTCTCCTGCTGATGTTCAGGTGTATATCAGTATGTAGTCTCTCTACTTTAAAGAGTCCTCTCCTGCTGATGTTCAGGTGTATATCAATATGTAGTGTCTCTACTTTAAAGAGTCCTCTCCTGCTTATGTTCAGGTGTATATCAGTATGTAGTGTCTCTACTTTAAAGAGTCCTCTCCTGCTGATGTTCAGGTGTATATCAGTATGTAGTGTCTCTACTTTAAAGAGTCCTCTCCTGCTGATGTTCAGGTGTATATCAGTATGTAGTGTCTCTGCTTTAAAGAGTCCTCTCCTGCTGATGTTCAGGTGTATATCAGTATGTCGTGTCTCTACTTTAAAGAGTCCTCTCCTGCTGATGTTCAGGTGTATATCAGTATGTAGTGTCTCTACTTTAAAGAGTCCTCTCTTGCTGATGTTCAGGTGTATATCAGTATGTAGTGTCTCTACTTTAAAGAGTCCTCTCCTGCTGATGTTCAGGTGTATATCAGTATGTAGTGTCTCTACTTTAAAGAGTCCTCTCCTGCTGATGTTCAGGTGTATATCAGTATGTAGTGTCTCTACTTTAAAGAGTCCTCTCCTGCTGATGTTCAGGTGTATATCAGTATGTAGTGTCTCTACTTTAAAGAGTCCTCTCCTGCTGATGTTCAGGTGTATATCAGTATGTAGTGTCTCTACTTTAAAGAGTCCTCTCCTGCTGATGTTCAGGTGTATATCAGTATGTAGTGTCTCTACTTTAAAGAGTCCTCTCCTGCTGATGTTCAGGTGTATATCAGTATGTAGTGTCTCTACTTTAAAGAGTCCTCTCCTGCTGATGTTCAGGTGCATATCAGTATGTAGTGTCTCTACTTTAAAGAGTCCTCTCCTGCTGATGTTCAGGTGTATATCAGTATGTAGTGTCTCTACTTTAAAGAGTCCTCTCCTGCTGATGTTCAGGTGTATATCAGTATGTAGTGTCTCTACTTTAAAGAGTCCTCTCCTGCTGATGTTCAGGTGTATATCAGTATGTAGTGTCTCTACTTTAAAGAGTCCTCTCCTGCTGATGTTCAGGTGTATATCAGTATGTAGTGTCTCTACTTTAAAGAGTCCTCTCCTCCTGATGTTCAGGTGTATATCAGTATGTAGTGTCTCTACTTTAAAGAGTCCTCTCCTGCTGATGTTCAGGTGTATATCAGTATGTAGTGTCTCTACTTTAAAGAGTGCTCTCCTGCTGATGTTCAGGTGTATATCAGTATGTAGTGTCTCTACTTTAAAGAGTCCTCTCCTGCTGATGTTCAGGTGTATATCAGTATGTAGTGTCTCTACTTTAAAGAGTCCTCTCCTGCTGATGTTCAGGTGTATATCAGTATGTAGTGTCTCTACTTTAAAGAGTCCTCTCCTCCTGATGTTCAGGTGTATATCAGTATGTAGAGTCTCTACTTTAAATTGTCCTCTCCTGCTGATGTTCAGGTGTATATCAGTATGTAGTGTCTCTACTTTAAAGAGTCCTCTCCTGCTGATGTTCAGGTGTATATCAGTATGTAGTGTCTCTACTTTAAAGAGTCCTCTCCTGCTGATGTTCAGGTGTATATCAGTATGTAGTGTCTCTACTTTACAGAGTTTAAAAAAATATTGTTTAATTGTTTGCCTGACCAATCGTAACAGGGCTCCTTGTAGATAAAAAAGTGTTTTAATATGAAAACTTCAGAATCTGTATTTACCGCCATTCAAATAACAGCCAGTCTTTTCACCCAAAAAGGGGGCGTGGCCTTGCATAAAGGGAAAGTACCCGGATGTGCTGCTCTCAGCCATTGGGCCTCTTTAACAATCAAGTACAGAATAGGAACAAAAAGGATCATCCTCTCAACCATCATGAAGTCAAACACACAAACAGTGAGAGCATCAGTACTTGTATACAAACATCAGAGTGCTGGGATGGAGAGCGTGTGTTTGCTCAGGGCGACTGTAACCGGTCCATTATCTGACCACTGACACACAACAACTGGCAGAACAAAAGCAATGAGAGGGCCGGACAAAGAGGTGCAATGACAGAGGGGGAAGCACAGGAATGTGAGCTCCAGTCTGACGTGTGGGTTAAAGCCAGCTCTAATGAGTGGAAACAGCACAGGAATGAAGGAAAGTACACAAAGTATGCAGAGTATAACTCATCATCAGTCACAACTGTAATACTGTGGCTAACTGTAGCTCAGTGACTCAGCAGATGACTCATCGTTACTCTGGCTCTTTGTGAAAGAGGGAGGAAACACAAACTACTGAAGTCTGTTTATATCTTACTGTAAATACTGTCTCTTTGTAGTACAACTGGAAAATACACCTTTTAAACATCAACATGAGTAGAAGTACTCAGGTCTTGTACTTGAGTAAAAGTAGAAGTACTCAGATTGTGTACTTGAGTAAAAGTAGAAGTACTCAGATCGTGTATTTGAGTAAAAGTAGAAGGACTGAGATCTTGTACTTGAGTAAAAGTAGAAGTACTCAGATCGTGTACTTGAGTAAAAGTAGAAGTACTCAGATGGTGTACTTGAGTAAAAGTAGAAGTACTGAGATCTTGTACTTGAGTAAAAGTAGAAGTACTCAGATTGTGTACTTGAGTAAAAGTAGAAGTACTCAGATCTTGTACTTGAGTAAAAGTAGAAGTACCAGAGTGTAGGAATACTCTACAGTAAAAGTCCTGCATTCAAAATGTTCCTCAAGTGAAAGTAGAAAAGTATTCTCATCAAAATATATTGAAAGACAGTAAAAGTAGTCGTTGTGCAGATTGGTCCATTTCAGAATAATATATATGATATGTTTTATAATGATTGATCATGAAAGTGTTCTCAAAGCTGGTGAAGGTGCAGCTAGTTTGAATGACTTTGTAGACTGCAGGGTAGCTGGTGGATTTACTCCAGGTGGAACTAAAGTCTGATTCAACACTTGGTTATATTTCACATCATTCATCTGTGAAGTAACTAAAGGTATTAAATACATGTAGTGGAGGAAAAGTGCACCATTTACCTCTGAACTGAAGTGGAGTAGAAGTACAAAGTAGCAGAAACTGAAATGCTCAAGTAAAGTACAAGTACCTCAAAATTGTACTTCAGTACATGTTTACTTAGTTACTTTACACCTCTGGCTAATTGTGAATGTGGCTAACTGTATTAGCTTAGCATACTTAGCTACAGTAACTGTTATCCATCACAACAGCAGGTTGTTAACTGACAAAAGCATCACTTAAAACCCACATTGAAACTAGATATTTACACATAAAAAGCACAGTGAACACGTGTAAACATTAGAGATATGATAAACTGCTGTGTGATCTACTTACCTCAGTGTGTTGTGAAGGATTTCTCAGTTTGGAAAAACACAAATAAAGAACAAGCAGCATTCAGCGGGGTGACGGTCAGAATCTGGCCGGAAAAGGTGCTCCTCTTTCGGCCTCACCAGCACCGAGCTCCGTTTAAAGAAACATGGTTAAACTCTACAAAAAAGTCCGATGAAAAGCACCTTAATACTTAAAGGGTGTTTTTAACTGATGAAAGTGTGGAGGTCTGTGTCATTTCTGCGGTCAGAGACGGAGAAACAGACGGAGCTCACTGACAGCTCGGTGTCTGTTGACAGTGGAAAGATAACAACTAAACACAGCAACACTTCCGGTCTGGGTTTTCAAAATAAGAGTGGGCAGTAGTGCCTTGTCTCCTGTTTAATGTATTTTATTTATTTATTTTTCACTCTGCACCACCATAACGATGATGCTGTATTTTGAAACTGTTTCCGCTCCTTCTCTGGTTCATGCCGGAGCACATGTGACAGAAACAAAACAAATGGCGCCCCCTAGCGGTGGTTCATCTAATGCTGTTTCAGGAGCTGCTGTTCAGACGAGAAGCCCCTCAATGCAGTGCGCAGTACCTCAACATGGGCGGGAGCTCAACATGGGCGGGAGCTCAACGCCCCTCCTTCTCAACCTTTGAGGCACGTGACGTCCCGACTCCCGTGTTGTGTACTTACAAAAGTAACATATATATCTGTGGGTGGGAGCAGGGGCGGCGCCAGGGGGGAGCTAGGGGGTGCTGAAGCACCCCCCAGGATTGCCAAAGCACCCCCTAAGCACCCCCAAGAAAAATGTGTTTTTTTTGTTTTTTTTTCGTTTTTACATTTTTTTTATTATTATTATTTGTATTAAATTAAATTTTAAAAATTATTGATTACATCAATGCAAATGTGAAACAAACAAATGTTTGACCAAAAACATAAAGCCAACACAGGTGATATGATTAGGCCAATGGCCAGCACCCATTAGATTTTTGACTTATCCATTGGCTAAATTACTTTGTGACACTTGAGTGACTTCCTGTTAGCTAGAGCGCCAAATTATTTGCTAACAGCAAAGTGAAAAATGGATCGTTTTTTAGTCCTTAAACGGCCACGTGTGGACACTCAATCAAAACCACCTGAAAGCGAGAGGGATTCTGCATATAATATGCTTCGTGAGTACAAGTAGCTTACTTCTGGGTCTCTGTGTTTCATTCAAGCTCTTCTCTGTGTGTGTGTGTGTGTGTGTATGTGTGTGTGTGTGTGTGTGTGTGGCACGAGCCATTTTGTGTGCGTGCGCGAGTGAGCGAGCGAGAGAGAGAGCTCGCGCACCGGTGGGTATCTACTATCTACCGGAGATCGTTGTGGTTAGCATCTGGTGCTAACTAGCCAAGCTAACGGATATAAGGAGCTTTTTCAACAACAAGGTGGAGGGAGAACTCTCTCCTGTCAGACTGAGAGTCTCAGATAGCCTCAGCTCAGGTGAAGTAAAGGACTCTCTCAGTGTTTAGATAGTTCACGTTAGTCTAGTTATCTCAGTGGGTCTCAAACGGTTTGTTTTAAAAGGGGAGTGATTTGTAAAATATCTATAAAGAAATAGAAAATATGTTTATAGTTCTGTTTCATATGGGTGTTGAGAGATGTATCCATAGATCTCTTAATGTGGCTCTCCAAGTGCACCAGATTGATGCTTTTAACTTCAATATTTAAAAAAAAATCTTCCCGGGGGAGCATGCCCCCGGAACCTACTAGAGGAGGTGAGGACCCTCCTATAGGAGGTGAGATCCACTCCCCACTTGTAAAAATAGCACTTTACCCCTGATTACACCTATATGCCGTGAGCTGATTATCGAGCCTTCATTGTAACAGTCGCGGGTACACTGTGTGTGCGTGTGGAGAGTGTTGCAGTAGAAAATGCAACTGTAGCGCTGGTGCATTAATGGGAAACCCTTAATGTTGAGCACCCTCTATGAAACGTCAAGCTACCCCACAGCACCCCCTAGAGAAAATCTCTGGCGCCGCCACTGGGTGGGAGCCCCTCCTTCTCAACCTTTGTAACATATTATATATATATATTAACATATTATATCTTATATTATTAATATATATATATAATTATACCGGTAATATAATGATACCTTGAGGTCTGTGATGATGGCTAGTGATCTGTCGCCATGGCAACGGCATTTAAAAATGTAAAACTCAAATTAAACACATTAACGGCCTTCAAATAATATTTTAATGTCTATTTGCATGTTAATTGCATCAATTATTTCAGTTATGACTTCAAGAAAGGGCCTTCATTTGTTTTTTAACGTACACCTTTTTAATTTCAATATAATCACTGCATTTCAGAGGCAATATTGTATATTTACTCACTTTTTACTGATAAAAAACATGTGATATAAATGAAATCATATAGTACTGTATTTCCTACCAGTATTTAAAAAAATATATTAAAAAAGTGCCATCGTATTGACAAATTGATAGAATTGACAGGATAATGATAATATCAATGGTAATATAATACTGTGAACAGAGCCAATTCTATGGAAGCAAACAAGAGACAGAAGTATTTGAATTTTATTAGACACCGAATTTATAGCATTGAAAATAATTACTTTGAAAATCATGTATCTGAATGTTTTTGCTCTGAATTTACCTATGTGAAATAAAAATGTAAAAATTAAAGTGAAAAAAATGTGAATGTTCAAATTCAGATCCCAAAAATTCAAGTGAAAACATAAAATATATATATATAAAATTCGATGTCCAAAATTGCGATGCAGCATCATCCGGGCTACTCAGACAGGATAAGCAATCGAGCCCTAATGCAATCAAACCGACTTCTGGCCTATCAGAGCTCGGCTTTGTCAGTCATGTGATCACAACAACCCGGGAGAAAAATGACGGAGAACAGCGGGGCTCGCTGCTCGGGTAAGTAGTCAGTTTGTGCTCTTTATTTTACAAGCAGTGAGGGCTCGACAGCATTTATCTTACATTAGCTAAATGAGTGAAGTAGCCTTGTTGTTAGCAAGCTCCGTAGTTATCATTAATTGAAGTGAATCACAACGTTACCTTGTCCTTTTGTGTGTGTGTGTGTGTGTGTGTGTGTGTGTGTGTGTGTGTGTGTGTGTGTGTGTGTGTGTGTGTGTGTGTGTGTGTGTGTGTGTGTGTGTGTGTGTGTGTGTGTGTGTGTGTGTGTGTGTGTTGTGTGTGTGTGTGTGTGTGTGTGTGTGTGTGTGTGTGTGTGTGTGTGTGTGTTGTGTGTGTGTGTGTGTGTGTTGTGTGTGTGTGTGTGTGTGTGTGTGTGTGTGTGTGTGTGTGTGTGTGTGTGTGTGTGTGTGTGTGTGGGGGGGTGACGGTTTGCAAAGTAACGTTACGATCACTTCGGTTAGATAAGTCAAGTAGACCATGCTACACTATACGAAATACTCTCTTACGAAAGCCCTGCATTTAAACATGTTAATGTTACTTTAGTAAAAGTATGCTAGTATAATTAGGAAAGTGTTGTTAAAATATGTAAAGTAGATACAAGTTATACTGTTATATTATATCATTTGTTTTATTGTTATTACCGATGCAAGAATTGACTTAACTGTTGTAGTTGGAGCTCATTTTGAACAATGAGCTCCAACTAATGATTACTTTCATAATGGTTTAATGTGCTGATTATTTTCTACATTAATAGATGAAGGTCTGGATTGTTCAAACTCTCAAAATAGTAGGACATGCTGTCACAATTACCCATAGAAAAATGTTACTAAAACAAAATCTCTTGTTTTGGACTGACAGTAATGATTCAAGAAATAGTAGATAAATAAATACACATCAATCTGTGGGCATTTGTTGTGGATGGAACACAACAAATGGTGCTCTGACCTGTGATGCCTCCTCCAAACATTATAACCAGACTGTATCATTCAAACTATAAGTAACAGTTCTAGCTACTTGACTTTAGACAAAGAATTCAAAAGACAAAATCAACACAATTTATTGAAAGACCAATCTTTATTTTACGGTGCCTCTCCTTTTGTTTGTATTATTAAACCCTGTCAATCTAAAAAACTGAGCAACTCAACAGTTAACTTTATATTTCTTATTGTCCAAAGCATCTATTACACTATTTGTTCCCCTCTCATATTCACAGGATGGATGATTAGAGACTTTGGGGGAGACCTCAGCTTTATGAACGTCCTGTCTGTTGCTTTGGCCAGAGAGGGCTGAGGGTCTTTCCCTGCGAGGAGGACCAGGCCTGAGGGAGGAGGACCAGGCCTGAGGGAGGAGGACCAGGCCTGAGGGAGGAGGACCAGGCCTGAGGGAGGAGGACTTGCACCAGCTGCACCTACAGAACTTAGCCCATGCTGGGCATAGCTGTTACCACCTGCACAGGCCTAGCCTGTCACTTTATTTGACAAAATGTGTTAACTTAATCAATTAACAGATTAACATTTAGTGTAACTTAAGTATATTATTTCGTTTTTATTTAAAAAAAATTGTGATGGTTCATGCTTGATAACTTTTAGTTCACATTTCAATAAATTGTATTTGCACTCCTTTCGTCCGTTATTCTTACTGAAAATGTTAAATTACACATTCACATCTGACTGAAGATTGGCACCATTTATTTGTGACGTTGCAAACTCTGCGGTACAAGGCACAAGTGATGTGAAGCTCATAAAGTGAGGCAAATGCATTTCATCAGCTGACTTTTTTTTTTGCCAAACTTTATAGGCCTGACAATAATCACACTGTCTCTGAGGTGCAACTTAAAACACAAAACAACACAACAATTAAGTTCCTGTTAGACTACAAAACTAGTCCGTGTGCAGGCCTTTGTGTGGGCCCTTTCTCATTTCATCAATTCCCCCTCCTCGACTCCTCGACTCCTCGGTCCTCCGGTAGTGACCCGGATATGAATTTCAGCGCGCCATGTTGAAGGACATCTAATTTCTCTAAATGCACTTCGAGGATCGAGCATTGAGGAGGCTCTCTGGAAGTGCTCTGATCGAGGATACACTGATGGGTCCTCCACGGCTCCTTTGTGGATGCATTTCCAGGAACAGAGATGTTTCAAAGAGGCGTAACGCACGGCCGGACTTATCTCAGCCAATGACAGCTCTGCATGCATCCCCATGATATTATTTTAGAAACTGCTTTCATCGCGTCGCGATGTTTCCAGAGAGAACAGCTGTGAGGTCCGTGCAGAAAGCAGAGCAGTGTGTATAATATATATCACTCAGTATAACAGGCCTACTCTCTTTATTTGCTTTAGTTTAGTAGATATCTACAAACAAAGAGTCGGTATTTTTCTAAAACCATTTAGTGCTTCACATAATAAAATACACAACGGCTGTAGCCTGATTATGCTTTAGGAGCTGTAGGTGTGTGTGGTACAGTGTATAGGTGTGTGTGGTACGGTGTGTGTGTGTGTGTGTGTGTGTGTGTGTGTGTGTGTGTGGTACAGTGTGTGTGTGTGTGTGTGTGTGTGCGCGTGTGCGTGTGTGTGTGTGTGTGTGTGGTACAGTGCGTAGATGCAGCGAACAGACAGGTCTCAGTTGGTTTGGTGTCCTCTGCTTACTTTTAATACTTGTAAATGTTACGGAAACTTCGGAGCAGAAATGCAGAAAAGATGAAAACTGGAATCCTTGTTGTCAAACACTGAGATTTATTGAAAGTTATAAAAACGGCCGGAGAGCTTCACATAGCTTATCACACATTACATGTGGGCAAACCACGCGGAACTCTAAAGACAAAGGAGAATCATGGATCTGTTATATTCTGAGAGGAGGGACTTAGCAAGCCTGCCTAATGAATGCCAGACACAGGAACAAAGACCCCTCAGTATTTGCAATCCTTATCCTGCCAAACTTTTCCCCACAGGAAGAAAGAGGACCTCTTGACCTGTGTCCCCGGTCAAGTTGCAGCAAGAGCATAATGCGACTTAACGAGAAGCATATGTTTGTAATTTGACAGGTTCTCAGGAAAGCTGAGAAACTCAATACACAAAGTGATCAGATTAAAATATTCCCTCACAGTTCCATTCTTTTTATCAATCTATTGATAACCAATTAACATTAGTCTAAGAATATTTCAGTCACTACTTAAATCAATAAGCGTCTTCAGAGTTGTGTGGGCCCACATACATCAATTACATCAAAAAATTGAACAAGATTGAACACAGTCAATAATAATAGAAAAATCATCTCTCCTCGGTGTTTGGCATCATTTGTCAAAAGCACAATAATAAACACACATGAAATACAAAAATATAATAGCAAAATATATGTTTCAAAAATAAGATCTTTTATCATTTATCACTCAGTTAATCTCATTCATCAAACACAAATTCTAAATCAGCTTACATCTCAAAGATTCACTTCAAGGCAATTACTTATTAAAACACAATTAGAATTTAGGATTATAAGAAATCCAATTGAGGTATAAAATCAGAATCATGAGAGATCCAGCTAAAATTCACAGTTAAGGTATAAATTCACAGTGATGAATAGATCAATCTGTAACCTGCAAAGTTGCAGTGTCCTCAATCTTTAACATTACTTTACGTTTACTTCATTACGCTTTATTCAAGAGTAAGGCACTTAGTAGTACATATATTTCATTCAAATACATTTGTTCAAAATCTGAAAAGGAAAAGTCAGACATTTATTATAACAACCTGAAAAAGAAAATCAAAACATCTGTTCTTTATTTTGAGTGTCAACTGTAATCATTTTATCAATCGCTGAATGGGGGTACCCATGGGCAGAAACCGCAATGGAGACCCATGGATCTGGAAGCTCGGCGTCGTACATTAACATTGTGTCACCTACAGTTGAATACCGACTAGCCTCTGTGGGGCTTGGAGGGCGGTCTTGGCAACCCTGCGTATGGCTAATTTAACTACAGTTATCAAACAGATCACTAGGATTAGCACAACCAAGATAAACACTGAAACAGTAACAACAAATTTAACCAACCCCGCTCCCCAGGATCCAATGGTTCCACTTAAATCCCCTAATGTAAATCCATGAGTTTCATGCAATTCTTTTATTCCCCTAGCAGTATCATGCGCCATGTCCATTATTCCGGTGTAGCGTCAGAGATGAAAGAACAACACTCAGACCCAATTACCTTACATGTGCCCCCCTGAGCAGCTAGGAGAAGATCCAGCGCCATACGATTCTGTAATGCTACTGTCCTTACTTCCTGCAATTCTTTGTGTTCAGCTAACATCGCTGTGTTAGATACATTTAGATGGTGTTCCACTACGTTGGACAGTGCCACTATTTCCTGCTGAGTAACATAAATACCGTACCAAGGCAAAAATAGGCTAGCTATCTGTTGTCCTTGTGTAATGGACCTGCTGTTCCTGTGTAAAGAGGGAAGTATCGCTGCAATCTCATTAGCTCTACTTTACGGATTAAAGGGATTAGGTAGGCTAGATAACAGGTGCCATCAAAAATGTCATATGGCACACAGCCATAGGCCCGGTCGCCGCAAACTAAGTACACTCTCTGTGGGAGGGGAATTCTGGCTAATTTTACCCTCACTATGGTATTACAGTCGCTGTGTCCCACATCTGGAGAGGTGTGAGATCCTGCTTCATTCTGGAAACAGATAGACACATTTTTCCACTCATGCACTACAACTGGGGAACATATACTGAACAATCACGTGTAGGAGGCTTGCCTAAGGGTATTGGCTGCGTACAGTCATGTATTTTAACTTTAACGGAGTCCACTGTTCTGGAGCCAAACCAGGGCACAACGGTTACCAAAGCTTCAACCAACAAAGATGGTGTGTGGTTGCATTGTACATGTTGGACTCGTAGAATTAGCTGAGCAATTAGTCTGGACTAGAGCTAATTGGAATCTGTATTCAAAAGCTAGGTGGATGTATTTCTTGACATATATAAGTCTTAGCATCATTAATCGTTTGAAACCATCTGGCAGGTAATCTTTATTTACTGTATCAACAATAAGAGAGACTAAGCCCTCGTACTGTAAATGTTGCTCAGAGTCTATGGGGTAGGAAGGAGTGTAACAATCATCTGCCTCATCGCTAATTCGGGATGCTATATCATTCCAGCTCACTAGACCGTAGTCAGCTTTCGTGAAAGGAATTGGGCTAAACATTGGAGAATGCATGGATTCTGGCATATTTTGGCACAGCCAACAGTTGCTAACATTGCGTTCATGCGCGTAGTCTAACATTAAACTTATCGCAGAATTAGATTTGGTTCGTTTAGAAGGAGTGATTAAGGCCTTTAAAGAATCTACATCACCTCCTGATTGTTTAAGTGGAGTGGATAGAACATTTGTTTCGCTATTTGGTCCAGTAAATGTGCATGCAGTGACACCTGGATTGGGAACCTGGTAATCTGGTTTCCTCATTGTACATTTTACCTCATCCTTATCAGTGTCTGTAACTGTTCTATAGTGCTACACCACAGTTCTGGGGGCATATTCTCAATTGTGTTGAGAGCTATTCTTACCACCTCTGACGAGAACCTGAACCAATGGTACTGGTTCTTTGGATACATCTCCCACGTTGAGTAAACTAAAAACACAGGAAACACAATAATACAGTTAGATGAGTCACATATTGAAGTTGGACAGTTAAAAGAAATAGTCTCTGATTTATGTTCAGGGAGGGAGACAATCCTCCTTATTCTTCCTCCTTTTCTCTCTCTTTGTGTCTCTCGCACCATACTGAATGTCTGTGTGGTGATCTGATACAACCTGTCCTTGTCGCTAGGCACTGATTTGCCCGTTGGTGTTGTTTTGCCCTCAGGGTCTGGACCCTGAGTAGTCAAGTCGTCTGCGCTCTTAGATAAGAGCACCTTATTTTCTCCCTCAGAGGGGCGAGAGCCCTCGCCTCCTGTCGTTGGGATTTTCACAGCTTCATCTAGCAGGGCGTCCTTGGCCAGGTACAGTAGACCCAGAATGACGATGATGATGACTGCCTTCACACGCCAGCATCCAGTAGAGGAGAGAGACGACATCTGGAAGCGTGAATCCACTCCGCTCTACCTTGTACTCTCAGGACTGTTCTGGTCACTATTAACACTTGATAGGGATGTTTTCCTGAGTGAAGACAACTCAAGGTAATGGATGAGCACATTATCATTCAATTACAAAAATAGGATAGGCCCCTCAGAATTATTTGGGAGCCTTCCTGACACATGCACATGCATAAATGTAAGGTTTGTGTTAGTCATTTAACATGCAATAATCATATTCTCATCAGTCCATAGCGGATAAATGTTTTTTTTAAGTTAAATGTGAGCTAGTCCCTGTGGATATAACCCCTTCTCAATGATTCTAAATGTTATATTAATTCACCATTTACCGTTTGATAAAATATTGGTTTATCAAAAATACATTTGAAATAAATGTTCCAATATGAAATCAATTACTCAATATAATTGACTCTCCCCTCCCTTTTCTTACATATGTCACATGTGTAATAACAAGTAGGAGTCTATTTAAACATGGTATTGTCTATAAGCTATCAATCGATAAGACTCAGTATCAGTATGCAACTCGCAAATATCTCTTCTCTCTTTCCTATCCCTCTCTTCCCTCTTCTCTCTATTCTCTCTTCCACATCTCTCTTACATCTTCCCATGTCTTTCGTCTCTCACTTCTGTTAGATATGAAATAAAACATACGAGTCCATGTAGCATGGTAGAGATCATAATCCATTACTCGAGAAGACTCAGTATCACCTGTGCGCAGCTAACAAAAAACAATTGTGAGAAGCATATATTATGCAGGAAATGCACACCGTTGTTGAAAAAACAAAGCATAGCCGATTTGGGAGGAAAAGCTTCAACCCCCTTAACATCTGAGTTATCACTGAAGGCATAGCATGAATGATAGTGGGCGTCCGAGGGTGTTCATTACTGAGAAATGTCAAACAAATTGAAAACCTTACGTTTGAAAACAGGTTTGCATTCCTCCACTTAAGGTGACGTTATCATTGGAAACAATAAAAAACGAATTGTTTAGATGTAGAATCTATAAATTGAATCATTAGAGCAGAACAGAATGGTTGTATTGTAGCCTGAGTTCCGTGCAGCCTCTAGTTTCACCAGGTGGAAACATGGTCCATATAATGTGAATACATGTAGAAGTAGACAGTAAGAGGCCCCTGACATGAGGCCTATACTAAACATAGTAGGGGTTTTTAACAGCTTGCCAACTTACAGGCATCCTCTGCATAGCAGTATGAATAGCCTTAAAACAACCCACTCTGCGGTAACGAGAGTCATGTGTCTGACCCAAATGCCCTAAGTGAAGCCGTTAGTCTCATCTGACTGACCCAAGGTTTGGTGCTGGCGTGGCAATGAGGCTTCCAAGTGTTCAAAGCAGATGTCAAGCTTTCAGTTCATGGCTCCATGGGGGGGAGCAGACCCATGTGAGACAGTATCAATCAACGGCTGTAATGTTCAGTTTGAGGAGCGTCATTCTCTCTGGGAGCAGGAAATGGTGTCCATTCTCGGACCAGACCATTAATGTCATGTAGAGCAGCCATAGCATCTCTGTGACTGCACTCAGCCGGACTGTAGCAGGGCAGAACTGGGTGACTCTCAGTGAAACCGTCCAAGGCCACAGACAAAATGGAACCACGTACTAACAAAAAGGACACAGGGCCATCAATGTCTCTCTTTACCATTGGCCTAATCATAAAACAAATTACTGGGAAAAATGTGGAACACTAATCCATCATGTGAAATGTTGAGTTAATTTAAATAATTACGTATGGGTTGAAATCAAATTAACATTAACATTAGAACTAAAGTCAGTTAAAATTGGACTTGCACGGATCAGAATCTAATCAATACACCATTTTCCCAGCTCTGTAATGAAAAGGATAACAAGCAGGGGTGCAAACTTGTCACCTTTCTGCGAAATTCGCCGTTTTGAATCCAAAATAGGTCGTTTGTGTGATTCATGTAGATCTGCAATAAAAAAATATTATTGGGGTATGGGGGGTCTGGGAACCGGAGTAATCTGCAGCCGCGAGCTGTTATGTGCCATCATGACACGCACGGTGCTCTTCTTATATATGACAATGAAGCTGTGTGCTCGAGTCCTCCTGCCTGTCGGCTCTGCTCATGGATGTATAATAAGGCTCTGCTTTTATCGCGAAGATGGTCTAGCTTCAGCAGCCACATTACCTACGGGTGCGTTCGTTAATATTAGCTGTGTGGTCCGGAGTCACTGTGGCACAGACTGGACCGCTGGTGAACAGCTGTTAGAACGGGCCGTTCAGGTGTTCAGAGCAGAGCTCCCTGTCGGAGCGGCAGAGCGTAATGTGAACTTAAACGTTTTTCTGTCGCAATATTATTTAAGGAATCGTTGAGCTAGCTAACCAGCATACATTGTCCCTATCTGCTAACGTTAGCTTTAGTACTCAGATCTTGTACTTGAGTAAAAGTAGAAGTACCAGAGCGTAGGAATACTATGTTACAGTAAAAGTACTGCATTCAAAATGTTACTCAAGTAAAAGTATAAAAGTATTCTCATCAAAATATAGTGGAAATAGCGACAATAAAAGAAATCATTGTGCAGATTGGTTCATTTCAGAATAATATATATAGATACGTTTTATAATGATTGATCATGAAAGTGTTCTCAAAGCTGGTGAAGGTGCAGCTAGTCTGAATGACTTTGTAGACTGCAGGGTAGCTGGTGGATTTACTCCAGGTGGAACTAAAGTCTGATTTAACACTTGGTTATATTCCACATCATTCATCCAGATCTGTAAAGTAACTAAAGGTATTAAATACATGTAGTGGAGGAGAAGTACACCATGTAGGCAACCTCTGAACTGTAGTGGAGTAGAAGAATACGTAGCAAAACATTTAAATACTTAAATAAAGTACAAGTATCTCAAAATTGTACCCAAGTATAGTACTAGTTGAGTTTATGAACTTAGTTACTTAACAGCACTGGCTATACAGATAGAAAGACTAAGCCTTGCACAGAGGCATGAAAATACATTTTGTTCTCAAAATGCTCAACAGTGCTGCCAAAATTATAAACTGACTGCTACACAATTAAAATGAATGGTTTTATATATTTCTATTAAATGTGACTCTGTAGCGTTTCTGTTATCATTACCACTGCTGCTTTAGTTGTTCTGACTGCTAAAATCATCTGTTATTCCTCATTTTAAAGCCGATATTCCGTGGGGTCAGGGGCTCGGATCCTTGTCACCTTTTTCATACCTGATGAGTTTGCATCCCTGGACAAGACTAGGTACATTACAGGAGTGTTAAAACACCCAAACATGCACACGTATCTTATTTTAGTAGAGATGAGAGGACAAGGTCTAATGTTGTGAACGAAATGATCAAGTCAAAGCTTCAGTATTTTATCTTATGTAGCACATTCAATTCAACAATTAATCCTGAATTACTAATAACTCTAAAGGAGGCAAAAAGTGGATAAGGCAAATACTCATCCAAAGTGTGTGTGTGTGTGTGTGTGTGGGTGGGTGGGGGTGTGTGCTTGGGTGTGTGCTTGGGTGTGTGGGTGGGGGTGTGTGTGTGTGTGTGTGTGTGTGTGTGTGTGTGTGTGTGTGTGTGTGTGTGTGTGTGTGTGTGTGTGTGTGTGTGTGTGTGTGTGTGTGTGTGTGTGTGTGTGTGTGTGTGTGTGTGTGTGTGTGTGTGTGTGTGTGTGTGTGTGTGTGTGTGTGTGTGTGTGTGTGTGTGTGTGTGTGTGTGTGTGTGTGGTGTGTGTGTGTGTGTGTGTGTGTGTGTGTGTGTGTGTGTGTGTGTGTGTGCAGCTTGTCTGGTCAAGGTTTAAAACCAGCAGTGCGAATGTTTATGAGAAACAATTCGTAGCTTAGACTGAACTCGAAGGAAACTAGACTGGAATTTTTTAAGAAATCAAAACAGCTGGGTGAATACTCTCTTTATGGTATTTAAATTGGGCCAAGTAGAACCCCTTCATGGATTTGTGATACTGATCTCCGTCTGTTCGGATTTGGAAGTCTCATGATTTATGGGCCTGTGAAGGAGAGGCCCAGGGAAAACAACATCTATCTTGGAACTGCAATTACTTATCCTAAAGAGATTGCAACATTATACTCCTTTAAAAATTGCTCAATTCATTTAAACACATGTATTATGCACACAATAAAAACCTCAACAAATATATTGATCCTGGCTTAACCAGCGACCTTTACTCTATTGTTCATAAGCTCAGTAGTTTAACAACTATTAGAATTGTAGTAATGTCTGTAGACCAATTGTACTAGAAATATTTTGAAACAGTTTAATAAAGAATGTTAAACTATATTTAAAACTGTAATTGAACTTCAACTTATATTAATTATTTGATTCCAGTGGCCAGTTGGAACAGGCAATCAATAAGTTTCCATTTTGCAGCAACAGCGCAAAAAGGTTTCAACCACAATTAGTATTATGTCTGAGTCTAGTTCTGTCTTGCTTTGTTTCGGAATGTGTTCAATACATTACATTTTTATTCATTATTACCATACAATACATAGATTAAGAATAATTGAAACAAATAATACAACATTAACCCAATTGAGCAGACAGATTTTTTTTTTAACCCTGATCTCCTCAGGCCGGTATTTATGACCAGCAGTCATGCCTCTGAGGGTCTCATGGGCCCGTTCTCATTTCAGCAAATCCCCCTCCTCGACTCCTCGGTCCTCCGGTAGTGACCCGGAAATGAATTTCAGCGCGCCATGTTGAAGGACATCTCATTTCTCTAAATGCACTTCGAGGACCGAGCATCGAGCATCGAGGAGGCTCTCTGGAGGAGCTCTAACCGAGGATACACTGATGGGTCCTCCACGGTCCTCCACGGCTCCTTCGTGGATGCATTTCCGGCAACAGAGATGTTTCAAAGAGTCGTGACGCACGGCCGGACTGATCTCAGCCAATGACAGCTCTGCATGCATCCCCTGGATATTATTTTATTAACTGCTCTCATCGCGACGCGATGTTTCCAGAGAGAACAGCTGTGAGGTCCGTGCAGAAAGCAGAGCAGTGTGTATAATATATATCACTCAGTAGAACAGGCCTACTCTCTTTATTTGCTGTAGTTTAGTAGATATCTACAAACAAAGAGTCCATATTTTTCTAAAACCATTTAGTGCTTCACATAATAAAATACACAACGGCTGTTAGGCTGTTAGCTGTCGGTGCGTGTGTGTGTGTGGTACAGTGTGTGCGTAGATGCAGCGGACAGACAGGTCTCAGTTGGTTTGGTGTCCTCTGCTTACTTTTAATACTTGTAAATAAAACTTTTGGTCCGTCATTTATTTTCCTCATTGTAGCGACCAGAGAGGGGGGGGGGATATATCCAGTCTCTGATAGTGTTACGTTAATATGAGAGTGCTCTGTTTGATTCTGAAATTGTATATATATGTATATAAATATATACATATATGTGTGTGTGTGTGTGTGTGTGTGTGTGTCCGCATCTGTTGCCTGTTATTGTCTCATTATTCCGCACTGTGAATGAATCAAAGTGGTCATGAACACATCTGTCCATCAGACAGAGGGCTGCTGTGCCTCCTGTCATCATTAATGGACGTCTCTTTAAAATGACCGCTCAGAGGAGAGGAGTTCTCATTTCTCTAACCGCCTGCTGCTTCCCCTCCTCTCTCCTCGGTTCCCCTCCTCGGCTCCTCGGCTCACATCTCCTGTGGGCGGGACTAAGTATCGAGGATAGGAGTCGAGGAGGGGAGTCGAGGAGGGGAGTTAGAGAAATGAGAAAGGGCCATGGTGTGAGACAGATGCAGGACATAAAAACAGTCTTTTGCTATTTATTTTTCATTTTGCAGCACATTTATACTATAATATATAATTTTGCTTTACATCTTCACATTATTTATTTTTCTCAAGTCATTTACTTTTGGTGAGATAACTAAAGTTTAGTTCATTTAACCCTGGCTATGGACTGATTCATTATTAGTTGTTACAAAGCATACACAAGACGGCGGGACAAACCAATATAGAAACAATTAGACAAACAAACATGAACTCGCAATAAACACCAGCGTGACAGCAAAAACTCATCCAGCTTAATTTAATCCGAATTAGGGAGATCTCAGCGGGTAGGGAAATATCTGTTTAATATGAGTACCTTCTGCCCATATATACTTGTACAAGTGCTAAGAACGGAATCTGTTGAAGAGCAATAAATAATTTATTCTCAATCAACAACCACTATGCGAATTTAGTGGTGCTACGCTCTCTCCGTACCGGAGAGCGGAGGCTTTTTTATTTTATTTACCCTGTCTTCCAACAACAGCCAAATTCAACAACTCATCTGTTATGAAACACAGTATGTCATATATTCCCGCATACCAGCCTTCCCATTTCTCATCGTTTTTGTTTAGTTCCAAAATTGACAAATGGTGTGAGGAAGAGAATATTGTCATTCCGTGCTTCACCCTCTCTGTGCTTTCAGCCCCGCAGGGGGGGTGAAATCTCACACTCCCTGCAGCAGCTAGGCAGATCCGAGGAGATGTCTGCTGTTAAATCAACCAGTTAACCGCTGAAATCTCCAGAATTTGGCGATCTGTTTCAATACAGATGCATGACATTTTTCTAATGCAGAAGTCCACTTTAGTGATGCTCTCTTTTAAGGTCTCTCCGAATATTTGCTGTGTGTAATTGTCCGGTAATTTAATTCCAAAAAAGCACACACAGAGGAAATCAGTCAAAATCGATATTCCTAGGTTATTTATTACCCCCAAATATCCTTATTGTTTTTACATGAGCTGTGTTTGCTCTGAAGGCACACGCCCCAGCAGCATTCACAAGGAAAATCGACCAGAACAAAAGTTCCCAGACACCGTTTTTTTTCCAGGTTATTATTATACCCTGAAATGTAAAATAGTAGAGAAATCAAAAAAATTGCGGCCACTCAGTTTCACAGGTAATTTTATGATACCGTCAATCACAGATTCTGGTAAGGCAATGTCCAAATATAGATTTGAAATTACACTTACCAGTTCTGAAGATCTTTTTGGTATCCTGTTTCGTGACGCCAATTTGTTACGGAAACTTCGGAGCAGCAATGCAGAAAAGATGGAAACTGGAATCCTTGTTGTCAAACACTGAGATTTATTGAAAGTTATAAAAACGGCCGGAGAGCTTCACATAGCTTATCACACATTAGATGTGGCAAACCATGCGGAACTCTAAAGACAAAGGAGAATCATGGATCTGTTATATTCTGAGAGGAGGGACTTAGCAAGCCTGCCTAATGAATGCCAGACACAGGAACAAAGACCCCTCAGTATTTGCAATCCTTATCCTGCCAAACTTTCCCCCACAGGAAGAAAGAGGACCTTTTGACCTGTGTCCCCGTTCAAGTTGCAGCAAGAGCATAATGCGACTTAACGAGAAGCATATGTTTGTAATTTGACAGGTTCTCAGGAAAGCTGAGAAACTCAATACACAAAGTGATCAGATTAAAATATTCCCTCACAGTAAATAAAACTTTTGGCCCGTAATTTATTTTCCTCATTGTAGCGACCAGAGGGAGGGGGGGGGGGGGGATATATCCAGTCTCTGATAGTGTTACGTTATTATGAGAGTGCTCTGTTTGATTCTGAAATTGTATATATTTATATAAATATATACATAGGCTATATATATATTTGTGTGTGTGTGTGTCCGCATCTGTAGCCTGTTATTGTCTCATTATACCGCACTGTGAATGAATCAAAGTAAATATAGAAGTGGTCATGAACACATCTGTCCATCAGACAGAGGGCTGCTGTGCCTCCTGTCATCATTAATGGACGTCTCTTTAAAATGACCGCTCAGAGGAGAGGAGTTCTCATTTCTCTAACCGCCTGCTGCTTCCCCTCCTCTCTCCTCGGTTCCCCTCCTTGGCTCCTCCGCTCGCATCTCCTGTGGGCGGGACTAAGTCTCGAGGACAGGAGTCAAGGATAGGAGTCGAGGAGGGGAATTAGTGAAATGAGAAAGGGCCTAAGTGCCTCTTAGTGAATGTCCTGTACTGCTCTTAAATCTCATATCAGCTTTTCCTTTCCCTCTTGGATGTTCTTCTGGACCCTCAGAGAAAGAGAACATGGTGAAGCAGTCCTGTCTCTCAGGCGTGTCCTTTCCTAACAGAAATATCAAAAAACATATTATTGCAGAGCAAGTGTGTTATTTAAGAAAGAGGTGTGTTTGTTTGTTCAGGGGCTATAAATATAATGATTTTTTTATTTGAATGTGTTTTTTAAATCCAACAGTGTACTACAAAGATAATCAGATTATGAATAAACCGTTCTAAATTCATCAACATTGAAATAAATTCATTATTAAAATAATATTGAACTGTTATCAAAACTTAGTGCAACTGTAGAAGCTTGCTCTGTTCGGTTGTCTCACTGAAAGAATCAACATGTTGTTGTACAGTCAGTAATGCAGAGACAAAGGGTCGTAGCTCTCACTATGTTCAATAATATTTGCCTTAAATACATTGAAATGTGAAAGTTGAACAAAAAAGTGATTTTGCTTGGTAAAATGTAAATGTAACCTTTTGCTAAGAACGTACACTCAACATCACTGATGTGTAGGTGATCTAGTATTTAGTCATGTTTAATGGCATGTGTATCAGTGTATTAGAGTCATTACTTTATGCATTCTTTGTAAAGTATGAAAAAGGTATACCTTGGAATCCGTGTTGAAGTTCTCTGCGGTTAGGAGTCCAGATCTGTCTCTCCTCCTCTGGTCTGTCTGGGTCACCTTAAGGACACTTTGAACAAACAGATGTAAAGTTACATGCGTGGGTTACAGACTTCTTTACATGCAAACAACGTTTTATCTTCTTTTAAAAACAGGTCATAATCTTATTGTTATACTTAAGAAATTGCTGGATATCACAGTCCTTATACTGTATCAGTTTGATTGAGTATTATTGTGTAGGTCCTTTTTATTTTACTGTTACTTTGGAAGAGTTTTTCATGAGTCAGTCAAATTAATTTGTTTTCATGCCATATTCATATGTATCACACACGTAAGGGTAAGACACAAACCTATTGAACAAATGCAATGCAATGGATAAGCTTAATTATCACTGAAGTCACAGATAACGTCATACTGTATCTAATATTTAAACAAATCATTTCCTTGTCACTGACTACGCTATTCATCGTCCTTAAATGCAGGCATTAAGTTACATGTTCCGTTCTACAGCCACGATAAGGCTGTTTCTCAAGTGTGAGGATAATACAATTAAAAGAGGCATTGGTAATAATATTAAAAACAACAATGTTTGGGTCGTTAGTCGGATAGGCGGTTAGCTGTAATAAATAACTCCAGTTCAACAAACCATATTACAATATCTAAGGGAGCGTTATTTCTGGACCATGTTGAAATGTGACGTTCATATTTTAAAGACACACACATGTCATTGTGAGGTTGATTTAATATACACTAAGCCTCTCTTCAACAATACGTTGACGTTAGCTAGTCTATGTTATGCTATAGTAGCATAGCGAATTTAAACGAACCTTAACAATGCATACAGTAACCTAACTAGCAAACTAACTATCTAACGTACAAGGATGACCTTATTTTACCTGTGACGTGCGGTGAGGTTCGTGGCTGGTGAGGCACGGACTCTTTCAGAGTCAGATTTACAAATATTATATGTTGACCTTAATCGAAATATTCGGTTATTTTCAAAAGCTTTTTTAGTCTGATGCTTCGATTCATTCTAAACAGACCGTTCAACAAAAGGATACCCAAAATCTAAATATTGGATTATTCTTTCTTAGTAAGATCCCATTTTCATTACAAATGTGGTCTTACCTTGACTTGAAGATGAAGTCCATGCTATCCTTCTGGACAACAATCTCTATTACTGTTTTGTAAAAGTCCTCCTTATCTTCCTGTAGTTTCAAAAGTCTAGTTTGTTGTTTGCTCTACCGTCTCTTCGTAGAATAACAGTAGCAACAAGAACCTGTGGGCTCACTTGCGCCCCCTTCAGTGCGGCAGAGGTTATGGCTGCCTCCCCTGGTGCTTTTTTCATTGCCGTTGTATGATGAGACCAGCGAGCCTAAATATCATATATACGTGAAATAAGTTATTTAGAGACTATGGATGGCGAGGATAAATGTAATAAAGGGATCTACAAACATTACATTGGTGACATACAGTGAGATAGTGCAGGCATGCGCTTAGGGCCCACTTTCCAGACAGTTTCTGTGGGGTGACGCATTCTGAGGTGAGGCAGAGCTTATCTTGCCCGCGTTAAATTAGTGCCCGTGCTCCAGCCAGTTACTGTGGGCTTACGAGAGGCAGAGCTCGTCCCTGCCTCACTTCTCATTGCTACCCGTAGTTGTAGCGGAGCTCGGCAAATTTGCTGATTTTGACTATAAAAAGCGATTGGAATCAAACAGAAATCACATTTACAACACAGATCAGTGGAGACATTTTGTTATTATTACTATTTAGTTTTTCTTTAGTTGTTTTTCCGTTACATTGGAGTATGGCAGGTGAGGCTCTGCCTCCCCTGACTGCACGTCGCTGTATTTTAGCAACCTCGCACAGAAGCCTTTTGGTATACAGTAGCATCCCTCTTAATGTTTTACACTCTTGGATGCTACGCATAGCATCGTTAGCACAGATGGAGCTACGATTGCTCAAATGTAGTGATGTTACGTATTGCGCCGAGGCTTCGGAGCGTGTGTCGAGTAATCCCCGAAGCTTTTTGTGAAGCATGTATCGAGGCTCTTATCGTTTTGGGCGAGTGACGTCATCGATGACAAACGAAGCCTCGCTGCCTGTCGATACCACGTGACTGTTTCACGAAGCGATTCAGATCGGTTGAACCGTTGAACCACAACGCTCATAATACCCATGGATGTATAATAAGAACCATATTACCCCTCCTTACCCGGGCCCGGTGACACGATGGAATCAAGAGAGCTCAGACCCTCACTCACATAGAGGTCGGAACATGTCATAAGTATAAATAAATACAAGCATAAATAAATGTAGGAATAAATATGGTCCAGTGTTTTCAGGGAGACTCAGTGTGTGTGCTGCGGCTCAGCTGGAAAGCAGTTGACTCACGACCGCAGGGTCCCTGGTTCAACGACTGAATACGTATTTTTTGTTGTTTATAGAAGCTACAGCTAAATGAGATAATTAATAAATGTATTCTTTGATATGGTTTAGCCTTTCTCCGGCTACAACATGGTTACGTTTAGGAATATTATTAAGGAATACAAATCCCTCTTTGCAATGTTTACCAGCCTCCTTAGGTTTTTCAATCACAATCATTCAACTGGAATAAAAACAATATTGTTAACATGAAAATATTATATTATATTATTCTAAGGCTTTACTCATTGGGAACTCGGTATGAGATAGAGCACACTGTTGAGATGTCCAATCTGCCTGTTTTACACACTTTGACCAGCAGGGGGTTTGTGTTCAGATGAAGCCCATGATGAAGCCTCATGAGATGAAGCCTTTTGCGAACCAATTGGCTGGAAAGCTTCAAAGCTTCATAAGGCTTCATCTCACCATCACTACTCAAATGCTAACCCAACTCTAAACATTCATTAACGTTAGCTTAATAAAAACAACAGTAACATAACATAAAATACGCAGGGTTGACTTACCGAAGAAACTGCATTCATGGACGGTCTGTTTTAACCGCAGATAAATCCTATATTTGCATGACGAATAGTCCACCAGGAACCAACACAACAAACACGGCCGAGTTCAAGTAGTGTTCTCCTCATGAGCTGAGCCCCTGTAGCATCACGGAGCCAATGGAGCTAACGGAGCTAGCAGTGAGACAGAGGAGCTAGGAGCAGCAGTCCCGTTGTCATGAAGGGGGAATCTAACTATATACAGAATATGTTTTTGTGGATCCAGGCTAGAAACATGTTCATTTTCTGATGTTAAGTTGGACATTTTAACATAGGGTCTACGGGAATTGCTCCCATCTGCATCCATCACCTACAGTTTGCAGCATTGGGCTTCACCGCACTGTCCCAGTAATTATTTTCAATGCTATAAATTCGGTGTCTGATAAAATTCAAATACTTCTGTCTCTTGTTTGCTTCCATACATTCCGCTTACTGTACTTCTACTTTTGATACTTCGAGTACATTTAGCTGATAATACTTATACTCTTTTACTTAAGAAACACTTTGAATTCAGGACTTTCAATTTTATTGAACACAGAGACAGGAAGCAACAGACAAGACAGGACAAAATAAAACGCAGACAGATCGTGACAACTAATACATTTTGAGGCATTAGTGAACCTAATACAGCTGATTGGAACAGTTCCCCCCCAGCAGCGGCACTCATGACCCCATCTCAATTACCAGCGGCCTTCAAATTATGGCCTGCTTCTTTTGTGGAACCTCACAACCTCTTCATCCTGAAATATATTTGACAAAGAGAGGTTAAATGTTTAACACTCACACTGGTTCAAGACTTTATCATTTATGATTCAACAACTTCTACCTGCATTGCCTTTTCCTCCCGTCGCCTCTTGCAGTCTTGCGACCTCTCTTGTTCAGACCTTGGTGAATGAAAGACAAACATTAAAAACATTCATTAAAAATGATATAGTCTGGTTACAGTGTAACAAATAGTTTCAAGAATGCAAATGTTAAATTGTAAAATTAAAGAAACATACGGCATGGGAAAGGTTTTGAGGAGAACTAGGCACCACCAGTGCCTAATTTGCTGCATGTTTGTCTTGGAATATAAAAAGCACACAACCAGATGGGTCAACAACACATGTCCTGAAAAGTCTTGTATCCACAAGTGATATCAATGAAAAACTGAAATTTGAAACCCTTATTTATACATACCTCATTGAAATCAAATTGGGCTCTTGCCACAATGTAAAATGCGTACTGTAAATAAAGAAATAGTATATTATGTTAGGTTGTTGTGATGCTATGGTGTTCATTGACAAATAATATTCCTCCGTGAATGTTGTTTTGGATATAAATAAATCACAGCATGTCTCAAACTATGAGCAATAATGGAGTGCATAGCATGCTGAAAGCATTATACATTTGTATACATTATTATAAACAGAAAAATAGGACTACTATATGTATACTGTATATCCAGTATCTTACCATCAAAACAAACACCCCACAGTTGCTCGAGAACCCTTGTCTTGGTAGGCCCTGTAATGTGAAAAGTCAAAAGTGTCAAAAATGACAATTACATCATACTCTTCAGTAGAATAATTTAAACAAATCTAACCTGGACATCATCCACACCAAGACTTGCCCAAGGCCCAGGGCACAAGACCTGAGCAAGGTTTCTGTGAACACAATGCATGTGAAAGTTAAGAATAAGTACAATTTAATTCAACTTTATAAGTACTCGAAAATCAGGCAGAAAATCTTTGAACACTGTTGGAACAGGAACAAACTTGAACTTCCAAAGAAAAAGTCATTAAGGGGTAAAACAGAACAGCCCCGCTGTCAAGTGGCATCTACGGTTCTGTTCAATGCCTTTTATTTAATACAATGTATCCCGTGTTAGTTCAAATAAAACAGAGCCATGGATTAAAAAAAGATAGACAAGTGGTCTAAAACAGAACTACCACTGTCCGGATGTGATGGAACTGTGCGCCAAAAAACCTGAATGGTTTGGTGCGACTATCATCTCTCCAGCCAGCGCCACGGAGGGGATCTAGAAAGAAAATCTCCCTAGCTTGTGGCCTCAGTATCTGTTAATATCACATGTTCCAATATCAACAGGTATACTTTGACATACAAACGTTATATTATAAAGTTGTTGGATCTGTATTATACAACTAAATTAAGCGTTGAATTTAAAGATAGAAACACTATTTTCGGCATGGCAAACTTCAAAGTACAGTAAACAAACCATAGCAAAGACTGAACTACATGTACTTACACAGTGTCCAGGTTCCCACACTGGAAGGAGAAGCCATTGGAGATATGCTGCATTTTCCTGGAAAAGCAAAAAACCAGTTGTGTTGATGTGACTACAGTAATGAGTTGGTACGAGAACATGGAGCAGCAACATGGATAATCATGATCAAGATACCGGCAGGTGTTGCATCGGATTCAGCGAAGATGGTGGAAACCAGGCAGCTATAACATGGCTGTTGGCAGCAAACACGCCATCTACTCTTTGTAACAGATGTAGTTTCATAATGTAATTTTTTTTTTTATATTTGATATACTTTATTTATAATATCTTATAATTGTTTGGTATAATATAGTATGTTTTATACATATATTTACATATTTTAGAACAGCTTCAATACCTTCTCAATAACTGTAAGAGAGCTGTTCAGGATCTGGCAGAATACAAACACACAGTCAGTAAAGTCAGGTTAGGCAATAGGCAGGAATAAAATAAGCTGCATATACATTTATTTTGTAAAAATCGAATTGAAATATAGGTTATGCATAGTATAGTTATTAGTATTTCTCAAGTAGTGCAAAAATAATATAAAGTTTTCAGGACTTTGCTTATACAGCAATCCTACTATTTTGAAGCAACACAAATGTAGTTGTACTTACTGCATCACTAGGACATGCACGTCCTAGTAGCGACAGCGCACATTTGACAGCAAATAAGTGAGACTTAAAATCAACACATTTTAAACCGCAGCAAAAACAAATAGTTAATTTATTCAGGGTTACTTACCTCCAACGTACTCTGACTTTATGATTAACATAACATAACTGCTACCCCGGAAACAGGATGCCACGCGTCATCTGTGAAGCTCCGCCCATGTTGAGCTTCCGTCACGTGCCTCAAAGGTTGAGAAGGAGGGGCGTTGAGGCTCCGCCCATGTTGAGGTATTGCGCTGCGCACTGCATTGAGGGGTACTACGTACGTTCAGACTGCAGACACACACACACACACACCTTGTCTTTGTACTGTCTCTTTGCACTGCTGATTCCTCTCCGGAGTTCATACCTAGAATTCCTGAACTCCTCCAAATCTCCAGCTCTGTGCGCGATAGTGCGCTTTCAGCTTGGTACGCACCTCGCTGTTTATCCAGGGCTTTTGATTTGGGAATGTTCGTACAGAAACCTTCGTCATCGATGCATTTCCCAATGTAGCAGATGACCGTGTCCGTGTGTGTGTTGATGTTATTGTCCTCAAACACACTCCAATCCGTAGATGCAAAGCAATCCTGCAGAGCTGAATCCGACTTCTCACTCCATCGCTGTACTGTCCTTGTTACGGGTCTGTCCCGTTTCAGTTTCTGCCTGTAAGCAGTCAGTAGAATATAAGCAGCAGTCAGTAGAATATAAGCAGCAAACATTTTTTTTTTCTTTTTTAAGAAAAGTTGATATTTTGTTAAAAAACATGACTTTATTGTGTGATGGGTGTTAACTGGCATTTGGCTCATCATGCATACTAATAATCTAAAGAGGAAGGAAAGCTCTTAACAGCCTGATATCCGTCTTCTGCTCATTGCGACAGAGGAAAGTTATCTTTAAACACGTCGTTCCTCCTTCACTGTGAGTAGAAACAGTTTATTGATGTATTGATTCTGTAAACCTCCTGTGAACATGATTTAATCTGACATGTGTTATAGTCTCACAGAGATGAGAGGAGCAGCTATGAGTTTAACTGCAGCAGCGAGTGGATTAGTCGTCTTCCTGCTCTCTGTGTCAGGTACTGTACATCTACACTTACATTCATCACAGGAACAGAGGGGATTCTGGGAAAACGTGGGACTCGTAAAACCAGGTCTCATGTGGGAATAAGTGGGATGGATTTGTGTAAAAGGCAAACCTAGCAGAAACATTTTAAATGTATTTGTGTGTAGAATTGTAGAAACTCAAAGACGTTACTAGTTTGTTTGATGGATGTTCTTGTCGTGCGTTGCCTCTGTCCTTTGCTCGAAGCATCTGCATAAAATATCTGTTTGCTCATCACTTAACAAGCGTTACAATGAGAATATAGTGTATGCATAACTGTTCCATCCTCTCTCTGTGAAAACACTTGGCTTTGTTTTTTTCTTAAGACGACTTAAAGAATCTCCAGCTCTGTTTTTATTAAGTTGAAGTGATTTAGAGAGATATTCTTATTCTAAGTCTTAACATATTGACTCAACTCTTATGTCGCCATACGTCTGCACCAAACCCTTCTAGTTCCTTCTCTCCTCTCTGACCTCAGTGTTATATTTCCACGCCCTGAGTTACAGCTGTCTTCTTCTTTTTCTTATCTGCATATCAGACAGAAGCTGCTCACACCTCAGTGCTCTGCATTCATAGTTATTGTTCACACTCAGCAGCAACCTGACCACAGAGCGAACAGAGAGGGGACTGGAACGAGAACCACACACTGTTCTAATTAATATGATCGCTAATCCTTCACTGTTCATTTATATGAAGGCATTTTCCAATGTAGTGTCAAACTGAACGTACCCTGTTTGCGTAGACTTCTGTTCTACCTGCTTTGATTAAGAAACAACAAAGTCAAAGAGTGTCCTTGGTTTTAATGTGTTTTTCTGCTCTATCCAGTAAAGATTGTAACATGTTTATCTTTACATTCTTAGTTGAAAGTACTTTTCAGGCAATTTCTCAACAATTTATACATTAACTTTGATGATAGTTTCTGATGTGCTCTGTGTTTCAGTGGTTCAGGGTCCGCGTGGCTGGGGAGTGACTTACTCTTCTACTGAGATCTGTGCAGTGAAAGGATCAACAGTGAAGATGAGCTGCAGCTTCACATACCCATCTACATGGAAAGATGGTGGTGTTAACACATTACAGAAAACATTCTGGTTCATTAAAAAGAAAGATGGTGAATTTGTAGATCTGAAAACAGTCTCAGAGTATGCAGGTCGTGTAGAGTATCTCTGTTCTAACCACTTCTGCACTCTGAGAATCAGAAACCTGACAGAGAGCGACTCAGATCAGTACAAGTTCAGGATCAAAACAAACCGAGATGCATACTGGGTTTATCCTGGAACCACTCTGTCTGTCACAGGTAACATTTACACTGGGTTTATAACAATAACTGAGTTATAACAATTCATTTCTTAATTTTGACTTCTTGCAAATAGTGTGAATGTTTTGATTTATATTCATGTATGAACATAATGACAGTTTTGTTAATTCTAGCTTTATTCAGATCTCCAGGTGCAGGTGAGCAGATCAGGATCGTCTACTCTCCTTCAGTGTCTCAGCAGTTGTCCACCTGGTCATACTTCTTACATCTGGTTTAAGAACGGACATGAAGTGAAGGAAGACACATCTCCTTATGCAAACTTTAGATATGATTCAGCAGACGGTTATTCCTGTGCTCTGAAGGGACATGAGGACTTCCCCTCTCCTTCAGTGTGTGAGTTTACTCAAAGTCTTCCACTAACATAATAACATTAACATACAGTATAACATATATCATCAATGCACTCATGTATCTATTTACCCACCAGAGGTCTCCACCAGATGGCAGTGTCCAAAGACACTGAACCAGAGCTCCAAGTTTTCTATTTGATTTTAAAATAGGTAAAATATACTCTAGCTACGAGGGATGCTACTAGAAAGAAGAATACAGGAGAATTATGAAGGAAACTTCTTCCATGACATAAAGATGAACACGTTCCCTCAAAGTGTTTAGATTTCTGATAAAGGATGGAATCAAGTGAACCACCCACTCTGTGTTTTATTAAACTATTGTTCATTAAAACATCTTCCTCCGTGGAATTAGATGTGAAATGTGTTCATGTTATCTCCTCCAGATGCTCCAAGCTTTAAAATGTTTGCATTGTGTTTGTGAAAAACGGTTCCTGCTTCGTGCCTCTGGACATTTGCAAGTTGCCATTATATCTACCCTTCCATGTTAATAACTTTAAACACTTCTCCTCCAGATGCTCCAAAGCCTCCCTCTGTGTCAGTGAGTCCCTCTGCTGAGAGAGAGGAGGGCAGTTCAGTGACTCTGACCTGTAGCAGTGATGCTAACCCAGCAGCTAACTACACCTGGTACAAGGAGGATGAAGACTCTCCAAAAGCTTCAGGACAGATCTTCACCATCACTGACTTCAGAGCTGAACACAGTGGGAGTTATTCCTGTGGAGCCCAGAACAAGTTAGGACGTAGTAACTCCACCTTTCATCAGATTGTTGGAACAGGTAAGTTCTCTATATTCACCAGACCTGATTCACTTAGTAATCTGAAGCAACCCAAGCATATTCAAAATGTCAGTGTTCAGGGAGGAACCTCCATGGTGTCAGAGGTGGATCACACTGACAATGTGATTCATCAATCTATTGTTAGAAGTATCACATATGTGTTCATGTTTCTAGGGAGTTCACCAATGATAGTGAATATCATCAGGACGACTCTGGGGGTCTTGATGCTGATTCCTGTGTTTCTCCTGAGTCTGTGGACGAGGTACAACCATATCAATTCATCACTTCACACATCCTTCTAACATCTTCTAGTTTACTGTGAGGAAATAAAATCTGTATTTGTTGTTGCCCTTAATCCAGGAAGAAGAAAGCTCTGCGCTCCACCACTGAAGCACCTGGAGAGATAGAGGTGAGAGAGAGCGGACCTATTGACAACACTTCCCCTTCGTCAAAGCTATACTGTGGCTCATAAATGCAATGTGAAGAGAACTTGTGATCAAAGACAACTTCCTGAGTTGAAACCAGTAATTTAGCCAAGAAATATTTGGCATCAACTTTAAAATATGAACAATGTTTATAAATTCTTAAAGTATATGCAGGTTTCATGAACGAGGGTCTGATGTTGTCTTCTCTCTCTTCATCAGTTGGACTCTATCCCTGAGTATGAGAACGACTCACACACTGCAGCACAGACAGAAGACACAGAGGAGCAGGGAGACATGGTGTGAAGTCCAGTCAGGTTAGAGCCTCCTGCCTCAGATCAAACAGGCCCACTCCACATTTAGAGTCACAGTTCCAGCTGTAACTTTACACAAAGTCTCTCTGATTCTCTGCAGATGCTCACCTGATGGAAACAAAGAAGAAGGACGTTGAAATGTCCCTGAGGAGAGCGAGGCTGTGCAGGATGTGTGCGAAGTGGATATATTCACGTTCAACTCTTAGAGCTTTTATAGTCAGTGTTCAGCAGCAGCAGCAGCAGATAGGAGTCAGCAGCTTGTAGGTTTAGAGAATGAGCTGCTGGAAGCTTGAAGTGAATCATGTCGAGGTGTCAAACATGATTCATCGTTAAGACCAGCCGGTGGTCAGGTGCTCTATATTACTGCTTCAACTATGTGTACATGCTTATGTGTTACATGCAGACTGCAGAGTTGTTGATATTACAGAAGTCTAGTCAAATTGTTTTTTTTAATTCCACATAATAAATAACTTTTAAGAGTCCTCGTCAGTGTCTTGGTTAATAGCTGTCCTGGCTGACAGAGACAATCAAGTCTGTTTAAAACAGAGAGCCAGAAAACATCACCTTTCACTCCATGTACAGTTTAGATGTTCACACCATGAAACATAAGCTCCCTAGTAGAAGACCTTGTTAGATGTTACTGTGTAAGATTACAATCAGAATAAATCAACAGCCTCCAACAAGTGAAGGACCATCGGATGAGTGTTTGGAAAAGATCACCTTCAAAGATCTCTAGATTTCAGGTTTTCTGTTTCACTTAGCGGTATATCATGTTTCATTATTAGCTAGCAATACAAACACAAATCTAATAAGTGTTGCTTTTGTTTATCTCCCATATTGTCCCCATGTGGTGATGTGTCACTAGGAAGGAAAGGAGCCACAGTGTTCATAAGGATCTGGGATGTTTCTGATATGAAGATCCACAGACAGAGTCTTCAACTGAGAATCAATTTAAATTATTTGCATTTGGAAAAATGCTGATAGTCATATTTTAAAAACCACCCTCCCTTTCTCTTCCATCACCCTGATGATTTATCCCTCAATCCTTCATCCCCATAACCATTCATCCTTTCATCCCTTCACCTTTCATTCCTTAATGTGTCCTTTTCCTTCACTCCTCTATTCTTACACCTACAGTTTCTCTTTCTGTCTCCCCTCATCTATTTCAAATGATATGTACTTTCTGGGCGCTTCTTCATTCAGACCAGACAGAAAAACGCTTGGGACTAAATTCCCATACACTGAGAGACCAAGCACTCTCCTGGCTGGCTCTCCATTTAATGTCGGAGATGTTTAAAGCCATGTTTGGTCCATAATATGAACACGGACCTCCTCACCAACATGTCCATCTTTACCGTCTTTACAGGTTAAAAAAAGTGCACTGGAAACGGAGTTCAGAGTTTGATGCTTAGAGGTCCGGATGTGTTGAAGGTCCTGCCACTCCTTTTAATCTACTAAATATGGGCAGTACCCCTGTAACTTGACCTCAGGTGCAGTCAAGTTGGAGTCATATGTGTCTCATTGGTAGTGAAAGCAATTCTAGAACCCTGAAGGCAGGAGACTGAAAAGAGTCAAGGGAAGCTTATAAAAGTTAACAGCATTTAATTACACAAAAGATGCGGTGGTGTACAAATGAAATTGCAAAAGGAGGCGCTCTCCTCATGTGACCTGTCAGTCCAGGTCAGGGGGTAGAAGAGATCGATTATTGGCTTGCCCTTCCTGTTGTCATCTGAGGTCTTCTCCTATTGGCCGGCGTCGTGGGGGGCGGGTCCAATGCAATTCCTGCCTTTTTCTGTTGCTAAATTATATCATTCTGGTGTAAGTGGTTATTTAAACATTCCCTGATAAACGTTATTCAGCGGCAATAAATGAGTCCCAGTGTGTTTAGTGTACAACATCACATGTCATTTCAACTTCGATTCACGGTTTGAAAACGTAGCATTTCGCCACATGCTAATGCTAACCGGAAAAGAAGAATTTTCAGAATAAAAGTGTTAACCCTCTATGGCATGACTTTTTATTTTGGGAGGGAAAAAATGTTTCACCATGTGTTTTAGGCAACCCAGTCTCACGGCATTTCGTGTTCACCAACACGATTTCCCCCTTTTTTTCGTGTTGCACAGCACGATTTTAAAAGCAATGTATTTCTACTGGTAATGTGTTTCGTGCCTGCAGCACGTCTTTTTCTCCGGTCGGGTCGTGGAAGACCGGAAGCTGTGGGGTTCATAAAAACATGTTCTTACTCAATATCAAGCCACAGTTATTGCTTTTATTTTAAAATCGTATAATGTCGGACTTTTGTTGCCGTCTGTGAGGGAAATAAATGGGGCTCAGAGCCTCAGAATACTGAAATCTGTATTTTTTAAATCTTTTTTTCCTTCTAATTTGTTATTCTTTTCAAAATAACACACTGTTATTTGCTCACCAATAACACACAATTATCCTTGCTTTTATTTATTGGTTTAATTCCATAATCTCGGGCTTTTTTGGCATCCGTCAGGAACTGAATTTCAAAATAAAATAACCGGAAACAGACGTAGGCCTCTTGGAGTTTAGGATGGCCGAAGACACTACACTACCCATAATCCCCAGCTATCGTTTAGGACTACAGTCTCCGTGATTAATCTTCAAGCTCTGGGATTGGATGTTGGTGTGGCAGTGCGCCAAGGTTACGCCGAGCGTCAAACAGCTGTTTGAAATGGAACGAAACCACGCCAGACTATCCAAAACTGGAATCGAACGCCCCCCCAGAACTACACATGCTGGCTATTGTGTTTCGCAAAATGTTCTCTATGGGACGTCTCGACTGAACGTTTTCGTTTTCCCCACAATTAGAAGTTGCCACTATTAAACACATTGGTGTTATCAAATGTAAAACATATAATTAATAAATGGGTGAAAATCGCTTGTATCCATAATGGGCAGCATTAATATATACCCACATGACAGCTCATTGTTACTTTGTAATTCTACTCCACTACAATTCAGAGGTTAACCTGGTATTTTTACTCCACTACATTTATTTGAGTTACTTTGCAGATTCTGATTAATGATGTGAAATATAAACAACCCTTAAATCAGACTTTAGTTACACCTGAGTAAAATTCAGGGAAGGTGATTGTCAAGTGCCAACAATCAGGAGAGATATTTGATAGTTGGTGCTTGAGAAGATTAAACATGTATCTGCAATTGACATGAATGGAAACGAGTAATAAAGTATATTCATTACTCGTTATTCTCTACTAATAGTTAATTAAAGACTGTATATTATGGCTATTTTGCACATCCCTTTCAAGATTTCAAGATGTTCAAAGGTTTATTGACATATCATATACACAACTACGGTGTAGTTATGCAATGAATGAAACACTTAGGTCACAGGTTCCTCAACAGCGCATTACAAGACATCTATCAATATGTGTATATACCTCCACCATTAAACTGTCATATTCTGCACATTTCTTATACTATCTACAAACATAAGAGTATAATTAATGTTTATAATATCAGTTAAAATAAGTGCTTCAACATAGTTAACATTGCAGGAAAGCAATATATTAGACGTTAAGTACTTTGTCAGGCTTAATATTTATCTGTAGATGGATACCCCCAAAGCTTTTTACTTATTTAAAAGAAGACCTTAACTTAATCTATTATTTAATGTTTAAATAAAGGTTAATTCGTTTTTCTGTTTTGCACCTCCTCCTATTAATATCTTTGTACATCCTGCACTAAACTGTTTTATTGTAGAGATCACTTACAGTATCTTCTTGATTTTTTATATTATATATTTCTATCACAGACCTTCTACTTTCCTCCTATGAAAGTATGTACTCTTAATATTTTTTTAATCAAATATAACACATAAAAACAATAATTCAATAACGTGCTTTAACCACTAGGGGGTGCACACAAGGTACACACAGCCATAATAACTTTGTATTATTAGTGTAGGACACTTATGTATGTACAACATCTGAAGATGTGTAGTTTTATTCATGCTTTCACATCATTTTACAGCATATTGCTATACTATTTCAGACTCAGTATTTACATTCTTACATTCAATTCAATTCAAATCAGTAATATCTTTAAAAACTACAAGTCCTTTTATATCAGCTGTGCACAGTTATGGTGTAAATATAACCCATCTATGAATTAGATCAAATGTAAAAGTCAGCCGAATTAGTGTTGATACTGCAAGGAGACGTATTGTGTGAAGAGAAATTGAAGATGTTGTTTAATTGTTGATATAGTTATGATCCACGTCAAGTATTCAGTTTCGGGGCATTTCTTCCAGTTTTTCCAAAGCTCTTCTCATCAGGGCTCTATAAATAAAGAACTACGGCAGATCTGTAATATGTAATGCAGTCGAACCGTGTATTACAATGCCGTTATGTGATGACTTTCAAAGAGAAAAGCAAGAGCAATCGGAATTAAGTATTATTTTATTCTTTTAAAAATGTTTTACGGATTTCATATCATAAAAACATCAAATCCCAGCATGCATTGCGGCCAAAACATCCAATCAGCGAACTTAAACCATAGCTGAGGATCTTGGGTAATCGCTCGAAAAGCCTACGTCTGTTTCCGGTTATTTTTATTTTGAAATTCAGTTCCTGACAGACGCCAAAAAAGCCAGAGATTATGGAATTAAACCAATAAATAAAAGCAAGGATAATTGTGTGTTATTGGGGAGTAAATAACAGTGTGTTATTTTGAAAAGAATATCAAATTAGAAGGAAAAAAAGATTTAAAAAATACAGATTTCAGTATCCTGAGGATCTGAGACATTTATTTTCCTCACAGACGGCAACAAAAGTCCGAAATTATACGATTTAAAATAAAAGCAATAATTGTGGGTTGATATTGAGTAAGAACATGTTTTTATGAACCACACAGCTTCCGGTCTTCCACGACCCGACCTGAGAAAAAGACGTGCTGCAGGCACGAAACACATTACCAGTAGAAATACATTGCTTTTAAAATCGTGCTGTGCAACACGAAAAAAAGGGGGAAATCGTGTTGGTGAACACGAATCAATAGATTAAAAATCATGTTGGTGAACACGAAATGCCATGAGACTGGGTTGGTTTTAGGAGCTTAGGGGTCCCTATATTATATCAATTAGGTTTTCTTTGTGTGTGTGTGTGTGTGTGTGTGTGTGTGTGTGTGTGTGTGTGTGTGTGTGTGTGTGTGTGTGTGTGTGTGTGTGTGTGTGTGTGTGTGTGTGTGTGTGTGTGTGTGTGTGTGTGTGTGTGTGTGTGTGTGTGTGTGTGTGTGTGTGTGTGTGTGTGTGTGTGTGTGTGTGTGCGCGCATGTGTGTGCGTGTGTGTGTGTGTGTGTGTGTGCGTGTCTCTGTGTGTGTGTGTGTTTGTATGTGTGTGTGTATATCGGTGTGTGTCTATGTGTATGTGTGTATATAGTGTGTGCCCTCCTTGCTTCTCGTCCTCTTGTCTTCCCGGGCTGCCACTGTTGTGGAGCAGAATCTCTGCTCTGCGACGTTCCTATATGAGTTTGTTTTAAAAGAAGGAAAACTCAAAACAACCAGGATAGCGGTTAAACAATAGTCTGTTTTAATGATAAAAGGTAAGAATACAATACACTTCTTAAAGGGGTAGGCCCACCCCTGCTCTGGTCCAAATGCCGGGAGAACATCATCATCTTGACGGCAGGAGGAAAAGAGAGCAGACACAAGGACTCAACATGAGATATTGTAAAAACAACAGGAGGAGCTGTGTGGATGGTCCTCCCATACAGGTCATCTATTGGTCCATATACAAACGATGGGCTTTCGTAGCGTATCAGCGCGCGCCAGCCGAGATGATCCGGAAACAGTCTCTTAGTTTGAAGCAAAACAAACACATCTGGTGTTCGCTGTCTCGTATTCCTGCAGCTTTCACACACACACATTCTTCCGACTTCCCTCTCTGCTCCCCTCCCCCATCATTTCTAGTCTCCTGTCCTGCAAACCTGCTCCTTATTTCACACAGAGTAATTTAAGCACATTGAAGCCAACTACTTCACAATGTTGTGGCCATTTAGTACTCACACATGAAAGAATAAAACAGAGAAATCAATAAAACACAAGTACAGGTATCGTTTGAGCAGTATTCACATCTAGCTGCTCCAATAGACACTTCTTCCCCAAACATATTTAATGCACACACACCTCTTTATCATTAACAGAAGTTAATTGTTCTTGTAGCCTAAGGGTTTCTGTGAACTTCCCTTCACCTCGGAGTCTGTTTTACTGGACTGAATACATTTATTGATAATTCAGAAGGACTATTGTCTCTCTTAACTGTGTGACTCAATTCTCAAGGCCTCTTTATGGGTCTGCCTGTCATGCCTCATTAACCAACAAGAATGTAACTGCATTAAATCTGAGGAAAATCCCCCCCCTGGCTTCCCCTGTTATTTGCACAGACTATTGATAATTAACAGAGAAACTCAAGGGGCCTCTTTTAATATCTGGAAATTGCAACAAGACTTTCTGCCATTCAAATGTAACACACTTCTTATGTATCAGGTGATATAATCTTCACGACCCAACAACATGTCCTTTTCTGCTCCGAAGTAAAGTACCCTTTTGCACCTTCATTGCACCGCCTCCCAGGGTCGGCTCTAGAACAAATCGAATGGGGGGGCAATCATTTACCAAGGGGGGGCACACACTGCCGTCAACAACCAACACACAAACACCAACGCAACTTCAATTTCAAAAAACATGCTGTAAAGTCTATTGTCTTTCACACACATTGCAGGGTGTAGTGCTATTTTCTAGCGCACCTATGACCTGTGCATGCATGCATGCACGGTTGTGGCACGACCACCAAAACAGAAACATATGGACATAGGCCACCATATAAAAAGTGTGCAAATGTATTTAGTATCCTATCCATGTGAACATATTTTAGGTGGGGGTGGACCTCCTCTAGGAGGGTCTGGGGGCATGCTCCCCCGGGAAGATTATTTTTAAAATATTGAAGTTGAAAGCATCAATCTGGTGCACTTTGAGAGCAAAATGAAGAGATCTATGGTTAGCCTATCTCTCAGCATCCATATGAAACAGAACTGTACACAGATTCACTTTTTCTTTATGGATATTTTACTAATCACTCCCCTTTGTATTCTTGTGTTACTGTCCTATAGTATTTCATACCCGTTTTTTTATTTATTCTCTTATTCTTTAATAACTATAATGATCATATAAAGGTATTCCTCGCAAATACTTGTTTACATAAATGGTGACCAAACCGTTTGAGACCCACTGAGATAACCTACACTAAAGTTAATTATCTCAACACTGAGAGAGTCCTTACCTCACTGAGCTGAGGTTATACGATCCTCTCAGTCTGACAGGAGAGGACTCTCCTCCACCTTGGTGTAGAAACAGCTCTTTATATCCGTTAGCATAGCTAGCTAACCAGATGCTAACAACAACATTCCACATTACCGCTCGCGCACTCACAAAATGCGATCGTGCCACACACACACAGAGCCGAGCTTGAATGAAACACAGAGACCCATAAGTAGGCTACTTGTACTGTACTGTATATCATATTATTTTCGATGGCTTTACTGTATAATCAGTGTAACAGATGAACAGATCGCCACTGGGCTTTCATCTAAACACACAGCCACGTAATGATAACAAAACAAAGGTCGGGGGTCATTGGTCAAGCAACACACCAATCAGAGATCAGCAGTGAGCACACCTCAGGCTGTGTTTTATATTTGTATTCTTTATTTCTGATGTATTTCACACAAAAAACCTTTAGTGGAAACGTTTTCACTTATATGATTAAAAAAAAAAAACCCGGCACAGTGGCAAGGCTTGCCCACCCTGCGTTGGGGGGGGCACAGTGACTCATTTGGGGGGGCATGGCCTGCGAATGACCCCCCATGACGCCGACCCTGCCGCCTCCGACTCCCTTTCTCTCGGCACTACAATAGTGTATTTAATTCAAATTACGCCATATCCACATTGATTTTGATTTCTAACACTATACAGATATTTGATTTGTGCACTGCGACCTGTTTAGCTTAATGATGTTTATTTATTTTCCCTTTATGAGTATTTTCTGTTAGTTATAATAGTTTTGTTTTGAAAGAGTAGTTTTATTATTGATCCAGTAGCAGTGTTGGGCAAGTTCCAAAATGTAATACATTACATATTACTTATTACTCTCTTTTGAAAGTAATAAGTTACATTACAATATTACTGTCTCTGAAATGTAATGAGTTACACTACTTTAGTTACTATCACCAAAATAACCGCAAAAGAATGGCTAGTTATTTTAAATGCTAAAATGTAGTTTAGTGCAGCTCATTATACATCCAGTGAAGGGCGATGTGGTAGCATAACCACTGTGTAGGCCCTTAAGGCTACTAACAACTTGTATAACACGGCTTAGTTGAATACTCGATTCTGATTGTAACTTCTTAACATGTGACACGTTGTTAATCCAGCAGTACAGACCACTGTCAAGGACTATAATGAAGGTTGCTAAGGAGGATCAAGAAAGAGAAAGGAAAAGAGGTTAAAAGACGGAGCGCGGGACGTCAGATAAATCACCAGAAGAAGGCAGAGAGGAAGTAAACACTAACGGGACACGGAATGGGCTCTGTAGTTTGTTTAGTATGACCGTGTACAGGCCCGGTTCCAGAACAAAATGACTCAGGGTGCCTCTGAGATTACAGGGGGCGCAGCAGTAGTAGGTTTACATGAGCAATAGTGGCCGGCAACAGCAATGAAAAATAGCATTGATGGTCCCAATGAACAGATTATGGCCTTTGTTATGTTTTGAAACCAAGCAAGTGAGAACATTTCAAGTGAGTTAAAAGTGCAATCCTGAAATATCTCATATAGTCCAAAGTGGACTGTGGCAAAGAAAAGCACAACAGCTTCAAAACTGTACTGATAAAACAAATGAGAACGTATTGTAAATCAAGGCACATATTATTTGAACCAGCTCATGGTTTGAAATGGCAAACATTGAAAAGCAAAAGTATTATTAAAACCATGTACTAAATCATCACCTTGGTCCCATCATATACTCTGGGAAGAGAATATTTACTGTGCTTGAAAACTGGTATCACATCATCATGTGAGGTTGACTTTGTGACCTGGAGAACATTTCAGCTGCAACATTAGCTCGTTGATAAGCTTGGGATATGAGATAGTTTTGTAGCCATTCGTGGTGAAGGCATCTGTGCTATTGTGTGCATTATGTTTGACCCAACATTTCTACAGGCATGGCAGAATATGGCACTATTTTCACATGAATATTCTAGCCATTGTCTATTTGTATACCACGAGCTGCAAAATGACCGCCTAACCCCACTGTACAGGCGGGTACTTGTTTAGATATACCTGGGCAGGCTCTGTTTTGCCGTGGTATCCTGGCACCTGCGGGCCGCAGAGGGGCGGCGTAGGTGCTCCGGGGTTGAGGGCGGCGAGTCAGGCGGGAGCAGGCCCGGACTGGCCATCGGGAGTACCGGGAGGTTTCCCGATGGCCTGGCCTTCTAAGTGGCCTGCTGGCCTGAGGATTTTTTTTATGTATGTATTGTGAACGCAAAGCTGCGCAAATGTTGGTCTGACTCTGCCTCACAGAGGGTGACTGGCTGTCTACATGATGTGGCCTGCCGACATGGCCACTTTCATACAGATCATACTAATGCCCTCGATTGGTCTCTGTGTGTCATTCAAGCTCGGGAGGGTGTGTGTGTATGTGTGGCACAAGTGAGCAAGAGAGAGAAAGCGCGCGCACCGGTTACGTGTAGGCTATTGTTGTTAGCATCTGGTGCTAGCTAGCTGCGCTAACGGATATAAGGAGCTGTTTCAACAACAAGGTGGGGGAGACGAGAGTCCTCTCCTGTCAGACTGAGAGACTGATAACTACAGCTCAGGTGAGGTAAAGGACTCTGCGGAGTGTTTAGATAGTTAACTTAGTGGGTCTCAAACGGTTTGGTCACCATTCATGTAAACACATATTTCCATTTGAAGGGGGAGTGATTAGTAAAATATGCATGAATAATAAAAAATAAAACGTTAACTAGATGAAAAAATGTAAGATAAACTTTAAAAACTTGTTGAGAGCTAAAACTAGTCTTTGCTGCTGCCTCAAAGAGGAGAAGGGGGAGAGGAGGGAGACAGGAGAGACTGGTTCAGGAGCCCAGACACACTCACAACTATAAATGAACCAAAAACAAATAAACAAGTTTCAATGTTTTTTCATATTGGAAATGGTATGTTATTGGTTATGGCCATGTTATTATGATTTTATGATTTTTTAAATGTATACAGTTCTGTTTCATGTGGGTGTAGTCTCTCTCTTTATTTCCCCCTCAAAGTGAACCAGATTGATGCATTTAAGTCCAACATTTAAAAAAAAAATCTTACCGGGGAGAATGCCCCCGGACCCCCCTATAGGATTTGAGGTCCAGCCCCACTTCAAATATGTTCACATGAATAGGTTCCTAAATAGATTTGCACATTTGTTTAAATAGTAACCCATCTCCATATGTTTATTTTTGGGTAGTAGATTTAGAGGGCTATCACTATGGGCAGCAACGCTGTAAATATTGACAAATAAATCCAGCAAAATGGCACAAAAAAACTGGTAGTGGCCTGGCTGGGTGTATAATTCCCGGCCTGACTTATTGTCCCAGTCCGGCCCTGGGCGGGAGTAAGCTAGTGTCCACAACGGAGGGTAACGTGATGTCCCCATCTGACCTGTTGCTACTGTCTGCAGTAGATGCAGTGTTGCTGGAGTTTAGTGATGGTTGTGTAAAGGAGGGGGGAGGGGTAATAATTTAAGGAGAGGGAAAGGGTTCTTTTAAATCAGGTAGAGGGCAAAACTGGGTAATCAAGGAGCCAACTACTAAGTTTAAAACACAATAATTTATTCAGTAGAACATAAAATCTTTACTAAGAAAACTAAAATCAGAGCCGTCTAAAATATAAACTCAGTATAAAGATAGTGTAAATCTACGTTAAAATACAATTAAACGTAGTTATGACAATACAAAGAACTCAAATGTTAAAAGGGTTAAAAGTCTTTTTTCAAAACCAGTCTTTCCAGGGCTGTAAAGGTTCTCCGTCGACCCTCTCTTGGACTGCCGTGTCTTTTAATCCCTTTGTTGCGTGTGCCTCTGCTCCTGGTACGTTCTGCTTCTGCTGTCTCCTTCAGTCTCAGTTTCCGTCTCTGCTCCTGGTGCGCTCTGCTCCTGGTGCGCTCTGCCTCTGCTGTGCCCTCCAGCCTCTCTCAGTTTCCGTCTCTGCTCCTGGTGCGCTCTGCTCCTGGTGCGCTCTGCTGTGCCCTTCAGCCTCTCTCAGTTTCCGTCTGTCCTCTGCTGCTCTTCTCCTTCCCTTTATAGGCATGTAAATTGGCTCCAGGTGTGGTCACTCATTGTCAATGAGCGTGGCAAGGCCAATCCAAACATTTCAAAAATAAAAGCATGCAGCAGGAAGTTAAAACCAGTTAAAAAGGCAAACACATTTCAGAGTAAAATCACACAATAAAAAGGTATGCAATAATGAATAATTAAAATACATTGCCATGTGACAGTTGCTTTAACCATTTTCGTATAAATGATTATCCACAGATGTGTATCACTGCTGTAGATGATTTGGAAATGATGCACCCGCAGCGGAGCAGGTCACGCGCACCTGACACAATTTGTTGTTAGTATTTTTCGCTCCGTTCTCTTTTTTGAATAGAGGGTGCATAACATTCAACTGCCCCGAAGATCCCGATGCGAAGCCTGAAGGATAAACACCAGGTTTACTAATCTACCCGCACAATTTGTCTGGTGTCGGAATGTCTCGCTATGTTAGTACATTCTTAAAAAACAAAACACCATTTAATTTCGCGTTAAAATGTGTTGTAACTGCGTTACTGAGCATTGTAACGGGTAATATATTACCCACATTTCATTAGTAATGCGTTAAATTACTTCGTTAAAGCAAAAAGTAATATATTACTGTAACTCCGTTACTTTTGTAACGCGTTACACCCAACACTGTCCAGTAGTAGGTGTTAAGGCAACGTCTGGATGCCAATCGTTCTTAAAACCAAAAAGAATAAATCCTTCCCGCTTTTATTTTGACGTCCTCAAACCGCACCGGAAGTGAAGTTCCCAGCTCTTTCTAACCTGGATCCACGTGGCGTCTCGTCGCTACGGTTCTCTCTCTCTCTGTGTTCCTGAGAAAGTGTGTGTGAGCTCCAGCACTACTGATCCATCATCTCTGTGTTTGGATAAACCTCTGAATGGGCTCTGTGCTCTTTTTTCTGGAGCGTTTACCTCGGACTATAGGAGCTAGCTTAGCATGCTAGCTGGAAACACGTTAGCAACACTAGTCAGATTGAGAGTTTGACGGAGAGAGAAACGGTGTGTTTAACGGAGTCTGCAGGAAAAGGTGATCTAGGAAACATGAGTAAAGTCCAGATGCTGCTGTCGTTGAAGAAGCAGCGACTCACTGCTCAAGAGATATTTGCTCTGTTTGAAAAAACGATAGCAGAGCTCGAGGAGGAGCTGTCTCTTTCCAAAGAGGAGAACAAGAGACTCCAGAAGCTACTGGACGCTGTTTTACAGCCTCAGCTTCGGATACACAGAGCAGGTCTGTTCCCTTTACCCTTAATTAACACTTTACACTCTTCAGTAACACTTTATTATCACATTAATAACACTTTAGACCCTTTATCAGCACTTGCTGCAGGTAAGTAAAAGTACAAACACCACACTGTGAAAATCCTCCATTACAAGTTAAAGTATTTCATATCTTTAAGTTTATCTTATTTAAGTAAAAGTATGTAAGTATTATTAGACACATGTACTTTATTATAATAATTAAAATGTATTACAGAAGAACAAACTTACCAAAATAAATATATTTATAAAAATACATGGATTGAATAATATGCCATTTAATGTACTGATTTAAATATTACCCATACATGTGGGCACTAGTTGGTTAAATGTGACATACATTGATACTTTAGTTTTAATGTGCTTCTTTGTTCACCTTTTCTTTTTAAATGTGTAAAAGCAAATAAAAACAAATACTTTGGATTAATTCAAATGGCGCGAGAATAATTCATAAATAAATAAATATGTTCAATAATAAATTAAACACATCTAAAATGTTACTTGATAAAGAATAGGGGAACTAGTACAAAGGTCATTAAGTAATTAAAACGTTAATATATGTAAAATCTCATCAATCAATTATTGCCAACATGTATTTATAATATATTCTGTATATTGTGGTGACCACCTATTAATACACTGGGACATAATTCATACATGGAACTACAGTTGGGGCTTTTGTTCCCACACGGACATGTTATGTGTTTACTATATATGTTGTGTGCCCTCCTGACTTCACTCTCTTCTTCCCGGACTGCAACCGGACAACATGACCTTAGCTGCTCTCAAATAAAGTTCCCTTTTGCACCTTCCTTGCACCGCCTCTGACTCCCTATCTCTCGGCACTACAATATATATATATATATATATATATATATATATATATATACATATACATACACATACACATAATATATATTTTGAGAGAGATATACACTAGTATTAGACGCAGTCAAAAGTTTGGACACATCTTCTCATTCGAAGTTTTTTATTCATTTAAATTGGTTCTGCTTTGTAGATTTATACTGAAGACATCAAAACTATAAAATAACACATTAACTAGAATTATCTAGTAAACAAAAAAGTGTTAAACAATCCAGAATATGATTTACATTTTGCTGGCTACTGCAGAATGCTGTGGTAGCCATGCTGGTTAAGGGTGCCTTGAATTCTGAATAAATCACCAACAGTGACACCAGCAACCATGATATGGAATACAACAGCAGTCAAATAGGGCTTTCCACCGTGCACTAACTCTACCTCTGCACAACACAACTGATGGTCTCAAACACATTAAGAAGGCAAGTCATTCCACACATTGACTCTTGACAAGGCACACGTGTTAATTGAAAACCATTCCAGGTGTCTACCTCATGAAGCTGACTGACAGAAGCCAAGAATCATATTCTTGATTTTTTAACACTTTTTTGTTAACTAGATAATTCCATGTGTTCTTTCATAGTGTTGTTGTCTTCAGGATTAATCTACAAAGTAGAAACAAATTAAAATAAACAAAAACCATTGAATGAGAAGGTGTCCAAACTTTTGACTGGTACTGTATATAAAAAACACACATATTTTAATAATTAGCAGGTTCCCTCATCTATAATCATTTATACAAGCGCAACTTTGAACATGTACAGCAGTAAAATGCAACATACGAAATAATCAAGAAACAACTAATTAAACACTGACAGGGAACATTTTACTGCACCATCGTTACTGTTACGAAAGAAGGTGCCGTCAAATGTTCTGATGATGCTTGCATACTTTTACTTAAATAAGGTTTGAATGCAGGATTTTAATTTGTAACAGAGTATTTTAATTCTATACTGTAGGCGTAGTGTATCTGTGAACGATCCCAAATACAATTCCTTGTTTATTGCAGCTAGTGCTACGCCAGAAGAAAAAACCCTTTTTCATTTTCAAAGTGGCTGGGCTACATAAGTTGAATTGAGACAACAAAAATACACATTAAGTGGGACAAAGAACGATAATGTGAAAATATAAAAACAAAGGCATTAATTGGGGTTGAAAAATGTCTCCCATTGTAATGGTGATTAGATTTTTAAATGCTAACACTTAACAGTTTGTTCTGACTGTGTATCTCCTGTTTTCTGCAGACGTCCAGCAGCTGGTGGTGGTTAAAGAAGAGGTTCTCCCTGACCAGCATGAGGGGAGCACCAGTCTGGACCAGGAAGACCCAGAGCCACCCCCACACATTAAGCAGGAACAGGAGGAACTCAGGATCAGTGAGGAGGTGGAGGAGTCTGATATCACCAAGTCCACTTTCACTCCTGACCCTGTGAAGAGTGAAGATGATAAAGAGATACCTCAGTCCTCACAGCCTCATCAAAGACAAACTGAACACATGGAAACAGAAGCTGATGGAGATGACTGTCGAGGACTAGAACCAGCCAGGAACTCAGATCCAGAGAGCAGTTTACAACCAAAGATTGAGGACGACACTGGAGGCTCTTCTGAATCTGACACTGAAGACTCTTCTGAACCTGACACTGAAGACAGTGCTGATTGGAAAGAGACCAGAGAACCTGCATCAGGCTCAAACTCACTGAAAAATAGACATGAATCTGTCAGTGATCCACGACGTAGTGCTAAAAAGAAACCATTCAGCTGCTCAGTCTGTAAGAAAGCTTTTTCACAGAATGGAAATTTAAAGGCACACATGAGAGTCCACACAGGAGAGAAAGCACACAGCTGCTCAGTTTGTAAGAAAGCTTTTTCACATAGTGGAAGTTTAAAGAAACACATAAGAGTCCACACAGGAGAGAAACCCTTTAGCTGCTCAGTTTGTACCAAATCTTTTGTGCAGTGTGGAAATTTAAAGGAACACATGAGAGTCCACACAGGAGAGGAACCACACAGGTGTACAGTCTGTAAGAAAGCTTATTCACATAGTGGAAATTTAAAGATACACATGAGAGTCCACACAGGAGAGAAACCACACAGCTGTACAGTCTGTAAGAAAGCTTTTTCACAGAGTGGACATTTAAAGTCACACATGAGCGTCCACACAGGAGAGAAACCACACAGCTGTACAGTCTGTAAGAAAGCTTTTTCACATGTTGGAAATTTAAAGGCACACATGAGAGTCCACACAGGAGAGGAAGAATAGAGCTGCAATGTTTGTGACAAAAGATTTAACTGGCATAATCGTTTCAAAAGACACAAGTGTGTTGGTCTTCAGCTGCTTCTGTAACTGCAAGGGAATACATTTGTCTATTTTGTATCCTGATGACCTAATGCCGTTACATGTAATGCGTTACTCCCTAAGCCTGATTTCACCCACCTGCAACCGATTCACTAATATACACAAATGTTCATTTCTTTGACCCCTTGACTCGACAACTTTCTTGTTTAATAATCACTACATCTCCTCCGGACCAAGTTCCTGTGTCCTGCCTTTCACCTGCTGATCATCCACTGCTCATTTAAGGTGGACTGACCTTTACAATGGACCAGCTAGTCTTAGTGTCTTAATGCAAACGTTTTGTAAAGTGATGCTAGACCAAAGACGTGCTATTGGGTTGTGGGCTCTCTGCAGGACGGTGTCTGTACTCAAAGATTGTTGATGAAATGAGAGCTTCACTCTGTTTTTGTTGTCCAAACGACGCCAACAGAACAGTACGTCTTCTTTCCAGCAGATGGCATAAATGTTACATCATCCAGTTCAACTGTCATCCACATATTAATGATTCAAAACAGCAATGTGTGAGATAAGGCTAGTAATTGACTATTTCAACAGAATGTGAAGAGGTTACAGTCTTGAGGCCATGTCCAATATGTTTATGCTTTGTTTGATTAAATCTACTGAAATGAGCATTCAATGACTCAATTATTCTGAATTACTGTCATTACATCATGGGTTTGCATTGCAATATTAGAACGCATAAAACCCAACTTTATTTCTTCCAAGTTGCGGGTGTTCATTGTTTAGAAGTCCGCTGTGTTTCGTCCAAGCTTCCACTTCGTGCTCCGATAATGCTGAAAGTATCTGTTGTATGCTTTACCTGCTCCAGTAACACAAGTGTAATTCACTGGACAGAGACAAGAGATAGTGGATGGATCCAGAGGAGAACCAGAAGATAGTCCGTATAGAGCCTTCAGGTTCTGAAAATGATCAGGGATAGAGCTAGAAAAAAATCCAAAACCCTGAATAGAGATAGAAGATAGCCAGTACAAAGCCAAGAAAGGCCCAGTAGAAAGACAGGAAGGAGCCAAAAGAGTTTGTATTTTGTATTTTCTTATATTCAAGCTCTTCTTTTAAGATATTAGAACTTCCTATCTCAACATGTATCCTTTTATTCCAATTAAACCTTACATTTTTGCTGCCAATTATTGAGACTGTTTCACAGCTTTATGTTAAATATTTAGACTGTTTTCTTTACAGATAGATGACATAGGATGAACAGCACGATCCACTCTGCTGGATTCTGCCCAAATCGGCTCAACATGCATGCAAACATCTCGCTTTATCCATACTCCTGCAGTTGTATTGTTCTGGATTCATAGTGAAGAGTATTAGATGTTCTGCACTCTTATTGTTATGTATTTAATATAAAGTGAAATACCCATAAAGTCAGAAAAGAAAAGAGACTCACTTAAGGAAAAAGGTTCTGAACCAGTGAGAGTTCTTCATTTGCACATAAACATGGTCAAATATTTTAAGTTTTGACCTGAGGCCTGTACTACGAAGCTGGTTCAACCTAACCTGGATATGTTTGAGTTAGCCGGTTGGCCTAATCCAAAACATACCCGCTCTCGCTAAACTGTACTACGACGCGGGTTATCAAGTGGATCGCTCAAGCCAGCCGTGTCCTATCTAGTTAGGTGCGCGTTCACATGAAAGGGGTGGTATTTGGAGCATTCGACCAATCACAAACATGGACAAGCTACTGACAGCGCAGCGTCATACTTCCTGAATGAAAAGTCAACTATAATATTAGACATATGAAGAAGTTAAACTTTAAACATCCATGACTTGAACACTTTATCCAGGATCAAAGCCACAGAGCTGCACCTGCAAGGTGAATACAGCTGGTAACAGAACAAGTGTTTGAATGCGTACATTAACAGGTTTATGATATCACTGCCCCGTCCAAGACATGAGTGGATCTGACTTTAATTACATTTGACTCGAGTGTTTCGTCAACTTAATGTGTTGCTTAAAATAATACTTCTGCATACAGTATGTGACACTGTGAGTGTTGCACGGCCAGATACGGCTCAGCTGACTCAGATAAGGAGATATATGATACATTATGATGTGATATGCCGCGGACAGTACTTAATGTTACTCTGATCCGGTTACTTATGTTGTGGCAGATATTTAAGTAAGCTTTCTTAACGCTAATGTTATAATAGTCAGATTGCTCTGAAGATGGAGGTGATATTCTATTAATGTTCACGTTCACACAGTCGGTGGTTTTTCCCGGCCGTCTTTCCTGCAACGGCAGCTTTTCTGTATTTCCTTTCTCCTGTAATATGACTTGATCGTTTTAAACTCCGCACACTGAGCTCTGATTGGTCAGCAGGCAGTGCTTTCACTGAGTTGATCTCTTAGCCTGCAACCTAACCTGCTCCGGGGCAGGTTAGCCGCTCAGCATCAGTTAACATGGAGATCGAGCCTGCTAAAAAGAGAACCAGCGTCGTAGGACCGGAAACCCCGAGTTTTCCCTGAAGTTAGCCGCTCAGAGAAAATCCTGCTTCGTAGTACAGGCCTCAGATGGTGTCGCCCTAATCCGTGTATCTACCAGCGACGTGCGGTCAGGGGAGGCAGGTGAGGCAGAGCCTCACTTGTCATTCTCCAATGTAACGGAATAATAATACAAATAATAATAATAATAATAAAATGTGTCCACTGATCTGTGTTGTAAATGTGATTTCTGTTTGATTCCAATCGCTTTTTATAGTAAAAATCGGCTAATTTGCCGAGCTCCGCTACAACTACGGGGAGCGATGAGATTGAGAAGTGAGGCAGGGAAGAGCTCTGCCTCACGTAAGCCCACAGTAACTTGCTGGAGCACGGGCACTAATTTAGCGCGGGCACTTATTTTGTGAGCGCGCTCAAGCCAGTTACTGTGGGGTGAGGTGAGGCACAGATGAGCTCTGCCTCACCTCAGAATGCGTCACCCCACAGAAACTGTCTGGAAAGCGGGCCCTAAGCGCATGCCTGCACCATCTCACTGTATGTCACCAATGTAATGTTTGTAGATCCCTTTATTACATTTATCCTCGCCATCCATAGTCTCTAAATAACTTATTTCACGTATGATATTTAAGCTCGCTGGTCTCATCATACAACGGCAATGAAAAAAGCACCAGGGGAGGCAGCCACAACCTCTGCCGCACTGCAGGGGGCGCAAGTGAGCCCACAGGTTCTTGTTGCTACTGTTATTCTATGCAGGGACGGTAGACGAAAACAACAAATAGACTTTTGAAACTACAGGAAGATAAGGAGGACTTTTACAAAAAAGTAATAAAGATTGTTGTCCAGAGGGATAGCATGGACTTCATCTTCAAGTCAAGGTAAGACCACATTTGTAATGAAAATTGGATGTTACTAAGAGAGAACAATCCAATATTTAGATTTTGGGTAGGCTATCCTTTTGTTGAACGGTCTGTTTAAAATGAATCGAAGCATCAGACTAAAAAAGCTTTTGAAAATAACAGAATATTTCGATTAAAGGTGGAGTAGGTAAGTTTGAGAAACCGGCACGATATACACTTTTTGTTATATTCCATGGAATGCTCTTAACATCCCGATATCAATGAATATCTTAAGTGCTTAGACAAAAAATACATAAAAACATTTCATCTGTGGAAGCCGTAGTACTGTAAAAAGCACGACCACTCATTTTAGCCGGCCCGGCTAAAATAACCTGCCTGTCAGCCTTCCATCTGTGCACAAACTTATCTCGTGCCCTCATTGGTCATGTGCGCGTTCGTGTGTGTTGGAGGAGGGGCTGTGTATTTTCAAATTCTAGCGCACTCGAGCTGGTTTCTCCAAGGTCAAAATATATAATATTTGTAAATCTGATTCTTAAAGAGTCAGTGCCTCACCAGCCATGAACCTCACCGCACGTCACTGGTATCTACGGTCCATTTGTTTTCCTTTATTACACAAGTTAGCGGAAGAGCGTCTGAGAGGCCTTTTTGTTTTTTACCTTACTAAATGATCATTGGAGCGAGGGGCGGGGCGAAACTCGTGGAAGTGATTTCAAAACAAAAGCCATCGTTTGCTTGGAACGGTGATAATATTATAAACAAGGGGAAACAAGGTGAATTTAGCGATCACAACGAAAACAGCCAAGACACATATTGAGCCCAGAAAATGAATGTTATCAAGGGCTGTAAATATAACAGGCCTTTGTCTAACACTGACAACATTGTAAGGATATTTAAACTATACAGCGATTCTGCACTGCGGTCACTCAGCCGTCTCTCGAGTTTGTTTTTTCAAATCAGCTGCTCTTCATTTTTTTTCCTGCTATATTCAATGAGTGATACAAATATTTGTTACCACAAGTTCTTAATAAAACTGACTCTGTTGGACTCTGTACTATTTTGACTGCTACCAGAACTGAAGTACTTTTACTCTGTGAGTAATCCTCTGTCAGAGTCCCGTCCATAGTACATAATGCATGTTTTCTGCTGTCTTTGATGAGTGATACAAATACAATTTTACCATTAGTTGTTAATGAAATTGATACTTTTTGACTTTGTATTAGTTAGACTACTACTAACAATACATTGAAGTACTTTTACTGTGTATTTTTTGAGAAATACTCTGTCAACGCCCCCTGCTGAGAACAAAATCAAGCCACTGCTAAGTTTGATGAGGGAATTCTTTTTTGTTGCCATTAGTTCTTCGTGAGATTGATCCTGTTGGACTCAGTACTAGTGAAACTACCCCCACAAGTACTATGAAGAACTTACTGTGTACTTTTCCAGTAATCCTCTGTCAATGTCCCCTCCTGAGTACAAGAATGCATGTTTTTCTTTTAATAAGCATTAAAAAACCTTTCTTCCTGAGACTGATATTGTTGGACAGAGTATTTTAAGAGGATGGTAGACATGATATCAGCAATACTTCCAGTCAGTACTCCAGCAGCAGCATGTTTACACCTTGGAAAGTCTTTAGAGTCTGGTCTGGATAGCTGGTCACAAATATCCTTCAGCAAAGTGACACACTCTGTCACATGGTTGCCCTCTTATGATGCTGCTGTCTTAATATATAATTATTCCTCTGCCACTAGTTCGTTCGTTAGTCAAAATGACCCCCAAGGATCAAAGGTGTAAAGTAAACTTGAGGATAACAGGAAGAAAAAAGTGAAGTCTTTGTTCTTTAATGTGAAAGTGAAGCGTCTCTGGCTGTCCGTCACTTTGGATTTGAGTTCAGTTTAGTTGTTTGTTACCCTCGTATTCTCCAAGTCCTCTAAAGGTTAAGTAAATCAAAGCAGCATTTACTCCTCATGGTGGCTCCGCTGTTACTCTGATTCTGGCCCAGTATCATCATGAACTCTACTCGTGAATTACTTCATTACTGCTCTTTACTACCATGCAGTGGTGTGATGTAGTGAAGTACATTTACTCAAGTATTGTGCAATATTGTGGTACTTGTACTTTACTTGAGTATTTCCATTATATGCTACTTTATACTTCAACTCCACTACAATTTGGAAACCAGTATTGCACTTTTTACTGCACTACAATGATTTGACAAAAGTAGGTACTAGTTACAAATTCAGATTATTAGCTAAAAGAGAATATTACTAAACAATGATATATAATTATAGGTTGAGATACCCAGTAGAAGTTGCTCCACCTTTAACAGCTGATGAACTCTGGTACGAGCCAGGCGGGCTTTGCTGGTTCTGTTGTGTTTCCCTCCTCCTGCTCTTTTCTCTTCTCCCCCTTTTTCTCACTGCAGGTAATCAGCTGATCACTTCCTGCCTGTGCAGCTCAGACTGACGGCTGATTGGATCCCCTCACCCTCAGCCGGCCTATCATCAGCCAGGGCCTGTCATTAAATGAGGCAATCAAGGAAGCCTACTCTCTCCTGCTGAGTAGTTTTCAGAGCGGATTTCGTAAAGGGCGGTCCACAATAGATGCTTTAGTAAGAGTGAGTAATGATGTGGAAAAAACACTGAAAATGAAAGAAATAATGGCAATAGTGTACTTTGACATTGAAAAGGCGTATGACTCTATTGTCCGTGACTTTTCCTGAAAGTGTGTTATGTAGCACCCTATGTTGTTAAAAATTGCATTCTAATAGCGGGATTTGACGGTGTTAGGTAGGCCTATACAAAAACCTCTGGCAGTTCTAGTGTTAAGGTAATTAGGTACAGTAGAAGCCCTTTTTTATCAGTAACGAATTTAGCAGTTGAACATAAAAGTCAACTAACTGAGGGTCACTTGCAATGACGGTGTTGTGTCTAACTGTAAGCTTGTCACTCATGCCCCTTTCACACCAACGCGTTTTCAGCTCCGGCTCGGAGCTGGAGCCTGAAAAGTGCCGGTTTTTCCTGTTCACACCGCAGCGGCGCCGCCTCTTAGCTCCGGAATCCGGTTCACTTCCAGCTCCAAAAAATTGTCGGTCTAGAGGCAAGAGCTTCGGAGCTAAGAGGTGACGTCGCTTACGTCTCTCTTACGTCGAGGCGTGCAGGAAACTAAACCCACCTCCCCTGAACATGGGTCGACTGTCATGCCTGCCTACAAGCAGTAGTGCTTATAAACACACTTTATAAAGTCAGGCAACACTAACCAGGCTGCGTGTGGCTCTGTTTATTTGTACCTTACTTTGACCATCCGTTCACTGTTATTGATCATTGTGGAGAGAGGCAGACGTTTTGTTTTGTATTATAGCAGCTATCGGATGGAATCAATACATGGGCTGCACAGGTTGTCGTGTCCGACTATCACAAGTAGAATCATAATAAAAATACGCCGGTAAAATGTGCCTGTAGAAAACGGTTTATGCCACAATAGGATAGCAATAGCAAGTAGTCAGTTTAGCTTCGGTTGCTATGCTAACATCACCCATTTTATACCTGAGAAACTTTAATAACAGCGTTGTGATGCCAAACAGCGTCAATTCAGACTGACACACATTCACTTAGGCTAAGGGGAACTGGGGATATGTATCAGCTGCTTGTGTGAGTCAAACAGTGAATACTTTAGAGCGGCCGCTGCAGTGTGAGCTAACCGGGAGCTAACGGGAGAATAAACTCCCGTGGAAGAGCAGCCAACACTGCAGCGGTCGGTAAATGCCGCAGAAACACATTAATAAACAATGAACCACGGCACTCTGGAGAAAAGTATAAGGTTGGAGAAGTCGTTATTTAATTTAATCTGGCTTCGTGTGATTAAAAGTAACACGATCATCGACCCGACGCAGTTCCCCGTTGTTGTTGTAACGCCGTTGACGGTGACGTCATGACGCAGCAGTGGCAGCACCAGTCGGGCTCTGGGCGGTGTGAACAGAGCGGGAGCAGAAAAGGGAAACCGGAGCTGAACCAGAAAAGCTCCCGCTCGGAGCTAGAAAGGGAAAAGCGCTGGTGTGAAAGCCGCATATGTGGAGGGATGGGTTACTGATCAAATTGAGTAGAATGGGTATGGGAGGGAGAATGTACAATTGGGTAAGGGCCTTTTTAACAGACAGGACATTTAGAGTAAAGGTTGGAGCAGATATTTCCAATTATTTAGAAATAGAAAATGGTATTCCTCAAGGGAGTGCAGTCAGTCCAATATTATTTAACATCATGATTAATGATATATTTGAATGCTTAGACACATGCATCCAATGGGCTCTATACGCAGATGATGGGGCTATTTGGATGAGGGGAAGACATGCCCCATACGTAATGGAGAATATAGCTAGAGCGATTACAAAAGTGGAGAGTGTAAGGGAAACCTCTGAAGCAATGGAGAATCAGGACTCAGAGAGACACGAGGAGAGTTGGAGCTTCGATGTCAAACACTGATGGTTTATTACAAGTATCGGCCGGAGGATTCACATCACAAGTCACAGCAGCCAGAGGTTCTGACTGCCCGTAGAGTTGCCACATCAATTCTGCCGCGCCTCTCTCCTGCTAGACCTTTTAAATGGTTTTCAGAGAGTAATCAACATATTGGGGGAGATATCGTAAACATCTGGGAACACTGGAGATAGCCCCAACATCTGGAGACACTGAGTCACTTGTCTGACCCTTAGACTCGAATTCAGCGTGCTCACAATCATAAACCATCTGTGACCGAGAGTTGCCCGGTCATAAACTGGGAATATCAACATATAGCTGAAGCCTCCCATTCCTTAAGACAGATAACAGACGTCAGGGTTGGTCATAAACGTCAAAGGGCAAAAAGGTTAGATACCTAGGAGTAAGGGAGAATTATTCTCTAACAGTTTCACTCTTTTTATCATTTATGATAACCTTAAAAGATTAGTCTAATAATAATTTGGTCAATACTTAAATCAATAGGCGTCTTCAGATTTGAGTGTGGTCTCACCGTACATCAATTACATCACAAAGTAGAATAAGATTGAAATATTCAATCACAATGATTGATACAGACAATCATAATAGAAAAATCATCACTCATCAGTGTTTGGATCATCTTTTGTCAAAAGCACAATAATGAACACACATAAAACACAGATGCATAATAGCAAAAACATCTATTTTAAAATAATATGTTTTAACAATTAACCATTAGTTAATCTCATTTATCAAACTATAAAATCAAAACCAGCTTGCAGTTTAAAGATTTACTTCAAGGCAATCACAAGTCAAAAGCATTTTAAACGTAGGATCATAAGAGATCCAGGTAAAAATTCACAGTGGTGATTTGATCAATCTGTAATCTGCAAAGTTGCAGTGTCCTCAATTTTAGGATTACTTTACGTTTACTTCATTACGCTTTAGTCAAGAGTAAGGCACTTAGTCTTAGTAAAATCAATACATTCATTTTAATTAAGTACATTGTTCAAAATCTGAAAAGGAAAAGTTAGGTAAATATTCAAAGACTTTTGTAAAAACCTGGAAATGAAGGATTAAACATTCCTAAAACTTGAATTCATACATTTGTAAATGCTACAACATCTGTACCAAATTTACTATCAATTATTCTTATTAGCCAAACTTTCCTGAACATCTACTGATGGTACTTGGAAAGGGTTCTTCTGTGTTTATCTAATGTTGAATATAGAACATACATTTCTTTAAAGATTACCTATATATAATTATCTTTTAAAAAACGTTAACTAAAAGGGAACAATCTATTGGACACAGCTGAATCTCTGGCCTTCCTTAAAAACTAACTAATTTAATAAAAAGCACAGTTGTATTACACACAATGCACTGTTTTTTGAGAACAAAAAATCGTAACTAATGCACCATAATACATTCTGACGAGAAATAAAAATGATTATGAATACAAATAAAATAAAAGAAGCCTCCCGTGAGTTACTACAAGCTATAAAGTAGATTTTAAAAACGTTTTATAGAATAAAAGCTCACTGCTGGACGTTGTAGAAATGCATGTGTGGACCACGACAAAAGAGCCTCATTCACTTTACATTGGGGTTGTTTGCGTGGTGCAGACACGTAAATGTAGCAGAGTTCGTGACTCCACCACGCACTGCGGTGTTAAGGAGTCGTGGTGGAGTCACGTATTCTGGTGAGATCAGGTTGGATTATGAATCCTTGCTCAAGTAAACACATTTTCCTCTCCTCTCCTGTCCCCTGATTATGAGTCGTTATTCAAGTAAAACCCGTTTTAATTAGTTGCTTTCCAATATGTCAAAGACGTTGGTCATCGGTGTGAAGTGTAAGTCTAATATACAGTCAATTACCTCAGATGTTAAAAGACTAAAATGGCAATAGGTTTCACTCATTTAATCTTTAAAAAAAAAAGATGCTTTTAAATGTGCCAAAACAGTCACTGATGGATGTTAGATTGTGTCTCAGGGTCCTGATTCAGTATCTGATGTTTCACTGTCCTCTAGTGGGGGATCTTAAGTGAGACACATTCAGGCTCCATCACTCAGAGAGCTCCCTCCACTGTCTGCTTTAAAGGATCAGTTCACCCAAACTAAAACACTTATTTCCCCCTTTGTGACGGTCTGTCTGTTTTCCTGTTATATTTTCAGAGGTGTTCCCCCCTGTCTCATGTCTGTGTCTGCTTCCTGTCTCTGTGTTTTCCCTCCTTTTAATGTTTGATTCTGTTAACCGGGTACCATTGTGTTTTTTCTGCCCTGCCTAGCTCTGTCTCGTCCTTTGATTCGTTCTGCATGTTTTTAAGTTCAGTTTTTTCTGTTTGTTTTGTAGTTCTTTGAGATTTCTAAGGAGTGAGATCTGGTTTGTACGCTGTATATCAAGACAATCTTCAATAAAGGTCATTTTCTGTTTCGAGACCTGCTCTGCCTCTGCCTTACCCTCGGGTCATCCACCTCCCTGAGTCAGTAGTATATAAGCAGTCAGTGGAATATAAGCAGTCAGTAGAATATAAGCAGCAGTCAGTAGAATATAAGCAGTCAGTGGAATATAAGCAGTCAGTAGAATATAAGCAGCAGTCAGTAGAATATAAACAGTCAGTAGAATATAAGCAGCAGTCAGTAGAATATAAGCAGTCAGTAGAATATAAGCAGTCAGTAGAATATAAGCAGCAGTCAGTAGAATATAAACAACAGTCAGTAGAATATAAACAGCAGTCAGTATAATATGAGCAGTCAGTGGTATATAAGCAGTCAGTAGTATATAAGCAGTCAGTGGTATATAAGCAGTCAGTGTCAGAAAGGGACACTTTCTTTAGGCTTCTTTTATTGTACTCACTACTCGTGTGCTGCTGTGCTGTTGATCATTTACCACGCACTGTAAAAAAAATAATGTTTTTTTACAGTTTTTCCCCAGAAAAGAATTACAGTTTTTTATTGTATTTCATAATTACAGGAAATCATATTCAATTTACAAGAATAAACCGTTTATTGAAATGTGTCATGTATTTTAACAAAAAAACCTGTAAAAATGGAGTACATTATTTATCTGTTTTTTAGCAGTTTTTAAATGTGAATTTAAAGAAACTAATCGTAAAAATAAAGGATTTTCTGTTGGCAAAATTAGCTGCTTTTTCTGTAATTTTACAAGAAAATACTTTTGTTTTGGCTATATATCACGGTCAAATACATAACAAATACTGTTAATAATCATTTATAAAATGTATAATTGCAAAAAAATATATGAGTAAAAAAAGAAATATTTTGTAATTTTGCTTAATTTAACGACTAATTTACATTGATAAACTGAAAAAACACAGGTATTGACTATCCTATTATAGTAAAAAAAAAAAATACATTTTAACACATTTTGACTTTCACTTTATTGCTACATTTGTATTAATTTGAAGATTTAATTGTTAAATATGTGAATTTCATGTTATAAAAACTGTGTACAACCATAGAGTTAAAAAAAACTGTTATTAACATGTTGGGTGAAAATTCCGAGCACAATTCAGATATAAAACGATGTTATAACCCACCAGTAACAGCCATAGACTGTGGGTTATGAGAGACATCTGGCTATGCCATGATACATCTATAAACTAGCTCATAGGTGTTCGCATTCACTGCTGAAGATTATTATCATCTGATATTTGGGAAGTATGTTACATTTGAAATGGCAGAAAGTCTTGTTGCAACTTCCAGATATTAAAAGAGGCCCCTTGAGTTTCTCTGGAAATTATCAATAGTAGCAGTTAAGTGAATACTGTTCAAACAATACCTGTGTTTGTGTTTTGTATTGATTTCTCTGTTTTATCCTTTCATAAATGTGAGGACTAAACTTGCTCAAACATTCTGGGGTGCTTGGAGTAAATAGGTTTTATTGCTCTGTGGGGGAGGTGTAGGTATGAAGGACAGTGGGCTAGGTGGATGAGAGTACCTTCTGCTTAAGATCTCCAGTATGTCATGTTTCAGGGAAGTCTACATATCTTGAATAGTATATGTGTGTGTTTAATTACTTTGTATAAATAATAGCAGTCTGTGTAACCAGAAGCGGAAAATATGAGGAGTAAAACCATTATTTGGAGTAAGATGTGAGCAAGAGAATATTCTTTAGAACCAACTCAGGTCTCTGGAATGTGGGGGGATGTGTGTGTGTGGAGGCTGCAGAAATATGAGACAGCGAATGCCAGATGTGTTTTGCTTCAGACTGAGACTGTTTGCGGGTCCTCTGCTGGCACGCGCTGATTCGCTGCGACACAGCATCTTTTGCATCTCCCAATGAGATGACCTGAAAAGATGACCAGCTGACCCAACCCCTCCTGTTTTGTTTTCTGCATGTAAGCCTGTTCTATCTGTTAGTTCGTTCTCTTTTGCTCCTGCCGTCAAGATGAAAGGTTCTCCCGGCATTTGGACCAGAGCAGGGCATGGGCCTACCCCTTTGGAGAAGTGTATTTGTATTCTTACCATTTATCATTAAAGCAGATTATTGTTTAACCCCTATCCTGGTTGTTTTGAGTTTTCCTTCTTTTAAAGCAAACTCATATAGGATCGGCGCGGAGCAGAGATATCTGTTCCAACAATTTGGTGACCCCGACGTGATGACGTGGTGACGTGAGGACGTGCCGACGTGGTGACATCATGAGTAGGGTTTTTTAGAGGAAAACACGAGCAGCCAGCGGACGGAGGGAGATGCCTGGAATAATCTATGACAACTAAAACCAGGATCCTAAAACTGAAAGGTAAAACGGACGCCTGTTTCTATCGAAGGTCTGTAAATTGGCTAAGCTAAATGTTAGAGTTGTCAAAGATATTTCCAAGTGTCATTTACGGTAAAGAATGCAATGCATAGTTTAGTATAAGTAGGTAAAGTTATAAAATAAATAAAGCAACGGTTAAAAGCTTCGTAGATTTTTCAGAATCATACGGCTACTCGTTAGCTACAAGTGAAGCAGCGAATTATTTCAGCGTCAGGTATTGAGTCTCTGGCGGCTGGAAGGGTATGGAGTCCCTACGCCTAGTGGAGGTATAGAGTCCCCGCAGGGTATACTTCGCTGGTGGGAGTCAAGTAGAGTATAAGAGTCTCTATCCGTGACAAAACTGAATAACAAATCCAAGGCTTATAGAAGTTGGAGGTGAGTTATATGTTAAAACATCCAAGAGTAGAAACGCGAACTTCAAAAGCCATTGAAATGAACGGATTTCTCTTGTTCTGTGGGTTTAACGCCCATTCTGTTGAAAGAAATATCGCATCTTAAAAGCTGAACAGACAGCGTGGAGGATATATTTATGTGCTTTTGAATAAATATAATATATTATTGAACATAGAATGGCCTAAGTCAGATAAAGAAATGTGAAGTCATAATGGTAGGATACCATGGGTTTAAGAAAGCCCCCCTTTCTCCACATTTCTGCTCTAATTGCTGTGCAGCAGCCCGGAGCCAGACTGCTTGCTAATGCCTGGAAAATGGCTGCTGAGCGTTGAATTTAAAGCAAGGAGTGAAAGATCAATTAATAAATCAATGTGTGATTTGAGGTGGTAGATATTGAAATAAATAAGAAACTATAATTTGTTGTTTTTAGCATAGTGTTTGTGGGATACAGTTACGTCACATTGTGGTTTTAATGAGAAGTTTTGAGACCTGGTTGTTACGATTGCATTGCATTGTGAATTTCATGGTATTTGTCATTAACTGAGAATTGTACTTAATCATATTTCAGAGGAATTTAATTGCATACAGTAATGTTGAGGGAAAGTAAAAAGAGGTTTACTGAGTATATGAAGTACATTGAGGTTAAGGTTCGATTCAACTTAAATATAATAGTGGATTATTCCACCTAGATTAGACATAAAAAGAGGACAATTTGTTAAACATTAAATAACAAACTCACTGTAAGAAATATACATTGTAATGTTATTTAGGAGTTGTGTTGATCATACCACAGTGACTCTGAGTTGGTGGTTGTTTAATGTAGATAGGAAACTGAAAACGCAAACAATTCACCACAATTGTGTTTTTAAGTTTGTGAAGAAAGAGTAGAAAGTAAACAGAAGGTTTTGTAAGTTTGTCAGTCAGAGAGAAGCTGTTAAATGTTAAAACACAGAGGTGATTGATGAGAGAAGCTTGTTGACAGGAGCAGGCAGCTGCAGAGAGAGAGAGAGACAGAGAGAGAGACAGAGAGAGACAAGGAACTATGATCAAATGATAGGACATGAGATGTTGGGAAATTCAGGTTCAGCTCTAAGTGTTATGAACTGGCTTTGGCTGGTTACATTTTTTTATTGAAGCCAGACTACAAGTCGTATGGTTTAATTTGTATTGAACTCAGTCTCCAAGCATTGTGGTTTATATCTGCACATGTGTTGAGTGTTCCCCTCCCCTTCCCCCACTCACATGAGGCCAGTGCTATGCTGCTAAGCTAGTTGGCCAGCAAGTTGGCATACTAGATGGTGAAATAGTTGGAGTAAAGATGTACACGAACAATGAGAGTAGATTAAGTTGTTTTGTTTTTCATGCTTTTCACCAAGGCTCATTTGAATTGTTATTATTTTAATGTAGTGTTGTTTTGAGTTATATTTCTAAAACTATAATGTACCCACACGCATGTGGTTTCTTTGTCACAGTAGTCCATTGTGTTAATGTTAAAAGGTCTGTGTGCATGTGTGTGTGTGTGTGTGTGCATGTGTGTGTGTGTGTGTGTGTGTGTGTGTGTGTGTGTGTGTGTGTGTGTGTGTGTGTGTGTGTGTGTGTGTGTGTGTGTGTGTGTGTGTGTGTGTGTGTGTGTGTGTGTGTGTGTGTGTGTGTGTGTGTGTGTGTGTGTGTGTGTGTGTGTGTGTGTGTGTGTGTGTGTGTGTGTGAGCAGCTTGTCTGGTCAAGGTTTAAAACCAGCAGTGCAAATGTTTATGAGAAACAATTCGTAGCTTAGACTGAACTCGAAGGAAACTAGACTGGAATTTTTTAAGAAATCAAAACAGCTGGGTGAATACTCTCTTTATGGTATTTAAATTGGGCCAAGTAGAACCCCTTCATGGATTTGTGATACTGATCTCCCTCTGTTCGGATTTGGAAGTCTCATGATTTATGGGCCTGTGAAGGAGAGGCCCAGGGAAAACAACATCTATCTTGGAACTGCAATTACTTATCCTAAAGAGATTGCAACATTATACTCCTTTAAAATTGCTCAATTCATTTAAACACATTTATTATGCACACAATAAAAACCTCAACAAATATATTGATCCTGGCTTAACCAGCGACCTTTACTCTATTGTTCATAAGCTCAGTAGTTTAACAACTATTAGAATTGTAGTAATGTCTGTAGACCAATTGTACTAGAAATAATTTGAAACAGTTTTAATAAAGAATGTTAAACTATATTTAAAACTGTAATTGAACTTCAACTTATATTAATTATATGATTCCAGTGGCCAGTTGGAACAGACAATCAACAAAGTTTCCATTTTGCAGCAACAGCGCAAAAAGGTTTCAACCACAATTAGTATTATGTCTGAGTCTAGTTCTGTCTTGCTTTGTTTCAGAATGTGTTCAATACATTACATTTTTATTCATTATTACCATACAATACATAGATTAAGAATAATTGAAACAAATAATACAACATTAACCCAATTGAGCAGATAGATTTATGACCAGCAGTCATGCCTCTGAGGGTCTCATGGTGTGAGACAGATGCAGGACATAAAAACAGTCTTTTGCTATTTATTTTCATTTTGCAGCACATTTATACTATAATATATAATTTTGCTTTACATCTTCACATTATTTATTTTTCTCAAGTCATTTACTTTTGGTGAGATAACTAAAGTTTAGTTCATTTAACCCTGGCTATGGACTGATTCATTATTAGTTGTTACAAAGCATACACAAGACGGCGGGACAAACCAATATAGAAACAATTAGACAAACAAACATGAACTCGCAATAAACACCAGCGTGACAGCAAAAACTCATCCAGCTTAATTTAATCCGAATTAGGGAGATCTCAGCGGGTAGGGAAATATCTGTTTAATATGAGTGCCTTCTGCCCATATATACTTGTACAAGTGCTAAGAACGGAATCTGTTGAAGAGCAATAAATAATTTATTCTCAATCAACAACCACTATGCGAATTTAGTGGTGCTTTTGCCCCCCCCGATCCGGAGAGCAAAGACTTTTTTTGTTTTATTTACCCTGTCTTCCAACAACAGCCAAATTCAACAACTCATCTGTTATGAAACACAGCTCTATGTCATATATTCCCTCATACCACCCTTCCCATTACTCATCGTTTTTGTTTAGTTCCAAAATCGACAAATGGTGTGAGGAAGAGAATATTGTGTCACTCCGTGCTCCACCCTCTCTGTGCCTGATGCGCCGCAGGGGGGGGGGGTGAAATCTCACACACACACTCCCTGCAGCAGCTAGGCAGATCCGAGGAGATGTCTGCTGTTAAATTAACCAGTTAACCGCTGAAATCTCCAGAATTTGGCGATCTGTTTCAATACAGATGCATGACATTTTTCTAATGCAGAAGTCCAATTTAGTGATGCTCTCTTTTAAGGTCTCTCCGAATATTTGCTGTGTGTAATTGTCTGGTAATTTAATTCCAAAAAAGCACACACAGAGGAAATCAGTCAAAATCGATATTCCTAGGTTATTTATTACCCCCAAATATCCTTATTGTTTTTACATGAGCTGTGTTTGCTCTGAAGGCACACGCCCCAGCAGCATTCACAAGGAAAATCGACCAGAACAAAAGTTCCCAGACACCGTTTTTTTCAGGTTATTATTAAACCTCAAATGTAAAATAGTAGAGAAACCAAAAAAAAATGCAGCCGCTCAGTTTCACAGGTAATTTTATGATACCGTCAATCACAGATTCTGGTAAGGCAATGTCCAAATATAGATTTGAAATTACACTTACCAGTTCTGAAGATCTTTTTGGTATCCTGTTCGTGATGCCAATTTGTTACGGAAACTTCGGAGCAGCAATGCAGAAAGGATGGAAACTGGAATCAGTTTAGTCAAACACTGAGATTTATTGAGAGTTTACATGGCCGGAGAGTTCACAGGGTAAGGACACAACTATCATCATGTAAAAACCCAGCCAACTCTGGCTACACAAAGAGACACGTAGCTCTTTATATCAGAGAGGAGGGTCTTAGAAAGCTCCCCTTCCCTAATGAGTGCCAGACACAGGAACAAAAGCCAGATTGTATTACAACTTCATATGTGCCCAAACCCTTCCCCCCACAGGAAATCAGGGGACCTCTTGACCTCTTTCTCCCTGAGAACTTACTTACACACGAACATGTAAGAAGGACTGAGAATCTCAAAAATACACAGATCGGTTTAAATTATTCTCTTACACAGGCCACATGTCAAGGATGATCAGCATCCAATTTATTTGACCCCATGAGGTCAAGAGTCATTCTGTTAGACCACAATCTTGTGTAAGACAAATCATTGTTCTTTTGTCACATTTTGAATTATATAAGATTTCATTTTGCAAAATCAATTTATCTATAAATGTTGTAGATGGAGTTTGGTGTTTGCTAACATTTGCAGGAACGACATAGGCCTACACTTGGGTCAAATTACATTACTGTGATCTGATTAGTGTGCTCTGCAGGTCTACTATGGTTAAATACAGAGGGGTTCTTTCATAGTGTGTGAAATATGCGATGCTGGAAACATGTAGGTGTTCAAATTCCTGAAAAACTTAGTTTGGGTAAATATGTCACAATGGATGAAACGATTATTAGAGGGAGTTTTTGTAATATCATTAGTAGACATTAATTGTGTTGTTTAGATGGCATTTAACTACTAAGACAGATAGTATGATTAGAAAAGGACAGAGTGGAAAGGGTTGGATTTATTTAACCTCAGTGTGCTAGAATTTCTATAGGTAATGCGTCCCGAGACCTGGACTCTCTCTCTCTGCATGTCAGACGGCTAAGACCCCGACCCTCCAAGCAGACAAAAGGCCTATCCCAACCTGGACACTGCTCCTTCTCAATAGACCAGAGCTGAACCAACAACAACAATAAGAACTGCATCCAGAACTATCTCCACCTGTGGCATCCAGAACCAAACAGCTTGCTGACAGGCAGAGATCTACTCTCATCAGTCCCTCAGGCAGGGCATGAAGTTCCAAGCTGAGCCACAAGATTTGGCACAAGAGCAAAGTGTGGGACATGAGAGCAGAATCCGCCCTCCATAAAGCAGCAGAGAGACTGTGAAGGAGGAGATGAAATGCAAAGCAGTTCAAGAACCGTGGCATGATGGGGGCTGCAGATGTAGCTGGGCAGATGGCTGCCTCAAAGAGTTACAGCGAGCTGATGGACAAAGGGGGAGGAGTCAGAGGAGTTGGTCGGGCAGGATGTGAGGTGGCCGGGATCGCGGCTTGAGATAAAACAGAGGAGAGGGGAAGGGAATCAACGGGAATGAGTGAGTTTACACATAAACACACTTATTATAAGCGCACATTTAAAGAACTTGAATTGACTTGATAAATAAGTAAAGATAAAAAGTTTTATTACCCATGAATTGATCAATTGTTAAATTAAAAATAGCAATAAAGAGGAAACTATTAAAGTAAAATGAGAATCATCCTAAAACACACTGAGGGATAAAGGGGGATACATGACAGAATATAACCATATTCTTCAATCTTTTCATCATGTTAACAAATCATTCTTCAAGAGATTTTTATTCACTTGTGAATAAAGTAGTGATCTTAGTTGTTACAATGTTGAACACCATTAAAGGGATAGTTTTAGGAACCGCTCTATAAGACAAACCTTTATTTGAATGGATAATGTTAAAGGGAGAGCTAGTGCCAAGCCAAATATAATTCCAATCTATAGAGTATTGATTTCACCATTGTGGCATGGTTATTACCATAGGAGGGCTTTCGGATGGACATACGAAATGACTTCTGTTTTTAAATCCTTGATAAAGGAGGGAGTAATTGTTGCATGTTCGGACACCCAGGGTTCCACACACTGCTAAAGAATTTAACATTGTTTTTAAGTAGACCAGAATTGAAGATAAATGGGTATAATGAGCTATGAAATGCAGAGCTACACAGATCCAAGTAATGTTTTGACACAAGATAATAATTATATGCACAAGTTTCTGAAATAGATCTATTAGACATTTTAATATAGATTAGGTGTTAATAAACTGCAGTAGTAGTACTATAAGGAAGTGACATTTTTTTTGGCTAACACTTTTCAGGGAATGTGGGGAACAGCCGTTCCGATGAAAAGTTAGAGATATCTGGGAAATTATAGTTGTAGTCGTGAATTGAATTGATGATGGCGCTCCATATATGACAGATTTTTGTAGACAAAGGATACTGGCCTATGCTGAAATATCAAAGTCTCTGCAGAGCACGACACATGGCCAAAAAGACTGAGACCAACTGACCTTTGACCCTGACCGACAGTGTAACTTGAGAAGGCACTGTCAATGACTGACTCTGGGGTGACTCTGTCCAGACCAAGACTTTACAACCTGACAGACGGTGTGAGTGTGAATGAATGCCGGCATGTGATCAGTGTAACTGCATGGTTCTAAAACAATAACTAACCAAGCATGTTTTTGGACTAACATATTATTACCCGTTTCTAGTCCACTTGATGATATTTTACTCCCACAGGAGGTGGCAGTGTGCAGAATGTGAAACTCAAACTAAAACATGAAGATTCTGTTTCTTTTAGGATTGAAGGATGGAGAGAAACACTTCATCTCACTGAAGTGTTTACTGTGGAAATGATGGATGTACATTTGGGAAAATGTTTGGTATTTTCTTATAATCCATGGTTACACATGAGGTTCATGTGTAAAAAGGGGGGAGTGTAAACTTCACAAAGTACATTTTTCATTTAGGGACTGAAAGGAACCTGCTGCCCCAACTCAATTGTTCAATCTGACCATTGATTGACAGTTTTAGAGTGGACCTGCTCCATATCTGGGGATAAGATACTGTTTGATGAATGTTGACATGTCTCTAATATGGATTGAGTTATAACAGGTAACACAGATGCAGAATCAGTGGCCAAGGGGCTACTGTAAGTTGACCGGTGAGTAATGTTTCAACAGGTATTAAAGTAACTGAGGTTTGAAATGTAGAAAGAACATATTACAGTTAAAGCTAAAACATAGTAATGTAATGAGACATAATTTAATTTAGACAGCATCATGTAACTAGCCTGGTAAAGAAGTAAAAGCCATAGACTTTATTGTTTAGGTCATTATGGGGATATACATTTCATCTAAATTCATAATAGAAAGACATTTGATGACAGTTTGTTGGAATTCTGTATTCATTTTTGAGCTTGATAATATCTCAGCACTGACCGGTAGAAGCAGTATCACCAGGAAATCATTCACTTTGTCAGTATCATGATTTTGGTTGTTTTTGAATCCATAACATTAGTGTGTTTCTTTACCAGAAACATTAACAGTTCATATTATATTTAGATTTTAAATAGGATCTCAGGGATTTCATTTAAAAATAAACACAGATGCTTGTCAGAAATTCAGAGCTATTGAAATATGTTATTTAGTTCACCTAGAGATGTGGGGGTTTTACTTTTAGTATTTTTATCCAAGTATTGAGATTCTGAAGCTGCACTGGCAGATAGGAGGGCCCCGGAGCCCTGAGCGTAGGCTTGAGGGATTTTTATCAGATTTCTCCACACAGGTTGGTGATGCCAAAGGGGGACCCAGGAGGCCGACACAGCGGAGTTCGTCTGGCTGAAGGTCATCAGGACAAAGTGGCTCAACCCCAGGCTCTCCGGCCCCGACCGAGTGACCCAGCGGATCTCTCATGCCGTCCGCGTGGGAGGAAAGGGGGACAGCCCGTACCACGGGAGCCAGTGTGCGGCGGGGAAACCACCTGCTAGGACCGGGGACGACATCAGGACGGACGTGGCCCTCGCAGAGGCGGTCGACTCGGAAGCAGCCATCAGTGGACTGGACGACAACGACCTCGAGGACATCCTTACAGCAGACGACTAGGAAGCGGCTGTCAGCGGGCTGGGGGACTTGTCGAGGCAGCAGAGGAGTCTACTTCTCTCTGATCAGTTCCACCAGTGAAGGGAAAGCCGCATCTCCCCCTCCCTATCAGAGGGGGGGGGGGGGGGCTGAGGATTCACCACACAAAGAGACTGCTTTCGAGCTCTCAGGTTGCCCTCTCATGGTTCCTTCACTGCCATAGGAAAGTGGTGTTCTGTTCCCAAAGATTTCAAGTACTTTGGGTCTCAGTTTCTGATAGATTTCATACAATATTGGGGGACAGACACAGTGGGAAGGAATGACAGTAGTTATGTTTCAAGTGCCTTGTGTAAGTTGGTCTCTTTATAGAGAGACTAAAAGGGGGATTATTGAAGATTATTATCATCTGATATTTGGGAAGTGTGTTACATTTGAAATGGCAGAAAGTCTTGTTGCAACACGGAAACGATGCACGACCTGCTGGGAAGGGAAAGGTCTGCCTTATGGACAGATTTAACATGTGATTTGTCGTTTAAATGTACAAATGTCCGCACAATGGAAATGTGACGTCAACTTATAATGCAAAGTCCCTGCCACCGACAGGACAAATTTGACCAACTGTACCTACATACTTGGGGGTGCTCTACGCATGTGTCTGTGTCCACCCCGTGGATCATGGACATTACATTTGGGGTCCACGAAGCAAACACCCTGCTAACAGCACTGATGATCCCCGCATAAAAGCGCTGATCTGAGGGTAAAATAATCATCATTCTGTATATAAATATGCTATGTCAATATCCTGGACATTTCCTTTTAACTTTGGGGTCCACGAAGCTGACACCAGCCGTGATACCCGCATAAAAGCGCTGATCTGAGGGTAAAATAATCATCATTCTGTATATAAATATGCTATGTCAGTATCCTGGACATTTCCTTTTAACTTTGGGGTCCACGAAGCTGACACCAGCCGTGATACCCGCATAAAAGCGCTGATCTGAGGGTAAAATAATCATCATTCTGTATATAAATATGCTATGTCAATATCCTGGACATTTCCTTTTAACTTTGGGGTCCACGAAGCTGACACCAGCCGTGATACCCGCATAAAAGCGCTGATCTGAGGGTAAAATAATCATCATTCTGTATATAAATATGCTATGTCAGTATCCTGGACATTTCCTTTTAACTTTGGGGTCCACGAAGCTGACACCAGCCGTGATACCCGAATAAAAGCGCTGATCTGAGGGTAAAATAATCATCATTCTGTATATAAATATGCTATGTCAATATCCTGGACATTTCCTTTTAACTTTGGGGTCCACGAAGCTGACACCCTGCTAACAGCAGTGATCAGCACCTGACAGTCATTTCAAAGGGTTTTAAATCGTTTTTTTCACTTTTAAAAACAGCTTTCTGCCCTGGAAATGATTTCTAACCATTATTACCGTTATGGAGGGGCTGCAGGGAGACTTTACCCGGCTTGTAAGCACTCATTCCGGGGTAATAAAGCCAAGTACATCACCCTGGAGCTCTTTGTAAGCCCTTCTAACCATTATTACCGTTATGGAGGGGCTGCATGAACACTTTACCCAGCTTTCACACACTTCTTCCTGGCTAAGAAAGCCATGTGCATCACCCTGGAGCTCTGCCTGTGAGTGTGGGACCCTGCCTACAGCAGTGAACCTGCTGCCAGCATTACAAACATATTAATCAGGCATTTTAACACTTTTTTCCATGAAAATTATTTTTAATCACTATCATGGGGCTATATAAATCAAATTCCGGGTAATTAGGAGCACAATTGTACCTTTTACTATTTAAATGTATTTGTATTATATATTTTTGGGCTATTAAAATGACATTTCTGGGTGACTTTGTCAGTTTATGGAGCTTAGTCCACAATTCCCGGAGGTTCCAGGCCGAATTTGGGAGCTCATAGGCGGCCTGCCATGCGCCCCCACCCGTGGAAAGCAAAAAAAAGTAAAGAAAACGGTCAATTATATCTTAAAATAGTCAAAAATGAAGTTTTTTAAAATTCTCGAAAAAACGGCTAAGTGCCCACGGAGGAGGGGCTAAAAAAAACTCAAGTCTTAGGCGCTTCCGGCGGAAGCCCCGGACACAATTTCACCCCCACCTTTCATTTTACAAGGGAGAGGGGATTCGAGACCTCCCTTCCTCCGTCAATTATTTCTATTCATCTTTTCCAAGCTACCATCTGCACGAAATCGGAAACCCGGTTTTTGAGAGCACTTAGAAAAAAAACGGCTGTTTCACATCATGGAGGAATGTGTCCGCTACAAGAGTGCTTTGGCTCGGATACAATTGTTGCCTGGAGGACCCCCAATCATGGTTCTTAACACACTTTAAGTTTTTGAACGTGCCTCTGGAGGAATACAAGGGGCGTTGTCACGTAATTACGATACACTATTTTGGGATACAATTTATCCATTTTCACCCCTTCCTCTGGTTCTTCCAAAAGTTAACTTGCTTTTTCTGCCTCTGGAGGAATGTAAGGGGAGTTGCCAGGGGACTTTACCTGCATTATGGTGCACTATTTTCGGATACATTTTATCCATTTTCACCCTTTTCTATGGTTCTTCCAAAAGTTAACTTGAACTTTTTCTGCCTCTGGAGGAATGTAAAGGGAGTTGTCAGGGGACTCTACCCGCCTTATGGAACACTATCTTGGGGTACTTTTATCCATTTTCACCCCTTTTTTATGGTTCTCCAAAAAGATAACAGAGTATTTCCAGACTCTGGAGGAATGTAAGGGGAGTTGCCAGGGGACTTTACCTGCATTATGGTGCACTATTTTCGGATACATTTTATCCATTTTCACCCTTTTCTATGGTTCTTCCAAAAGTTAACTTGAACTTTTTCTGCCTCTGGAGGAATGTAAAGGGAGTTGCCAGGGGACTCTACCCGCCTTATGGAACACTATCTTGGGGTACTTTTATCCATTTTTCACCCCTTTTTTATGGTTCTCCAAAAAGATAACAGAGTATTTCCAGACTCTGGAGGAATGTAAGGGGAGTTGCCAGGGGACTCTACCCGCCTTATGAAACACTATTTTGGGGTACTTTTATCCATTTTCACCCCTTTCCTATGGTTCTCCAAAAAGATAACAGAGTATTTCCAGACTCTGGAGGAATGTAAGGGGAGTTGCCAGGGGACTCTACCCGCCTTATGAAACACTATTTTGGGGTACTTTTATCCATTTTCACCCCTTTCCTATGGTTCTCCAAAAAGATAACAGAGTATTTCCAGACTCTGGAGGAATGTAAGGGGAGTTGTCAGGGGACTCTACCTGCATTATGAAGCAGTATTTTCGGATACATTTGGCGGCTTTTCATGGTTCTCCCAAAGGCGAACTCAGACTTTTTCCTGATTTCTCACTGATCGAATGGTAAACGCGACCCGCCATCGGAGAGCCTTCTCCCCCGGTCCACGTGCCGGTGCTTTGGCTGTCGGTTCCTCCGAACTGCGGGTTCGACTCTAATGGCCGGGAGGGTGTGCTGTGTGGGGGTAACCCTGCGTGTCTCTTCCCTCCCGGGCCGCCCGATATGAAGCGTGACCGAGACGAACCGTCTGACTCAGGGGTCCCACCACGGGTCCCGCAGCGGGACGGAGGTTCCGGGCTGGAACCACCCCACCTCCGCCGCGCTGCGCCCGGCAAAAATCATGTTTCTCTTACCCTCCACTGTTGCATAGCGGCCTTCGTCGGCTGCGGCATTCAGCAATTGGCCTTGCTCCGGGCACCGGTTCCCCCGGGGACCAGTGTTCGGTGGCTTCACATGATATAGGGTCGACCCTACTTCATCACAGGCTACCTGTTTGATCCTGGGTAACAACCATATGTGCTTGTCTGCAAAGAGGGAACTGCCTGGTCCTGCCCTGGTGTTCCTCTACGGCTAGTGTCCAGCCGTCAGCTGTGCTAACAGCAAGTTTGACCCGCCATCGGAGGGCCTTCTCCCCGGGTCCACATGCCGGTGCTTGGCGGTCGGAATAATAATATTTTACAGGGCTCAGGGGTCTGCACTTTGAAGCTCCTGGAGCGGACAGATATATGTGTATTTGCCTGAATGATGGAAATAAACAAAAAATGCTATTTTACAGGACATGACGGATATAGGTGTATTTTCACTGCTTTTTGGAAATACACGAAATGTGATTTTGCAGGGCGACACGCAGCTCATTTTACCCATGTGATGTGGTGCAGTACATTACGGAGCTGTCGTTTAACCAACGTGATGTACCAGGGGCATGAGGTTCTGTAGGGTGTGAACATCTGAGTTTAGTCCGTGGTGGAGTGCTTAAGTCCGGGGGCCCGGGGTCTCACGGTGTGCGATGTTATGGAAGTGCGCATGTTAGGGATATATGCTGGGGCTGTGAAGAAGGCCGAATATGGATGCTAGTGGGCGGACAGTAAAGCACCGCAAACTCCACCCCCCCCCCTTTAAGGCTCCCATGGGCACGAGGTTCTCGAGGGTGTGATCATCTGGGTTTAGTCCGTGGGGGAGTGCTTAATTTCGGGGTCCCGGGGTCTCACGGTGCGAGGTTATGGAGGTTATTCGAAATTCTCGAAAAAACGGCTAAGTGCCAACGGAGGAGGGGCTCACAAAAACTCAAGTCTTCGGCGCTTCCGGCGGAAGCCCCGGACACATTTTCACCCCCACGTTTCATTTTACAAGGGAGAGGGGCTTCGAGACCTCCCTTCCTCCGTCAAATAAATCTATTCATCTTTTCCAAGCTACCATCTGCACGAAATCGGAAACCCGGTTTTTGAGAGCACTTAGAAAAAAAACGGCTGTTTCACATCATGGAGGAATGTGTCCGCTACATGAGTGCTTTGGCTCGGATACAATTGTTGCCTGGAGGACCCGAATCATGGTTCTTAACAAACTTCAAGTTTTTGAACGTGCCTCTGGAGGAATTCAAGGAGAGTTGTTACGGAATAATGAGACACTATTTCGGATACAATTGTTGCCTGGATGACCCAAATCATGGTTCTTAACAAACTTTAAGTTTTTGAACGTGCCTCTGGAGGAATTCAAGGAGAGTTGTCACGGAATAATGAGACACTATTTCGGATACAATTGTTGCCTGGAGGACCCGAATCATGGTTCTTAACAAACTTTAAGTTTTTGAACGTGCCTCTGGAGGAATTCAAGGAGAGTTGTTACGGAATAATGAGACACTATTTCGGATACAATTGTTGCCTGGAGGACCCGAATCATGGTTCTTAACAAACTTTAAGTTTTTGAACGTGCCTCTGGAGGAATTCAAGGAGAGTTGTCACGGAATAATGATACACTATTTCGGATACAATTGTTGCCTGGAGGACCCAAATCATGGTTCTTAACAAACTTTAAGTTTTTGAACGTGCCTCTGGAGGAATTCAAGGAGAGTTGTCACGGAATAATGAGACACTATTTCGGATACAATTGTTGCCTGGAGGACCCGAATCATGGTTCTTAACAAACTTTAAGTTTTTGAACGTGCCTCTGGAGGAATTCAAGGAGAGTTGTCACGGAATAATGATGCACTATTTCCGGATACATTTGGCCGGTTTTCATGGTACTCCAAAAAAGATAACAGAGTATTTCCAGACTCTGGAGGACTGCAAGGGAAGTTTGATGGGACTCTACCCGCATTATGATGCACTATTTTCGGATACTTTTCCACGCAGTTTTGGCCCCCGCCTTGCCTGGAGGATAGGACCGATATATGACAGGGATCTCTGCCCGCCTAACGAGTGCCTAAATGGGACACCTTTCGCACGATGATGCAAATGAACAAAACAATGTTTTGAAAATAAACTAGATAGATTTGACAGGGGTCTTCCTAGTTCGCTGAGTGCAACTTTCCTTCTTTGTCGCCCCCGGTTCTATACATTATACTGGGTACACTTCCCGGTACCAAAATGCTCATGCATACAGATAGGATGTTGATCGGTTGTCCGATCTGTAAAACGTCCTACAGGGCCCTGAGCAAGCATTTGCAAAGGCACCATAGTGTGCATAATTTAGTTGAACGAAAAATTCTGCTGTTGTTGGCCAATGGACGTACAAACATTAGGCTCCATCCATGCACCATTGCAGGATGTGAATATAGCGGGACAAGGCTGGACCGGCACTTGGACAGAGACCATGTTGAGCTGTCCCGAGAGGAGATACATGTGGTCGTAAATAAAGTAAAAATGACAGTAGCAACGAAGGAGCTTCATGACCTTCGATTGAAAAACCCTCCAGTTGCGATGATTACCTCTTGGGAGGTGGACTATGAGGGTGATGAGGTCCTGTCACCACCTCCACCCTTGTCCCCAGTGATTTCATGTCACAAACCGGAGTGTATTGAATGGAGGATGGAGGCAACCACCATGAGGAATCAGAGGGACATGTATGCTGCTGGGGTGAAAGCCCTGCGCAGCAAGCTGCAGAAGATGATAAAACACAAGCGACAGAGGAGGAACCAGAGGGCCGAGGACATGCATGGGTTCGATGAAGAGGATGGGGAGGAACAAGAGCGGGTGTTTCTAAAGAAACGACCCCGAACAGAGGCAACACCAAAGAGGCAGTCCAAGTCCAAAGGTCCCTCCTTCAGCAAGTCCCCCATTCCCTCGCGCAGCAAGTCTCCCATTCCCTCGTGCAGCAAGTCCCCCATTGCCTCTCAGACACCTGTATCCAGCTCCTCTGAACCGGCATCCATAGATACAGAGGCCTCGTCAACCTCTCCTCCCATAAATTCCCCCTGGTTCAGCGGCAGGGGCCGGGGGAATATAATGCGGGAAATAACATTCCCACCCATCATGGGTAAGTGTGTTGAATAACAACAACAAATGCAGTTTCTGTAACACACAATGTGTTGTCATTAAAGTACTGTTATGTTTCACAGAGGAGTATCTACAAGGATATCGGGAGCATTACGAGGGCATCGACCCAACAGTGAGGCTCCAAGAAAAACGCAGTCTCCAAACTAAGCAGAGTCAAATCGTTCCTAAGCTTCATGGCACACGGTTTCAAACGCCTGTCTGACTGGCTCTTTCTGAGGGATCTGAAGAGGATACGTGGGTGAGTAACATCAAAAAACTGTCCATGATGTTACCATCATTGTGTGTGTTCTCCACATTGACGCAATACGATGTACTGATGCGTTTTCCTTTGCCAACAGCTGGTCCCGGAGCCTGATAAAGTCAAGCCTACAGGTCACGACCTCTGACTTCTATATCAAAAATATATCACACTTTCTCAAGTACATGGCAGACACACCATGCAAGGGGAGCAGGCTCAACCAATACGACATGATTGTAATCAAACGGGAAGTTGTTGCCATCCTGAAGTCCCTGAGGAAGAAGGTGCTTATCCACCAGATGCAGGTGAAGCGGGACAAGATGGAAGGTCTGCCGAGCCATAAAGACATCATGGCATGTTTGACTGCGGCCAACACTCGCATCCCTCAGCTCCTGGACGTGATGGCCAGCAATCCGACTACCGCAACCCGGCTATTGCTCTATGGGTACATGACCCTCCATTGGAGCTGCATTTATGGCCACCGTCCGGGGGTCTACTCCAACATGACCAACGCCGAGGTCCGAAAGGCGGAGACAACTGGCACTGCCTTTGGCTACCTCATCCACGTGAGTGCTATTACAAAATGTGTTTATTCTGGCAGTGATAAACATGTTGTGCATGATTGATATTTGTATTGACGCTCTCTACCTCTGTCATAACAGGTAAGCAACCACAAGACGGCCAACGCGTTTGGTGAAGCGCAGCTGTACCTCACCATAGAAGAATTCGGATGGATGAAGAGGTGGCTGGAAATCAAGGGGACGCTGACCTGCACCCAGAACCGCTACTTCCTATACACAGCGGGGAAGAACCCGTCGAGGAACCTTGCCTACTTCCTGAGGTTGGCATGGGCTGATGTGGGACTAAACGGTCCCATTAACTTCACCGACCTCCGCACAGTCCACGCAGATAATGCGAAGAGGTTTCAGGACATAGGCAACCGCCAAAGAGTGAGTGATTTCATGTGTCACAACACTGCAACTGCAGACAAATTTTATGCCAATAATCCTTCTTTGAAGGAGGCTTGCGGAAATACGGCTGCTCTTCACAGAGTCACTGCAAGCAGCGGCAGCAGCAGCAGCATCAGGGGGGAGTGAAGACAACTTGGGGGACATTGACATTGACAGTGACAGCTCTGGAGAGGTGCATAGCCCCACTCCCTACCAAGACTCCCCGATGCCGAGACGTCAGATGAAGAATTCTACTTAAACTTCAACGCTTGGAGAGTGGCGAAGAGGGAACAGTCAATGGCCGAACACAGTCCCTCAGACATGGGTGAAGAGAGGGTGCCATACTCTGCACCAACTTCACCCGATACGGACAATGTTACCAGTGCACAAGCCACTGACCAACTTGTAAATATGGAATGTGTTGTTCAACTCAGTCCCCTTGTGCTGGATGAGTGAATAATGTTAGCATGTTATAAAGCGACCATGTCAATGTATATAGTTCTGTAATGCATGTTTATTATTGTAATAAAGTTTGTTAAAATTACTTACTTGGTCCTCTTTTTTAAAAACTATTACACCCTAGTTGAGTTGGTACCGGATAATGGGAGTGGAGAATGATGAGTTGGTACCGGATAATTGGAGCGGAACAAGTGACAATAGTGAGTAGCATGAGAGGGAAGGTAAAGCATATGCTGGAAATAAGGGTGTTTTCCCCTTCAGGGTCCCCAGGGGCACGAGGTTCTGGTGGTGTGCATGGAGGGGTGCTCAAGTGTTGGAGGATGTGTAAGGCAGAGGAGGGTAAAAAAAAAGTTAAAGTGTGAACCTCCAGCAGGGCAGGTGGGGCTGTGAATAAAGCCGAATATGGATGCTGGTGGGCGGACAGTAAAGCACCACACAATCCACCACCTTTAAGTGTTACCAGGGCCATGAGAACATCCTCCGCAGGAGGGTGGGTGGGGCTGTTAATAAGGATGAATATGGATGCTGGTGGGCGGACTGTAAAGCACCGCAAACTACACCCCCCCTTTAAGGTTACCAGGGGCACGAGGTTCTTGAGGGTGTGATCATCTGGGTTTAGTCCGTGGGGGAGTGCTTAAGTTCGGGGGCCCGGGGACCCACGGTGCGCGAGGTTATGGTAGTGTGCCTGTCAGGGAGAGATGCTGGAGCTGTTTAGTCCGTATTTTAGGGCTCTGTGAGCGGCTACAAATAGGTGCTTCTCCGGTATATTTCATGGAAGTCTGAGATAGCCTGTTTGCTCATGTCAGGTCGAGATGCTGGAGCACTTTACCCGCCTTGTAAGCCCTTATTCCCGGGTAAAACAATCAATGTATTTCCGCCTGCTTTCCTTCAGCACCTCACAGCCTGTTTGCTCATGTCAGGTCGAGATGCTGGAGCTGTTTAGTCCGTATTTTAGGGCTCTGTGAGCGGCTACAAATAGGTGCTTTTCCGGTATATTTCATGGAAGTCTGAGATAGCCTGTTTGCTCATGTCAGGTCGAGATGCTGGAGCACTTTACCCGCCTTGTAAGCCCTTATTCCCGGGTAAAACAATCAATGTATTTCCGCCTGCTTTCCTTCAGCACCTGACAGCCTGTTTGCTCATGTCAGGTCGAGATGCTGGAGCTGTTTAGTCCGTATTTTAGGGCTCTGTGAGCGGCTACAAATAGGTGCTTTTCCGGTATATTTCATGGAAGTCTGAGATAGCCTGTTTGCTCATGTCAGGTCGAGATGCTGGAGCACTTTACCCGCCTTGTAAGCCCTTATTCCCGGGTAAAACAATCAATGTATTTCCGCCTGCTTTCCTTCAGCACCTGACAGCCTGTTTGCTCATGTCAGGTCGAGATGCTGGAGCTGTTTAATCCGATTTTTAGCAGTCCTTTCCCCGCAGAAACTAGTTTAAATCACCGTTGTCACTATTGTGGGGATTTAGGAATGTACCTGTGTGTGTTGTGGAGCTTCCCTGCACTTTAAATCCATTGATTTGCCCTTTGTTTAGGGTGTTTTTGACTGTTTTTGCACTGTGCTCACTTGGCTGATGCGCCCTCCTGTGGGGACACATGATAACTGCACTCAAATGGCTTTTTAACGGTTTTAAATCGTTTTTTCACTTTTAAAAAACAGCTTTCTGCCCTGGAAATGATTTCTAACCATTATTACCGTTATGGAGGGGCTGCAGGGAGACTTAACCCGCCTTGTAAGCCCTTCTTCCTGGGTAAAACAATCAATGTATTTCCGCCTGCTTTCCATCAGCCCCTGACAGTCATTTCAAAGGGTTTTAAATCGTTTTTTCACTTTTAAAAACAGCTTTCTGCCCTGGAAATGATTTCTAACCATTATTACCGTTATGCAGGGTCTGCAGGGAGACTTTACCCGGCTTGTAAGCACTCATTCCGGGGTAATAAGGCCATGTGCATCACCCTGGAGCTCTGCCTGTGAGTGTGGGACCCTGCTTACAGCAGTGAACCTGCTGCCGGGGTTACATGGCAATGATTTCTAACCATTATTACCGTTATGGAGGGGCTGCAGGGAGACTTTACCCTATTGTAAGCACTCATTCCGGGGTAATAAGCCATGTGCATCACCCTGGAGCTCTGCCTGTGAGTGTGGGACCCTGCTTACAGCAGTGAACCTGCTGCCGGGGTTACATGGCAATGATTTCTAACCATTATTACCGTTATGGAGGGGCTGCAGGGAGACTTTACCCTATTGTAAGCACTCATTCCGGGGTAATAAAGCCATGTGCATCACCCTGGAGCTCTGCCTGTGAGTGTGGGACCCTGCTTACAGCAGTGAACCTGCTGCCGGGGTTACATGGCAATGATTTCTAACCATTATTACCGTTATGGAGGGGCTGCAGGGAGACTTTACCCTATTGTAAGCACTCATTCCGGGGTAATAAAGCCATGTGCATCACCCTGGAGCTCTGCCTGTGAGTGTGGGACCCTGCTTACAGCAGTGAACCTGCTGCCGGGGTTACATGGCAATGATTTCTAACCATTATTACCGTTATGGAGGGGCTGCAGGGAGACTTTACCCTATTGTAAGCACTCATTCCGGGGTAATAAAGCCATGTGCATCACCCTGGAGCTCTGCCTGTGAGTGTGGGACCCTGCTTACAGCAGTGAACCTGCTGCCGGGGTTACATGGCAATGATTTCTAACCATTATTACCGTTATGGAGGGGCTGCAGGGAGACTTTACCCTATTGTAAGCACTCATTCCGGGGTAATAAAGCCATGTGCATCACCCTGGAGCTCTGCCTGTGAGTGTGGGACCCTGCTTACAGCAGTGAACCTGCTGCCGGGGTTACATGGCAATGATTTCTAACCATTATTACCGTTATGGAGGGGCTGGAGCACTGTACCCGCCTTGTAAGCCCTTATTCCCGGGTAAAACAATCAATGTATTTCCGCCTGCTTTCCTTCAGCACCTACCTATTTCCGCCTGCTTTCCATCAGCACCTGACAGTCATTTCAAAGGGTTTTAAATCGTTTTTTCACTTTTAAAAACAGCTTTCTGCCCTGGAAATGATTTCTAACCATTATTACCGTTATGCAGGGTCTGCAGGGAGACTTTACCCGGCTTGTAAGCACTCATTCCGGGGTAATAAGGCCATGTGCATCACCCTGGAGCTCTGCCTGTGAGTGTGGGACCCTGCTTACAGCAGTGAACCTGCTGCCGGGGTTACATGGCAATGATTTCTAACCATTATTACCGTTATGGAGGGGCTGCAGGGAGACTTTACCCTATTGTAAGCACTCATTCCGGGGTAATAAGGCCATGTGCATCACCCTGGAGCTCTGCCTGTGAGTGTGGGACCAGTGACTCTGTAAGCAGCAGCCTGTCAACTCTGGGTGGGATTGAGCGAGGTGGTGGATGGAGCTGCTCTCTCTGGGTCACAGCCCTGGACATATTCCTGTACATTTCATGTGTCAAATGTGGATGAAATGTTGTTGTAGCTGTTTAGTCTGTGATTTGGGGCTCTGTGTAGGGCCACAGAGAGGTGCTTTTCCCCGGTGTATTTCATGGAAGTCTGAGATAGCCTCTATTTACAATACTTTCCCCCCCCCTTTCAAACACGTATTCCTGGGTTGAAAAGTCAGGTGCTGCACCACCTGTGCTCTGGGTCTGTATTCACAACCCTTTCCCCGACATTTCAAACAGTTTTCCGCACGTTTTAAACACTTATTTGCAATGTCCATTTCATGGACACCACTCTATGTATTAATGTCCGTGATATGGACATATTATTCTGTACACGCCACGGACAATGATGTCCACTCACTGGACATTAAGCCCCCCGGTGCATTTGTCCTGAATTACGCGAGAAACCCCAAAACTTTAACCTTTTATATCTCTGCGGGGAAAGCTCGCCCGTCTCCGGTTCTTTTTCCACGTGGAAGGCCCCTGCACTGGCTATCTATGTAGCACCCCAGCTTATTTTTATTTTGCTCTGGGGCCGAACTGCATGCCTGTACACTTGGAGTACCGCAACCTGTAGTTAATGTCCACACAGTGGCATGCCTGTACACTTGGAGTACCGCGACCTGTAGTTAATGTCCACACAGTGGACACACAAGTCCCTAAGTTAAGGTAGGGAAGAGCCCGACTTCTACCACATGGAGCTGTTTCTTCGGGGCGTGCGGCTGCGCCAGCTAACGACGGCTAGCGGCTACCGATGGCTGCCAGCTAGCGGCTAACGGCATCAGCTAACGGCTAGCTGCTAACGGCTATCGATCCTTTTTGAGCTTTTTCTGGTGCCTGAGAGGAGGTTCGACCATGTCCGGTCGGCCTCGTGTGTACCCTCTTGCCTTTTCACCACCTCGACGGCGGCTTCGGACGACACCCGCGCTTTCATCGGTGCCTGGGTGGCGCGCTTCTGGACCACGTCTCGCCTCGACAGTTTCGGACGTCGCCCATGCCTTCATCGGCCCGTGGGTGGCGCCTGGCCTCTCCCCTGTCCACGGCTCTTTCCTCCCGGTGGTGCTGCTCCTGCCCCCCGGGGACCCGGCTCTTTCCTCCCGAGGACTTCGTGCCCGCCGCCGCTGTGCTCTCGCCTGCGGCCGGGCAGCGCTCCTTCCTGCTGGGGACCACCGGGTTATTCACGCCCGTTGCGGCTCAGCGACCCGGTTTTCTCCGACTGGCGGGTGAAGACTTAATTCGCCACGACGCCTGCTGCGGCCCCCTTACGAGGGCCCGTTCCGGCCCGCCCCCGGTGGGGATGCCCTCGCCCTCGTTGGGGCCCCTACCCTCTCCTGCGGCCCCCTTCCGACGGCCCGTTCCATGGCCCGGCCCTCACCTGCAACCCCGCCCTCCTCGGCCCCTGTGGTGCTTCCTCTCAGATGCAGGGATTGTCTCCATGGTTGAATTCTGGGGGGGCTTGTGTGGTGACCACTGTATAACATGACATAATTCACTCATGGAACTACAGTTAAGGGTATTGTTTCCGCACGGACATATGTGTTGCTTACTGTATATATTGTGTGCCCTCCTTGCTTCTCGTCCTCGTCTTCCCGGGCTGCGACCCAACAACATGTCCTTTTCTGCTCCGAAGTAAAGTACCCTTTTGCACCTTCATTGCACCGCTTCCGACTCCCTTTCTCTCGGCACTACATTGGTGTATTTAATTCAAATTACGCCATATCCACATTGATTTTAATTTCTAACACTATACAGATATTTGATTTGTGCACTGCGACCAGTTTAGCTTAATGATGTTTATTTATTCCCTCCTTTATGAGTATTTTCTGTGAGTTATAATAGTTTTGTTTTGAAAGAGTAGTTTTATTATTGATCCAGAAGTAGGTGTTAAGGCAACGTCCGGATGCCAATCGTTCTTAAAACCAAAAAGAAGAAATCCTTCCCGCTTTTATTTTGACGTCCTCAAACCGCACCGGAAGTGAAGTTCCCAGCTCTTTCTAACCTGGATCGAGATGGCGTCTCGTCGCTCCGGTTCTCTCTCTCTGTGTTCCTGAGAAAGTGTGTGTGAGCTGCAGCTCTACTGATCCATCATCTCTGTGTTTGGATAAACCTCTGAATGGGCTCTGTGCTCTTTTTTCTGGAGCGTTTACCTCGGACTATAGGAGCTAGCTTAGCATGCTAGCTGGAAACACGTTAGCAACACTAGACAGATTGAGAGTTTGACGGAGAGAGAAACGGTGTGTTTAACGGAGTCTGCAGGAAAAGGTGATCTAGGAAACATGAGTAAAGTCCAAATGCTGCTGTCGTTGAAGAAGAAGCGACTCACTGCTGAAGAGATATTTGCTCTGTTTGAAAAAACGATAGCAGAGCTCGAGGAGGAGCTGTCTCTTTCCAAAGAGGAGAACAAGAGACTCCAGAAGCTACTGGACGCTGTTTTACAGCCTCAGCTTCGGATACACAGAGCAGGTCTGTTCCCTTTACCCTTAATTAACACTTTACACTCTTCAGTAACACTTTATTATCACAATAATAACACTTTAGACCCTTTATCAGCACTTGCTGCAGGTAAGTAAAAGTGCAAACACCACACTGTGAAAATCCTTCATTACAAGTTAAAGCATTTCATATATTTAAGTTTATCTTATTTAAGTAAAAGTATGTAAGTGTTATTAGACACATGTACTTTATTATAATAATTAAAATGTATTACAGAAGAGCAAACCTACCAAAATAAACATATTTATAAAAATACATGGATTGAATAATATGCCATTTAATGTACTGATTTAAATATTACCCATACATGTGGGCACTAGTTGGTTAAATGTGACATACATTGATACTTTAGTTTTAATGTGCTTCTTTATTCACCTTTTCTTTTTAAATGTGTAAAAGCAAATACAAACAAATACTTTGGATTAATTGAAATGGCGCGAGAATTATTCATAAAGAAATAAATATGTTCAATAATAAATTAAACACATCTCAAATGTTACTTGATAAAGAATAGGGGAACTAGTACAAAGGTCATTAAGTAATTAAAACGTTAATATATATTAATGTAAAAATCTCATCAATCAATTATTGCCAACATGTATTTATAATATATTCTGTATATATATATATATATATATATACACACAGAATATATATTTTGAGAGAGATATACACTAGTATTAGACGCAGTCAAAAGTTTGGACACATCTTCTCATTCGAAGTTTTTTATTCATTTAAATTGGTTCTGCTTTGTAGATTTATACTGAAGACATCAAAACTATAAAATAACACATTAACTAGAATTATCTAGTAAACAAAGAAGTGTTAAACAATCCAGAATATGATTTATATTTTGCTGGCTACTGCAGAATGCTGTGGTAGCCATGCTGGTTAAGGGTGCCTTGAATTCTGAATAAATCACCAACAGTGACACCAGCAAAGCCCCCCCCCCCCCCCACCATCTCACCTCCTCCTCCATGCTTCACGGTGGGAACCACTCATGCAGAAACCATCCGCTCACCTTCTCTGCGTCTCACAAAGACACGGAGGTTGGAACCAAAAATCTCTAATTTGGACCCATCACACAAAAGTACAGATTTCCACTGGCCTACTGTCCAATCCTTGTGTTTCAAACTATTCTCTTCTTCTTGTTGTTCATCCTCAGTAGTGGATATTTGCAGCAATTGGACCATGAAGGCATAATTCACGCAGTCTCCTCTGAACAGTTCATGTTAAAGGTCCCATGTCATGCTTTTCCTGTTATTACCCGTCCCCTTGTGTGTTATGTAGCTTTTTCTGCAAACGGTCTGCAGAGTCACAAACTCTCAAAGTACACCCTGTAGAGAGTCAAACTCTAACACAGAAAAGATGTGTCTATTGTTACGACCCGCCCTCTACTCCGTGGTAGTGAATCGTGGAGAGACCCGCAACATCAAATAATACACGCAAAAACCAGTACTTGATAACGATCATTTATTGAAGTACAGCCGTTTACTCACACAAGCAATCCGGCATACGTAAGGAGGTCTGGAGGACTGGAGGGGAGCACGTAACATCTATGCTGCCCCAGAACGCCTCGTTGGAGATTTTTCTTTTTCCATTTTTTCCTTCCGGGGCATACTGACGTAACGAAGTCCAAATGGACAAATCCGCGGAGCTCCGAAGTCCGCACACACACACTCACTCAACCTTATATTTTCTCAGCCGCGGTGCTGTCTCGCAGACCCCACGCAGCAACCAGGGAACGACACCAGTAATCCAGCTCACACTGTCTGCTCCCCGAGCCTCAAAGGGCGGAGCAGCGAGCCCCGCAAAGTCCCCTCAACACGGCATCCAGACCCCACGCAGCATTCTCACCTGTTTGTCCTTACTGGTGTCATTTTCTGGTTGCTAACTAACGCCATTGTGAAACATAATCACTGATGTTCCGCTGTAACGGTGGTGGACTCATCAGAACAGAGTGGGCGAGCTGACCAATCAGACCACAGTGGGCTCATAGGGAGGAGGGGGGGGCAGGAGCTCCAACAAGGCGTGTAGGACAGATAGTGAATACACATACTATACAGAGATGCTGTCTGAAAAACCAATGTGATTTTGGAACATTGAACAATGTAAATCTATTCTAGTAGACCTCAACAATGGAATCATGATCAGTAGAAATGGCCATGACATGGGACCTTTACGATTGTCTGCTCCTTGAGCTCTGTGATCATCTATGTGGGCTCTAATCTGAGGTGCTTTAATTTGCGGTTTCTGAGGCTGGTAACTCTGATGTATTGATCCTCTGAGCAGAGGTAACTCTTCCTTTCCCGGTTGGTCCTCATGAAAACCAGCCTCATCATAGCATTCGATGGTTTTTGCGATTGCACTTGAGGATACATTTAAAGTTCTTGACATTTTCCGGATCGACTGGCTTTCATTTCCTAAAGTGATGATGGACGGACGGTCGTTTCTCTTTACTGGGTTGAGTCGTTCTTGCCATGATATGGATTACAACAGCAGTCAAATCGGGCTTTCCACTGTGCACTAACTCTACCTCTGCACAACACAACTGATGGTCTCAAACACATTATGAAGGCAAGTCATTCCACACATTGACTCTTGACAAGGCGCACGTGTTAATTGAAAACCATTCCAGGTGTCTACCTCATGAAGCTGACTGAGAGAAGTCAAGAATGATATTCTTGATTTTTTAACACTTTTTTGTTAACTAGATAATTCCATATGTGTTCTTTCATAGTTTTGATGTCTTCAGTATTAATCTACAAAGTAGAAACAAATTAAAATAAACAAAAACCATTGAATGAGAAGGTGTCCAAACTTTTGACTGGTACTCTATATAAAAAAACACACATATTTCAATATTTATCAGGTTCCCTCATCTATAATCATTTATACAAGCGCAACTTTGAACATGTACAGCAGTAAAATGCAACATACGAAATAATCAAGAAACATCATAAATTAAACACTGACAGGAAACATTTTACTGCACCATCGTTACTGTTACGAAAGAAGGTGCCGTAAAATGTTCTGATGATACTTGCATACTTTTACTTAAATAAGGTACGAATGGAGGATTTTAATTTGTAACAGAGTGTTTTAATTCTATACTGTAGGCGTAGTGTATCTGTGAACGATCCCAAATACAATTCCTTGTTTATTGCAGCTAGTGCTACGCCAGAAGAAAAAAACCTTTTTCATTTTCAAAGGGGCTGGGCTACATAAGTTGAATTGAGACAACAAAAATACACATTAAGTGGGACAAAGAAAGATAATGTGAAAATATAAAAACAAAGGCATTAATTGGGGCTGAAAAATGTCTCCCATTGTAATGGTGATTAGATTTTTAAATGCTAACACTTAACAGTTTGTTCTGACTGTGTGTCTCCTGTTTTCTGCAGACGTCCAGCAGCTGGTGGTTAAAGAAGAGGTTCTCCCTGACCAGCATGAGGGGAGCACCAGTCTGGACCAGGAGGACCCAGAGCCCCCCCCACACATTAAGCAGGAACAGGAGGAACTCAGGATCAGTGAGGAGGTGGAGGAGGCTGATATCACCAAGTCCACTTTCACTCCTGACCCTGTGAAGATTGAAGATGATAAAGAGAAACCTCAGTCCTCACAGCCTCATCAAAGACAAACTGAACACATGGAAACAGAAGCTGATGGAGATGACTGTCGAGGACCAGAACCAGCCAGGAACTCAGATCCAGAGAGCAGTTTACAACCAAAGACTGAGGACGACACTGGAGACTCTTCTGAACCTGACACTGGAGACTCTTCTGAACCTGACACTGAAGACAGTGCTGATTGGAAGGAGACCAGAGAACCTGCATCAGGCTCAAACTCACTGAAAAATAGACATGAATCTGTCAGTGATCCACGACGTAGTGCTGAAAAGAAACCATTCAGCTGCTCAGTCTGTAAGAAAGCTTTTTCACTGAATGGAAATTTAAAGGCACACATGAGAATCCACACAGGAGAGAAACCCTTTAGCTGCTCAGTTTGTACAAAAGCTTTTTCACAGAGTGGAAATTTAAAGGAACACATGAGAATCCACACAGGAGAGAAAGCACACAGCTGCTCAGTCTGTAAGAAAGCTTTTTCAAAGAGTGGAACTTTAAAGGAACACATGAGAGTCCACACAGGAGAGAAAGCACACAGCTGCTCAGTCTGTAAGAAAGCTTTTTCAAAGAGTGGAACTTTAAAGGAACACATGAGAGTCCACACAGGAGAGAAACCCTTTAGCTGCTCAGTTTGTACCAAATCTTTTGCACAGAGTGGAAGTTTAAATAAACACATGAGAGTCCACACAGGAGAGAAGCCCTTTAGCTGCTCAGTTTGTACCAAATCTTTTTCACATAGTGGAAGTTTAAAGGAACACATGAGAGTCCACACAGGAGAGAAACCAAACAGCTGTACAGTCTGTAAGAAAGCTTTTTCACAGAGTGGACATTTAAAGAAACACATGAGAGTCCACACAGGAGAGGAAGAATAGACCTGCTATGTTTGTGACAAAAGATTTAAATGGCATAATCGTTTCAAAAGACACAAGTGTGTTGGTCGTCAGCTGCTTCTGTAACTGTAAGGGAATACATTTGTCTATTTTGTCTCCTGATGACCTAATGCCGTTACATGTAATGCGTTACTCCCTAAGCCTGATTTCACCCACCTGCAACCGATTCACTAATAATCACAAATGTTCATTTCTTTGACCCCTTGACTCGACAACTTTCTTGTTTAATAATCGTTACATCTCCTCAGGACCAAGTTCCCGTGTCCTGCCTTTCACCTGCTGATCACCCACTGCTCATTTAAGGTGGACTGACCTTTACAAGGGACCAGCTAGTCTTAGTGTCTTAATGCAAACGTTTTGTAAAGTGATGCTAGACCAAAGACGTGCTGTTGGGTTGTGTGCTCTCTGCAGGTGTCTGTACTCAAAGATTGTTGATGAAATGAGAGATTCACTCTGTTTTTGTTGTCTCATCGACGCCAACAGAGCAATACGTCTTCTTTCCAGCAGATGGCATAAATGTTACATCATCCAGTTCAACTGTCATCCACACATTAATGATTCAAAACAGCAATGGGTGAGATATGGCTACTTATTGACTATTTCAACAGAATGTGAAGAGGTTACAGTCTTGAGGCCATGTCCAATATGTTTATGCTTTGTTTGATTAAATCTACTGAAATGAGTATTCAATGACTCAATTATTCTTAATTACTGTCATTACATCATGGGTTTGCATTGCAATATTAGAACGCATAAAACCCAACTTTATTTCTTCCAAGTTGCGGGTGTTCATTGTTTAGAAGTCCGCTGTGTTTCATCCAAGCTTCCACTTTGTGCTCCGATAATGCTGAAAGTATCTGTTGTATGCTTTACCTGCTCCAGTAACACAAGTGTAATTCACTGGACAGAGACAAGAGATAGTGGATGGATCCAGAGGAGAACCAGAAGATAGTCCGTATAGAGCCTTCTCTACGTAGTATTTCTACAAAAACGCCTCTGAAATTGTACGATCCCTACGTTTTTTTTCACCATTCATTCCAATGGCTGGCGTCTATGTCACGTGATCTTCACATTTTCATTGTTACCAAGGTGGTTGCTAGGGAAGCTGCTAGCGAAATTATTTCTGTTATGTTGTGTAACTGTTTAATGGTGTTATCTTTATTGCTACCCCCTTCCCCGTCAATGTATAGTGTTGGTCCACAACGCAAACGTATTAGTTTAACAAAATCCGCATCTAAAATTGTGGCATAGATACGTTATTTTCCCCTGTGCAATTCTCCATTTACTCAACAATAACACATAATTATCCTTGTGTTTATTGATTTGTTTGATTAATAAACACAAGTTGGAGTCCGTCAGGACCGAGGGTCGGAGCAGCTCATTTGCTTTACAGAATATTACACCCGGAAGTAAGTATTCTCTCCGCTTCGCTTGATAAACCCTGTGATAGTCCTCAAGCTCTGTGATTGGAGAGTGTGCCGAGCGTCGAACAGCACTTGAAATGGGATGGAACCACGACAGACTGTCCAAAACTGGATTTGAACGGGTCGTCCCCGTCCTCCCCCACCCCGTCCCCAGAACTACACATGCTGGCTATTGTGTGTTTTGCAACATGCTCTATGGCACGTCTCTACTGGGAGTTGTAGTTTTAAAAGACGTTTTTGTATTTCCCATAATAAAAAGTGGCCAGTATTAAACTGTGTACATCCCTGGAGGTTTAGGGGATAGGAAACACTCACATTTAAAACATATAATTAATAAATGGGTGAATATTGCGTGTGCCCATATTGGGCAGCATTAATATATATACACACATGCCAGCTAAGGTCAGAAGAGCTTTATTTAACAGCTGGTCTTATGTCTGTGACCCCTCCTGTTGTTCATTGATAAGCCTGAAACATGCACTTGTTAAGGTTCAGAGGCACATTTTGCAAATATGGCAATAGCCATCGATCATCTTAAGATAAGATATACTTTATTGATCCCAAGTTGGAAACATTTGCGTTACATCAGCATGTGTAACAGTTGTAAATATGCAGTGGTGTTTATTTACATCATTAAGTATAATCACACAAATTCTGTGTTTTATATTTAATAATTCTGTGTTCTTTATTTATTGATTGTTCAATACCTGACAAGGCCGGAGATGAAAAACTTTGGTCGCAGGTTCCTCAACAGTGCATTACAAGACATCTATCAAATGTGTGTATACCTCCACCATTAAACTGTCGTATTCTGCACATTTCTTATACTATCTACATACATCTTATATAAGAGTATAATACATATGTATAATATCAGTTCAAATAAGTGCTTCAACATAGTTAACATTGCTGGAGGTATACACAAAGTTTTTCATTCAATGCATAACTTGACCATAGTTGTGTAGGCCTATGTGATATGTCAATAAACATTAGAAAATCTTGAAATCTTGAAAGGGATGTGCAAAATATTCATTATATACAGTCTTTAATTAACTATTAGTAGAGAATAACGAGTAATGAATATATTTTATAGGGATCCTATTAATATCTAATAATAGAAATAATGAAATTCAATAACATGCTTTAACCACTAGGTGTCCCTTTCTATCAGCTCTGCACAGTTATGGTGTAAATACAGCCTATCTACCAATTGGATCAAATATAAAAGTCAGCCGAATTAGTGTTGATACTGCAAGGAGACGTATTGTGTGAAAAGAAATGTAAGATGTTGTTTAATTGCTGATATATTTATGATCCATGTCACGTTTTCAGTGTTGGCGGCAGTTCCTCATGTTTGTCTAGAAGTCTTCTCATCAGGGCTCTATAAATAGAGAACTACGGCAGATATGTAATATTTAATGCAGCCGAACCGTGTATTACAATGCCGTTATGTGATGACCTCCAAAGAGAAAAGCAAGCACACTCGGAATAAAGTGTTTTCGGTCTGTTTCCGGTATTTGTTTATGACGATGTGATGTGAGATGTGAGACTGGAATTGCACAGGGGAAAATAACGTATCTATGCCACAATTTCAGATGCGGATTTTGTTAAACTAATACGTTTGCGCTGTGGACCAACACTATACATTGACGGGGAAGGGGGTAGCAATAAAGATAACACCATTAAACAGTTACACAACATAACAAAATTATCGATAGCAGCGTCCCTAGCAATCACCTTGGTAACAATGAAAACATTGTATCGACACAATTTCCTGAAGTAATCTTCGTAATAACTAGCAAACTAAAGATCATGTACATCCACTGCACACATTATCTGAAATAACAACTCATATTTCTCGTATCAAGCGTGCACTACAAGTGTTTCAGTGCTGCGCGGGTGCGCAGGGGGATTACCCATTAGCGATAGCCTTAGAGGGCTACGCCAATACTCATAGAAGCTGGGGTTACAGTAGGTAACCTCAGATATCATTTTTGCACTCATGTATCTATTTACCCACCAGAGGTCGCCAGCAGACATGGCAGTGTCCAAAGACACTGAACCAGGGCTCCAGGTTTTCTGTTTGATTTTAAAATAGGTCAAATATAATCTAGCTACGAGGGATGCTAATAGAAAGAAGAATAAAGGAATTGAAGGAAACTTCTTCCATGACATAGATCAACATCAACACGTTAAATCAATCAATAGCTCCAACAATAATTAACGGACCATTGTGTGATTCCTTCCAGTCCACTTGATTATGTGTGTGTTCATGTTGGCTTGAAACTAACAGGTATGTGAGTTTCTCACGTCTCAGTGTTCTGCATGTCTCTGAAACAGAAGCAACCTGACCGCAGAGAGAACAGAGAAGAAACAAACCAAGAGAAATTGTATGGCATTTTTCATTCTCTCTTATAATGAATACTGTGCTCTTCATGCTGTTCAGTAAAAAACTGCCTTGTGGTTTCACAGGTTAATGTCTTCCTGTTCCTTCACTACACCTGCAGACTGTGTGACTTCCTCAGTGCTCATAGAGATCAACTGTTATTCTCTTCTTAATTTGAATTGTCTTTTCTGATGTCAGTGGTATATCGGGAGCCAAACAAGTTAAAGCTAATGCTTATTTTGTTTAAGAAAAGTCTATTTTTTGACAACAAAACATAACTGTGTGATGGGTGTTTACTGGCGTTTGGCTCATCATGCATACTAATAATCTAAAGAGGAAGGAAATCTATTAACAGCCTGATATCCGTCTGCTGCTCCTTGACGACAGAGGAAAGTTATCTTTAAACACGTCGTTCCTCCTTCACTGTGAGTAGAAACAGTTTATTGATGTAATGATTCTGTAAACCTCCTGTGAACATGATTTAATCTGACATGTTGTATAGTCTCACAGAGATGAGAGGAGCAGCTATGAGTTTCACTGCAGCAGCGAGTGGATTAGTCGTCTTCCTGCTCTCTGTGTCAGGTACTGTACATCTACACTTACATTCATCACATGAACAGAGGGGATTCTGGGAAAATGTGTGACTCGTAAAACCAGGTCTCATGTGGGAATAAGTGGGATGGATTTGTGTAAAAGGCAAACCTAGAAGAAACATTTTAAATGTATTTGTGTGTAGAATTGTAGAAACTCGAGGCGTTACTAGTTTGTTTGATGGATTTTCTTGTTGTGCGTTGCCTCTGTCCTTTGCTCGAAGCATCTGCATAAAATATCTGTTTGCTCATCACTTAACAAGCGTTAAAATGAGAATATAGTGTATGCATAACTGTTCCATCCTCTCTCTGTGAAAAACACTTTGCTTTGTTTTTTTCTTAAGACGACTTAAAGAATCTCCAGCTCTGTTTTTATTAAGTTGAAGTGATTTCGAGAGATATTCTTATTCTAAGTCTTAACATATTGACTCAACTCTTATGTCGCCATACGTCTGCACCAAACCCTTCTAGTTCCTTCTCTCCTCTCTGACCTCAGTGTTATATTTCCACACCCTGAGTTACAGCAGTCGTCTTCTTTTTCTTATCTGCATCAGACAGAAGCTGCTCACACCTCAGTGCTCTGCATTCATAGTTATTGTTCACACTCAGCAGCAACCTGACCACAGAGCGAACAGAGAGGGGACTGGACTCACACTGTTCTCATTAATATGACCGCTAATCATTCACTGTTCATTTATATGAAGGCATTTTCCAATCTTGTGTCAAACTGAACGTACCCTTTCTGCGTATCAAATCAAATCAAATCAAATTTTATTTATAGAGCACATTTAAAAACGATTTTGGTCGAGCCAAAGTGCTGTACATGTAATTTAAACACATAAAAACACATTACATCACAATAAAAGACAATAAATCACAACAGATAAAGCAACACATGGAACAGTCAGGAGTGGTGACCCCACTCTAACTAGCAGGCCAGAGAGAAGTAGTGTGTCTTCAGTGTGGATTTAAAAGCCCCCAGGGTCTGGGCCAACCTCACATGGAGGGGAAGAGTGTTCCAGAGCCTGGGGCCAGCCGCTGCGAAGGCTCGGTGCCCTCTGGTTTTGAGCCTGGTCTTAGGCACTACCAGCAGCAGCTGGTCAGCAGATCTTAAGGCTCTGCCTGGGGTGTAGCGCTGGAGGAGTTCAGCTATATAGGCCGGAGCCAACCCATTTAGTGCTTTAAAAACAAATAAAAGGATTTTAAAATCAATTCTGAACCGGACTGGAAGCCATTGTACTGAGGCCAGAATTGGGGTGATGTGGTCACGCTTTTTGTGGCCAGTCAGGAGACGTGCAGCTGCGTTTTGGACTAGCTGCAGGCGTGTAATTGATGCCTGGTCCATACCCACATACAGAGCGTTACAATAGTCCAGTCTTGAGGTCACAAAGGCATTAATAACCCTTTCCAGGTCTTTAAAAGATAAATACGACTTGGTTTTGGCCAATAGTCGTATTTTAAAAAAGCAGGATTTTACTACGGTGCTGACCTGCTTGTCGAATTTAAAAGTGCTATTGAAGGTCACTCCAAGGTTCATGACAGAGGGGAGGGTGTTTTTACTTAGGGAGCCCAGAATATCAACCGGAGAGGCTGGAGGTTGGCGTCCAAAAAAGATTACCTCGGTCTTACTCTCATTGAGGTTGAGGAAGTTTTTGCTCAGCCAGGATTTTATCTCTGTTAAGCAGTCCTTCAACTGCTGTAGTGAGTTGACATTTGCTTTGAGAGGCAGATAGATCTGTACATCGTCCGCGTAGCAGTGGAAGGGAATATTGTGTTTCGTAAGAATTGAACCTAGGGGCAGTATGTACAGTAAAAAGAGGATGGGGCCCAGAATTGAGCCTTGGGGGACCCCATAGGTAAGAGGGGCTTTGGCAGAGGAGAAGGCACCTAGCTGCACTAAAAAGCTACGGTCTGTCAGGTAAGACCTGAACCATGCAAGGGCAGAGTCTGTGATGCCTGCGGACTGTTCAAGCCGTGACAACAGGATGCTATGGTCCACAGTGTCAAAGGCAGCTGTCAGGTCTAACAGCACCAGGACAGCTGGGCTACCTGAGTCGGCGGCTAAGAGCAGATCATTAAAAACTCTTAAAAGGGCTGTTTCAGTACTATGCATGGGTTTAAAGCCAGACTGAAACTTTTCATGGATGCCATGCGTGGTTAAAAACGACTGCAGCTGGACATAGACTACTCGCTCCAGGGCTTTAGATAAAAAAGGTAGCTGGGAAATGGGCCTAAAATTTGCAAGAATGGAGGGGTCAAGATTTTTCTTTTTAAGTAGTGGCTTAACCACGGCATGTTTGAAGGCAGCTGGGACACATCCTGAGCTAAGAGAGGTGTTTATAAGTAATAAAATACTTGCTCCAACTGATTCGAAAACGTCTCTGAGAAGGCGAGAGGGAATGCTGTCTGAGATGCAGTTTGTCGGCCGCAGGTGCTTGACTACATCCGAGAGAGAAGAGAGGGATACAGGCTCAAAGTGGTCGAGGACAGCAGGGCACAGAAAGGGAGCAGGATCTGGGGTAGAACTAGTGCGGGCTAGCCTAAGCGCAGATACTTTTTCAATAAAAAATGTAAGAAATTTATCACAGAGAGTAGTCGATGGCACAATTGGAGAAACATCACAGGGATTAATGATCGAGTTAAGGACATTAAAAAGAACCTGAGGTTTATGGCTGTTTTTAGAGATTAACAGAGAAATGTGCTGTGTTTTGGCTGCTTTGACTGCTGTCTGCTAGTCAGCAAGGCAAGCACGAAGGATTTCTATGGAGACATGGAGTTTGTCCTTTTTCCATTTTCTCTCTGCACGCCTGCAAGTGCGTCTAAGAGCACGAGTACAGTCATTGAGCCATGGCTGTGAGAGAGCTTTGATGCGTCTAAGCGTAAAAGGAGCAACAGAATCGAGTATTTGGATACATGTCGAGTCAAACATGGAGATAAGCTCATCAGCACTAAAAGCACAGTTCATCTCTAATTTACAGATCAGAGAAGCATTAAAAACATCTGTGAGGCAGTCAAGGGGTTAATTGAACGCAGACGGCGCGCAGGGGCACGTGACTCGACTCCTGCGGAGGGGATCGAGGTTGTAAACAGAACCGGTAAATGGTCTGAGATACGCGTTGCTGCACAGATTTCATCCACAGAGACAGACAGTCCAAACGATAATACTAAATCTAAGGTGTGTCCTTTATCATGTGTTGAGCCAGCCACGGACTGAATAAGACCGAAAGAGTCAAGGAGATTTAAAAAGTCCCTAACCAGAGGTTTTGACTCGCAACACACATTTACATTGAAGTCTCCGCAGATCAAAATACGATCATATTTCACCATGATCCCGGACAGAAAGTCAGAAAAGTCATTTATGAAATCCTTATTGCATTTTGGCGGACGATACACGACTGCGCAGAGTATAGGCGAGTCCGGGTTCAGCTCAAAAAGCTGCAACTCAAAGCTAGCGTAGCTAGTTACATGGTGAAGCAATCGGCATTGGAGGCTAGCTCTAAACACTGATGCTAGGCCCCCACCACGGCCGGTGGCACGGGGGGAGCTGAAGAATGTACAGTCAGGAGGAAGAAGTTCAGAGAACGATGTATACTCGCCAGCGTGGACCCAGGTCTCCGTCAGAAACATAAAATCCAGTTCACGAGAGATGAAGAAGTCATTTAGCAGGAACGTTTTGTTTGCTATCGACCTAGCATTTAGCAAAGCCATGCTAAGTTGTCGCTCCGGGCTGGCAGAAGGAGTAGCTCGTCTCAGCTGACGAAGATTTGCGTGTTGGACACCGCGCGGGCCGGGAGCAGTCAGTCGGCAGGAGGGGCTGGCAGCGGGCCCAGCAGAGGCCGCAGCTCCGGAAGAATACGACGAATCCATCGATCACTCACATGGCGTGCAGCGGGAGGGCCATGACATCCGAGGTGTGAAGAGACCAGTGCACCAGCACGCTTTCCCCGGCGTCTAAAGCGCTTTCGGTGAGGCAGCCGGCGCAGGTAGGAGGGAATATCCCACAGTAGAGGGGGGGGACGGACGATGTATGGTTGTCAGATGTGAGTTTGGGCAGCAGTATCAACTCCAATGAGGGTCTGAGGTGGAGGAGAGCTTGGCGATCATAGATGAGCAGAGCAGAGACATTCTGACAAACATAAAACAAAAACAGGATAGCTAACCCTAAACTCAGGGAGCGGCGAGCCGACACAGGCGCCATCTTCCCACACACTGGTCACAGTGACGTCACAAGCTTCTGCGTAGACTTCTGTTCTACCTGCTTTGATTAAGAAACAACAAAGTCAAAGAGTATCCTTGGTTTTAAAGTGCCTAAGAACCTTCCCTACCCATGACAAAGGACACATTCTTGATCTCGTCTGCTCTACCAACCTCCAAGTGATTGACCTCCACCCTTGCCCATTTCCCCTATCCGACCACAAACTCATACAATTCACCATTGCCCCCCCCCCCCCACCCGAAACCCCTGCCCACCCAGAAACATCACCTTCCGTAATCTACACTCCATTGACCATAACCATCTCTCCAAACTGCTATCGTCTAATCTCCCCCTGGACGCAACCCTCAGCTCACCTGATGATCTGCTCAACCACCTCAACTCCACCCTACTCACCTCCCTCAACACTTTAGCCCCCCTCAAAAATAAAACTGTTACTTTCAAGACCTCCTCACCCTGGTTCACACCCGCACTGCGTAAAATGAAGCAGCGAGGCCGCCAATTTGAACGTCTTTCAAAGAAATCATCCCTCACAGTCCATTACATAAGCTACAAACTCCATCTCAATGCATACAAAGATGCTCTTATTGCCGCTAAATCTGCCTACCTCTCCAACATCTTCACTGACCCCTCCCGTAACCCCAGGACCCTCTTCTCCACAGTTAACAAGCTCTTCAAACCCCGTGCTGATAACCTCCCTACTTCTACTTCCGCTACTTGCAGCTCATTCCTCCAGTTTTTCGCAGACAAAATTAACGCCATTAACCACTCCTTCTCAGCTCCATCTGTTATACAAGCATCTCCCCCAACCTCCACCGCTACCATTTCTCCCCCCATCTCCCTTGACCTCCTGACTCCTCCTCCCAGCGCCGCCTCTCCCAGTTCAACCTGGTTACTCCACCTGATCGGTTCCTCAAATCCCACAACCTGCTCCCTTGACCCTCTACCCACTCCTCTCCTGAAGTCCGGCCTCCCCGTCCTCTGCCCCTATCTTGCTAACCTTTTCAACTCCTCGCTGTCCCAAGGAACCGTCCCCTCTGCTTTCAAAACTGCTGCTGTTACTCCAATCCTCAAAAAACCTGGTCTTGATCCCTCCTCCCTCACTAATTACCGCCCCATCTCCAACCTACCATTCCTCTCAAAAACTCTTGAACGCATTGTAGCCAAACAAATTCACTGCCATCTCCAAACCAACCAGCTTTATGAACCTCTTCAGTCTGGATTTCGTCCTCACCATAGTACAGAAACTGCACTCGTCAAAGTCCTCAATGACCTCCTCATCTCTGCTGACACTGGTTCCAGTCCTACCTCACTGAACGATCCCACTTCATCTCCCTCCCAAACCACTCCTCTGCCACAGCTTCAGTCACCCAAGGCGTTCCTCAATGATCAGTACTTGGCCCCCTCCTCTTCATCATTTACATTCTCCCCCTCGGTCAGATACTCCGCCACTTCAACCTCGACTTCCACTGCTATGCTGGTGACACTCAGATCTACCTCAGCACTAAATCCCTCCATAACCCACCCCTTACCCACATCGATTCCTGTCTGACAGCTATTAAAACTTGGATGCAACATAACCTCCTCAAACTGAACAGCAACAAAACAGAACTCCTCCTAATCTGCTCCAAATCCACCCTCAGCAAGGTCACTAACATAACTCTCACCATCGATTGCACCATTGTTTCCCCCTCCAATCAGGCACGCAACCTTGGCGTAATCTTTGACCCCACCCTCTCCCTCGAACCTCACATCCGCCAAACAGTCAAAACCTAATTTTTCCACCTCCGCAATATTGCAAAAATCCTACCCTCTCTCACCCGCCCCGCAGCCGAACGACTAATCCATGCCTTCATTTCCTCCCGCCTTGACTACTGCAACTCACTTCTCTACGGCATCAGCACTACATCCCTCAACAGACTCCAATGGGTTCAAAATGCAGCTGCACGTCTCCTCACGCATACCAAATCATGGCATCACATCACCCCAGTCCTCAAAGACCTCCACTGGCTTCCTGTCTCCCATCGCATCAAATACAAAGTTCTGGTCCTCACCTACAAAGCACTCCACCATCTGGCCCCCCCTTATCTCACAAACCTTCTCACTCCTTATCAACCCCCACGGTCCCTCAGATCCACCGCAGCCGGACTCCTATCCATTCCCACATCCACACTCTGCAGCTTTGGGGACAGAGCCTTCTCAGTGGCAGCTCCTAGGCTCTGGAATTCCCTCCCCCAAGATCTCCGTGACTCTGAGTCCCTCACAGTCTTTCAGTCCCGCCTCAAAACACATATTTTCAACTCTGTCTACCCATAAGCCCCCCCCTCTCAATCAACTTCCTCTTGACTGCCTTTTTATTTTTTACTTACTTGTTTGCCTGTCCTTGTTTGTCTACCCTCCCTTATACTGTAAAGCGTCTTTGAGTTGTGAAAAGCGCTATATAAATAAAATGCATTATTATTATTATTATTATTAAGAAGGAATTCACATGTGTGTTTCTGCTCTATCCCAGTAAAGATTGTAACATGTTTATTTTTACATTCTTAGTTGAAAGTACAGTTCAGACAATTCCTCAACAATTTATAGATTAACTTTGATTCTAGTTTCTGATGTGCTCTGTGTTTCAGTGGTTCAGGGTGAGCCTGGCTGGGGAGTGAATTACTCTTCTACTAAGGTCTGTGCAGTGAAAGGATCAACAGTGGAGATAAGATGCAGCTTCACATACCCATCTAGATGGAAAGGCCGTGTTAACACAGTGCAGAAAACATTCTGGTTCATTGAGAAGAAAGGTGATGAATTTGTAGATCTGAAAACAGACTCAGAGTATGCAGGTCGTGTAGAGTATCTCTGTGAAAACAACTTCTGCACTCTGAGAATCAGAAACCTGACAGAGAGCGACTCAGATCAGTACAAGTTCAGAATCAAAACAAACCGAGATGCATACTGGCGTCATCCTGGAACCACTCTGTCTGTCACAGGTAACATTTACACTGGGTTTATAACAATAACTGAGTTATAACAATTCATTTCTTAATTTCGACTTCTTGCAAATAGTGTGAATGTTTTGATTTATATTTGTGTATGAACATAATGACAGTTTTGTTAATTCTACCTTTATTCAGATCTCCAGGTGCAGGTGAGCAGATCAGGATCAGATCAGCCAGCAAGCTGTCCCACAGCAGGAAAGCTGCACCGTCCAGTCTGGTAGGTAGAATGTTCAGCAAGGTAGCTGCGTAGCTTGTGCCCCTAGCACCCCTCGTCTGAGCACGAACAGCGGCAAACTGTCTTATCCACGTAGCGAACTGCCTCTGGCCGTGGCCCCTAAACATCGGCGGCAGCTCCACTTTAATATCATTACTCACAGAACCAGTCCAAGAAGCAGTACATCCGTTATAATCGTCTTCCATATCGCCGTCACTCTTCATTCCCCCGAACATGACGCTTCGGCGCTAGCACCGTTAGCACACCTAGCCAGCAGAGCCGACCAGAAAGTCCAGTAATTGTCCACAGAAACAAATGATCCAAGAGCAGATAAAACACACTCCGATACCGCTGCCACCAATGTAACGTCCGAGGTGTTAAGGCTTCAATGATACTTCTGTGTAACTAAAACTCAGGAACTTAGTACTTTTTGGAGCGTCCCAGATAGAGCCTCCGTTTATTATATTCGAGTCACACCACGCTCTCCTTCACCACACCAGGACAGACTGTGCATGCTCACAACACATGAGCTCTCAACCCAATGCTTACACTTACATGTAGCGTCCCTGGAGTGGGACTCTGAAGCAGGATAGAGCTGGAAGAGAGGGGAAGGCTGCAAGCTAACTAGCATCACACTAGGCTGCAGACAAAGGAGTTTTTGGCTGGGCCTAAACGAAAGGTGAGACAGATCTGTGGTGATAACGTGGTGATTGCGAGTGGTGTGGAGAATGTATATAGTGTTTCTATTGTCTCTGTTGTATCTTTGGCGCTGGCCGATTAATGTGAATATTATATAGTATTAAGACCTTCTGGGGAGGCACTAGATTGTATCTGGTTTACACTGGACTGGGTCCATCTTGTATTAAGACCTTCTGGGGAGGCACTAGATTTTATCTGGTTTACACTGGACTGGGTCCATCTTGTGTTAAGACCTTCTGGGGAGGCACTAGATTTTATCTGGTTTACACTGGACTGGGTCCATCTTGTGTTAAGACCTTCTGGGGAGGCACTAGATTTTATCTGGGATAGGAGGACTGGGTCCACCTTGAGTTAAATACCTCTGGGTAGGAACCAGACTTGATCTGTTTCACACTGGACTGGGTCCATTCATGTTAGTCTATGTGTTTGATGTGTTAAACTGGCTGGTTTAAGAAAGCCTTTGAAAAAAGCATGTTAGTCTGTGTGTTATAAGTGTTATGAACTTATAGCCTTTATTTAACCAGGTGAAAGCCCCCTTGAGATCAAAAGATCTCTTTTGAACTGCCCTTGTCTGGTTACATTTTTTATTGAAGCCAGACTACAAGTAGAATGGTATAATTTTTATTGAACTCAGTCTCCAAGCAGTGTGGTTTTTATCTGCACATGTTGAGTGTTCCCCTCCCCTTCCCCCAGTCACATGAGGTTAATGCTATACTGCTAAGCTAGTTAGCTAGCCAGTTAGCATTACTAGATGGTGAAATAGTTTGAGTAAAGATACAACCGGTAACTACTGATTAAATACACAGTGATGGTGTAGATGAACATTGAGAGTAGATTAAGTTGTTTTGTTTTTCATGCTTTTCAAATAAAGTAATTTGAATTGTTATTATTTTTAATGTAGTGTTGTTTTGTGTTATATTTCTAAACTATAATGTACCCACACACATGTGGTTTCTTTGTTACAATTCATTTTAAAGTCAGCCACCTCATGACTAGATCTGATCTCTGAGAGCCCATTGTGTTCATGTTAAGAGGTCCTTTTGTTCTTCAGGCCACAAGTTACATTTGATCAGTATCCATTTTGTTTGACCCCATGAGGTCAAGAGTCATTCTGTTAGACCACCATCTTGTGAAAGACAAATCATTGTTCTTTTGTCACATTTTGAATTAGAAAAGAGTTCATTTTGCTAAATCGGTTTATCTATAAATGTTGTAGTTGGAGTTTTGCATTTGCTAACATTTTTAGGAACGACAGCACCAGGAGATGAGTAAACTCAAGAATCCGTAGAGTGTAAATACATTTTTACACTCAAACTGTTTGCATATCATAGACAAGGAATTGAGATAATATGAATAAATGTTTACCAAAAGTAATAAGTATAATGGAAAGTAGACATAGGCCTACACTTGAGTCAAATTTCATTACTGTGATCTGATTAGTGTGCTCTGCAAGTTTACTACTGTTCTAAGTAACAATGGGATTTAGAATATTGGAGAAGATATGATATTTGATATACTTTATTAATCCCCGTGGGGAAATTGTTTCTCTGCATTTGACCCATCCTAGTGTTAGGAGCAGTGTGCTGCCATTTTGAACGGCGCCCGGGGTGCAGTGTAGGGAACGGTGTCTTGCTCAGGGACACCTCGGTAGCACTTGGTCTTGCTGGGTCTTGAACTGGTGACCTTTCAGTTGCCAAGCCAAGTCCCTATCGACTTCGCCACCACCGCCCCCGGATATGGAGAGGTTCTTTCGTAGTGTGTGGGATATGTGATGCTTGAAATATGTAGGTATTTCAATTTATAGGAGAAAATGGTTTCCTGAAAGAGTTATATTGGGTAAATATGTAGCAATGCATGAAACAATTTTTAGAAGGAGTTTTTGTAATATAATTAGTAGACATTAATTGTGTTGTTTAAAGGGTTTGATTTATTTAACCTCAGTGTGCTAGACTTCCTATAGGTAATGCGTCCCGAGACCTGGACTCCCCCTCTGAGTCAGAAAGGGTACCACCCCGACCCTCCAAGCAGATAAAAGACCTAACCCAACAGGAGACTCCTCCTTCTCCATCGAACAGACAGAGAACCAGAGCTGAAACAACAAGACTGCATCCAGAACTGCAGCCAGAACTATCTCCACCTGTGGCATCCAGAACCAAACAGCATGCTGACATACAGAGAGATACTCTCATCAGTCCCTCAGACAGGGCATGAAGTTCCAAGCTGAGCCACGAGATTTGGCACAAGAGCAAAGTGTGGGACATGAGAGCAGAATCCACCCTCCATAAAACAGTGAAGAGACTGTAAAGGAGGAGATGAAATGCAAAGCAGTGCAAGATCAGTGGTATGATGTGGGCTGCAGATGTAACTGGGCCAAAGGCTGCCTCAAAGAGTTACAGCGGATGGATTCAAGAGCTGATGGACTGAAGAGAAGACAGAATCAGAGGAGTTGGCATGGTCGATTAGAAGTGAGGAGGCCGGGGTCACGGCTCGAGACAACCAGGAGAACGGGAATGAGTGAGTTTACACATAAACACACTTATTCACAAAACGCACATAAAAAGGACCACATTTAAAGAACTTGAATTGACTTGATAAATATGTAAAGACAAAAAGATGTATTAACCATGAATTAATCAATTGGTAAATTAAAAATAGCAGTAAAGAGGAAACTATTAAAGTGAAATGAGAAAATCACCCAAAAACACACTGAGGGATAAAGGGGGAGACATGACAGAGTAGAATCATATTCTTCAATCTTTTCATCATGTTAACAAATCATTCTTTAAGAGATTTTTATTCACATGTGAATAAAGTAGTGATCTCATTTGTTACAATATTGATCACCATTAAAGGGGGGGTAGGTAAGTTTGAGAAACCGGCTCGAGATACACTTTTTGTTATATTCCATGGAATACTCTTAACATCCCGATAGCAATGCATATCTTAAGTGCTTTGACAAAAAATCCATAAAAAAATGTCATCTGTGGAAGCTGTAATACTGTAAAAAGTACGACCAATCCGTTTAGCCGGGCCGGCTAAACGGATTGGATTGGCGCCCTGTCTGTCAGCCTTCCATCTCGTGCACGTACAAATGTATCTCGTGCCCTCATTGGGCTTGCCGTCATTGGGCGTGCATTGCAGCAGTACTTCAATGACTCGCCAGCAACAGGCGGCCACTTTCACCATGGCAGAGTTAGGTTCAACATCGTCTACTGGTGGCAAAAGAAATAATATAACGGAGCAAATTAGGAACAAAAACAAAGTGGAAACTAGGAGAATTCAAACCAGAGTCAATATCGGAGTTGCTTTTCAACGAGGGCGACAACTGATGGAACACACCTATGGGGGTTATTCCCTATCTTTATTCAAGAGCGTGGTATTTAAATTTGAGAGCATACTTTATGTATTTATTTCCCTCAAACCCTGTCCTCGCACTCAAATAGTGCCTGCTTGCACTTAGATTTGCTCTGCTTCTGCTCAAACTGTACGCTTGCACTCAGATATATTGCTGCTTACGGATTTTTTCTGCTCTCAGATTTATTCTCTGCGCGCTCGAAACTTTTGTGCAACAATCCTGTCAAAATCCCTCAACCAATAGGAGGCCAGGTGTCCTTGCGGGTGCGTTCGTTTTACTTATTACAGCGTCCCGTAAGGGCGGTTACTCTTTGGTTTGTCTTTGGTGCGATGACAGGGTTTGAGTGAAGGAAATCAATAAAGTATGCTCTCAAATGTAAATACCACGCTCTTGAATAAAGATAGGGAATAACCCCCATACACACCGAGCTGAAATCTGACGCCGTGGTCGCTCTTTTTCTCTTGGACAGGTTTTGTATGGTTTACAATTCCCCTGAACTATATAGCCAACCTAAGTCATGTGCGCGTTCATGTGTGTTGGAGGAGGTGCTCTGTAAGGAAGTCTGAAGGAAGGGGCGGATTCTTTTCGGCTGTGTACTTTCAAATTTTAGTGCACTCGAGCCGGTTTCTCAAACTTACCTACCCCCCCTTTAAAAGGATAGTTTTAGGAACCACTCTATAAGACACATCTTTATTTGTATGGATAATGTTAAAGGTAGAGCTGGTGCCAAGCCAAATATAGTGTTCCAATCTAAAGTACTGATTTCACCATTGTAGCATAGTTATTACCATAGGAGGGCTTTAAGATGGAAATATGAAATGACTTCTGTTTTTAAATCCTTGATAAAGGAGGGAGTAATTGTTGCATGTTCGGACACCCAAGGTTCCACACACTGCTAAAGAGTTTAACATTGTTCTTTAGGTGGACCAGAATTGAAGATACATGAGTATAATGAGCTATGAAATACATAGCAGAGCTACACAGATGCTAGTAATGGTTTGATTCAAGATAATAGTTATGTACACAAGTTTCTGAAATAGATCTATTAGACATTTTAATACTAATTAGGTGTAAATGAATTGCAGTAGTAGTAGGCTACTATAATGAAGTGAGTTTTGTACCAAGTTTCAGGAAAGGTGGGAGGCAGAAGTCCCAATGAAAAGTTAGAACCATCTTGAAAATCATAGTTGAAATCGTGAATGAATAAGGAATGGCGCTCCGCATGTGACATGTTTTTGTAGATAAAGGGTACCTCTGAAAAGACTCTGCAGAGCACGACATGGCCAAAAGACCGAGACCAAATTACCTTTGACCCTGACTGACAGTGTGACAAAAGCACTGTCAATGACTGACTCTGGGGTGTACCTGACCAAACCTGACGTGACAACCAGACAGTACGGTAATACGCACGTTTCAATACACATTTATCATACATCTTCCCTGTTATTCTCCCCTTGTTATAATGAAGACAACAGTGCATGTGAAGGACTGTAACACACATGTATCAGACACGCTCCCTTTGCTAAAATGAAGACAACAGTTTTTAAATGTAAAAACACTTTTTTATTTTTTTTCCTATTTACATTTAAATTTGTTCACACACAAAATCAATAGTTATACTGATTGTAGCCCCAGGACCGTCTCCAGCTTAGAATTCCCCAGATTATGGGGAATATCATGATGGAGTTTTTTCACTTCAGTCAAAATATTCATGTGTATGCTGTTTTTGACACAAAGATGCATTACATCTACAAACAGAGCATACAATGAGAGCTCATGATAAACTTTTGATGTTTGTTTCATTTCTTCGGTAATGTTACAGAATGTTTCAGAAAATGAAGATTCCAGGACCACTTTAAATGTTTCGTTTACAATCGTTTCCCAATGACCCTGAATAGTACTCCCAGAACGAACGATATCCAAAATGTCTTCTAGTTTACAAACTTCAGCCATTCTGTTTACACGGGGGTCACTACTCATTCTGTTTTCAATCGTCCTCATCACCACACTTATTAAAAGGGTATTGACTACATTCTGATCAATATATACAGAGTGTTTTGCATAGTAGTTCCCCATTTTTATTTTACTTTAAAGAAAAAGTCAATGTATCGAAAAAAGAATCCCTGGCTTGTCCAAAATGGTAGTCCAGGAGTTTGTTCCTGGCTGCAACTCGCGGGGGGAGACTTGGTTTTTCTCAGATCCATGGCTAGTTTTCAACGGTCGTCCTTCGTTTTAGATGATTTGCTGAGTGGAGGGTGGGACTTATTGCGTTGAATGGGGGGAGTCATCTGTAGAATTGAGGTTTTTTTTTTAAATTCTTTAAGCTTTGTAGCTTTTTCATCTATCATTTCCAATCAAGCAACAAGAGGTCAAATTTAAGAATAAGTAATAGTTGTGTCATGATTTTACAGAAAAAGTCAAAAGTATAGTTTGTCAGAAAAAATATATGGAAAAGTCATTGTGTGTTGAAAATCAAAAAAAGAAACTCAATTCATTACAAATTAATGAATATTTTACCCAGTTCTAAAGTTTTGCATCCATTAAAGAAAACCCCATTCCTTACAAAGTACTTCATATTATACCCTTTGTTAAGTGTTGCATACATCAAAGTGTATCTAAAAGTATCTTGGTAGCAGAAAATAACTAAAATATGTGAGGTTATCAGAAAAACTGTTTAACTGAACAAGTGTTTAAAAAAACGGCCATTAAAAGAAACCGAATTCCCTACAATGTACTTCATTTTCTAGTTTTAAGGTTTTGCATACCTCAAAGTGTGTCCAAAAGTATCTTGGCAAGAGAAGAAAGCCAACATCTGCCTAGTGTCATTAAAAAAAGTGTTAAAATCACAAACTTGCCTTTTAGAGTCACAGTCTTTAAGAAAATATAAAAGTGTTACACAGTGACTGACATTCTACCAGTTGTAAAGTTTTCAGACAACAAACTGTATCTAAAAGTATCTTGGTAGCAGAAAAAAAAAAAAAAAAATCAGGAAAGTCATCTAAAAAACATATATTTAAAAAAGTAGTGTTAGCCATTCAAGTTATCAAAAACTGCATTGTTTCATCGAAACAGTGTTAAAATCACAAAATCTCCATTTAGTGTTTGATTCTTTAAGAAAACTCAATTCATTATAAATCAATGAATATTTTACCAAGTTCAAATGTTCTGCATCCAATAAAGTGTAACTATAAGTATCTTTGTAGGAGAAAAAACAAAAATCATTTAAGTTATTTCCAGAAAACTGGATTGTCTTAAAATCCCAAAGTGCCTTTAAGAGTCACAGTCTTTATGAAAATACATTTGTTACAAAGTAATTGACATTATACCAGTTGTAAAATGTTCCTACATAAAAGTGTATCAAAAAAAGTATCTTGGTAGCTGAAAATAACTAAAATATCAGAAAAAACCCACATTGTTTAACTGAACAAGTGTTAAAATAAAAAAATGGGTATTAAAGAACCCCATTCCTTACAAAGTACTTCATATTATACCCTTTTGTTAAGTGTTGCATACATCAAAGTGTATCTAAAAGTATTTTAGTAACACAAGAAAAGAGAAAAAAGCATTGATGTCAACAAAACTGGATTGTTCCACTGAAATAGCGTTCAAATCAAAAGTGCCTTTAAAGAAAATGTATTCAGGCAAAGTATTGTATTTTCTAATTGTTAAGGTCTCACACAGTCTCCCACAACTTTACAGACACTGTGTTTTAGAGAGGACAATACAAGTGTAAGGTGACTGTTTTTAAAACTCCATCCCCCCTCTGTCTACTGACAAGATGGCATGAATGGGGGAGGAGGGGGTAGGGACAGGCTCACACAGTCACACACATTCTGTATGGGGGTTTCGCACCTGATCGGCTGCTGGGGGGCCTTGAAAGGGGATGAGTATGTCCGGCTCTCGGAGGGATGGTGTGTGAAGCGGTCGCTGGAGATCACACGCAGACCATCCCTTGGCGCAGAAGGCCGGGGGTGTGTAAACTCCAGAGGAGAGCCGCTTTCACTCGGTACAGATCTGTCGTCGGGATGGTTTACTGAGGGTACTAGTAATTAGGAATAGTAAGTATATAAATGTTATTTTGGATACTTTACACATAAAAACACATATTTGATTTTTAAAATAAGCTAAATACAACACATACAGTTTAAATATACTCACTTTCCACAGGGAATGAATCATAGGGCCTAAAAAAGACTAGAATTGTTCCTATATCTTCATAAGAAAATAAATCGTGAAAAAGTTTTTTTTTTTTTAAATAGCTAGAAAAGATATGGAGCTTAACTTGAAGCACCAAAAGTCCTTGAACCCTGTTCATCATAAACAACTAAACATATATATCTTATTTTAACCTTATGGTGTATTTACTTTAAAGAGTCCTCTCCTGCTGATGTTCAGGTGTATGTCAGCATGTGGTGTCTCTGCTTTAAAGAGTCCTTTGTCCATGTCCAGGTGATTAACGAGTCGTTAGGATGCTTCTGTTGTCCCCCCACAGAGTGAAACTCTGCCCTTGCATTGATCTTCAGTAGACGAAGCCTTGTATGCCTAGAAATGAATAATTTCATTTACCCACACACTCTTAATTCTATGCATTTTATGTCTGCTCAACACACTCTCACTCCCTAAGCGTCCAGGAGCGACGTTTGGTCAGTGTCCGTGGCGTCCAGTTGTGACGCTCCTAGGCTCCTTCGGCGTCATAAAGGGACGCAAATAGCTTTCAACTGATTGCAATGTATTCCCATCTGCGGCTGGATTTGACGCTCATGAAAACACGGCATTCGTTTGTGTCGGCTGCCCTTAAAGGCAATGTGAGCGTCCATTCTCATTGGATAACGGAGAATTGATCAACCCTACTGGATCCGCCCTGGAATGAATACAGCAGGAAAAACATTTTTAAAAACTTCTCTTTTTTGCATACAGCAAATTCTAATATTACCCCAATACAACCTCACATAACTTCATATTGGGCTTCCTTATAGTTGTGTGAAGTAATTAAACAAGCTTAATGATGTTTATTTATTTTCCCTTTTTCCTTTATGAGTATTTTCTGTTAGTTATAACAGTTTTGTTTTGAAAGAGTGGTTTTATTATTGATCCAGTAGTAGGTGTTAAGGCAACGTCCAGGCCGGGAGCGGATGGTTGATCCGAGAGGCGGAAGAAGGAAGTGAAGTCGGAGACGCGTGGCAGAAAGCTCAGAGAGAATCGGAAAACTCGGATACAGACAGAAACGGTAGCATTGGACTGTTATTTTGGCGGATTTGCATAAACTGTACATTGACTGTTTCATCATGTCAACTAGCTCAGATGGTAGCCAAAGAAACGATATGGAATGGATGATATCCAAAGCTGCGAGGAAGAAAAGATCTTTGAGAGAAAGAGATAGTTCAGTAAGAGCTCGAAGTTGGTCGGATTGGTCGGGTGAAGCGGACAAGGCTAATCAAAGCAAAAAATCTAAGTCAGTCAAAGTGTCAGCCAAGCAATGTTGAATAAAGAACTAGAACACGAGTGGAAAGTTGTAATATAATTCAATCAGGATGGTGGGCATTACCACCCGATTAAACTTAACAAAGCAATTGAAAAAGAGATTGGAAAAATTTAATTTGCTAAATTCATGAACAACAAGCGGGTTTTGATACATGCCAATAACAAACAGCAGCAGGAAGAGATTCTGGGAATGAACTCACTGAATGGGGAGAAAATGAAGGCCCAGGAGCAATGGCAAAACTGAGAGGAGTCATCTCAGGAGTACCATTGGACATGTCAGTGGAAGATGTTCAAATTGAATTAAAAGGAGGCAAAGTAGTGGAAGTCACAAGGCTTAAAAGCAAACGGGATAGCACACTCAAAGAAACATTATCAGTTCTCATTCAGTTTGAGAGAACATTACCTAAGGCAGCACAAATGGGATATCTGAACTTCATGGTTAGGGAGTACATTCCCAAACCTCTCAGGTGCTACGCATGTCAACGAATGGGGCACACCGCGCAGCAGTGTAAAGGACAGCTAAGGTGTGCGAGATGCGGAGGACAACATGAGTATGGAAAATGTGAAAAGGATGCAAAGGTTAAATGTTGTAACTGCGGAGGAGATCACAGTGCTGCGTTTGGAGGATGTGAAGTGCAGAGAGAGGCCAGAGAGGTGCAGAGGGTTGAGATTACAAACAAAGTTTCATACGCAGAAGCAATAAAGAAAGTAAGGGGAACAATAACAATCAATAAGAACCCTAGTGGAATGGAGCAGAGCATTACAATACAAAATGGCAGGAACACACCAAAAAGTAATCTTCAAATCCAACCCCACAGCGCCACCAAGAGTAAAGAGGATGATGATGTTCTAGGAGTGAAAAAGGTGAATGTCGTGGTATTCATATGCCATACTGTAAATGTTGCATTACAGTTAAAAAAGAAAAGTGATAGAATCAAAGCCATTGTAGAGGCAGCTGGGAAATTCCTAGACATGAAAGATATTAAAGCAGATCAGATACATGCAATGTTAGCTATAAATGGAGCTGGGGAAAATGAAAATCAGGATGAGGGTTATCCTTAGTCATGGTTCTGCACATACGACAGTGGAACGCAAGAAGCCTCATAGCTAATGGTCAAGAATTTAAGAAATATATATATGAGCTAGAGGTAGTCCCTGAGGTAATATGTGTGCAAGAAACCTGGTTACGACCTCAATTAGACTTTGTCATTCCAGGATTTAGCTGTATAAGGCATGATAGAGCTAATAGTCAAAATGGTGGAAGGTGTGCCACGTTTCTCAAAGATGGTGTGGCATACAGGGAGGTGCATTCTCCTGATGATATAGAGTGTATTATAGTGGACATTTGCAACCCTAGGAAACAAGATAACATTAGGATAATCAATGTATACAACCCATGTAACAATCTAACCACTGATATATTTAAAGAAATAGCAGGCAATAAACATAGGAAGGAAGTTTGGTGTGGTGATTTCAATGCACACAACAGTCTATGGGGCAGCAACCATACAGACAGTAACGGAAATATAGTGGAAGAAATGCTGGAGGAAAGAACACTAGTATGCCTTAATGATGGACATGGAACAAGAGTAGATGTTCACAGGGGGAAAGTCTCATGCCTGGATCTGACATTAGTATCAAACTGTTTGGTTCATACATGCGAATGGTTTGTTTTGAATAACTCCACTGTAGGAAGTGACCATTATCCAGTGCTTACTAAAATTAATACTAATGTATATATGCAGGAAGGAGGTGTAATAACCAGGTGGTGCTTTGCTAAAGCTGATTGGGGGAAATTTAGGATATGGTGTGAGGAGTCGGTACACCTGCTAACATCAGAGGGAAGCATAGAGGTCATTACAAGCCACATAACACAACATATACTAAATGCAGCAGAGAACAGTATACCCAAAGCAACAATCAAGGGTAGGAAGAAAGTGGTGCCATGGTGGAATGGGGAATGCAGCACGGCTATTAAAGAGCGAAACAATGCATTTAGAGAATTAAGGAAACATGACACAAAATAATGTTATAGAGTTTCAAAGGAAAAGGGCAGCTGCTCGAAGGACAGTAAAATACACACAAAAGAGAACATGGAGAGAATATTGTTCGACCATTGGCAGAGGAGTTAAATTAGGTGATGTCTGGTCCATGTTTAAGCAGATGAGTGGGAAAAGGAAACCATTAAAATTCCTGCTTTGGTTGAAGGGGAGAGGCTGGCAGTGACAGATAAAGAGAAGGCAGATATGTTAGGAAGGACACTTGCAGCAGTACATAGTGGGGAGCATCTCAGTGATATGCATAGGCAGCAAAAACAGCAGTTACTAGCAGAGAATGAAAACGTGAAGGAGAAGAGACAGGATAATAGGTCAGCTCTGGATGTGGAGTTTACAATGTTAGAACTCAAAATAGCCTTACAAGGTACAGGGTATACAGCCCCAGGACAAGACCAGCTATGTTATGCTATGTTTAGACAGTTACCTATATAAACTATGAAAATGGTGTTGAGTCTTTTCAATAAAATCTGGAGAGAAGGAGATATGCCAAGTGTGTGGAAAACAGCAGTCGTGCTACCATTCAATAAGCCAGGGAAAGATACAGCTAACCCTAGTAACTACAGACCAATAGCTCTTACATCACACCTATGTAAATGGATGGAAAAGATCATTGGCCGTAGGCTCTCACATGTACTGGAACAGAAAGGGCTGCTGAGTAGTTTTCAGAGCGGATTTCGTAAAGGGCGGTCCACAATAGATGCGTTAGTAAGAGTGATTAACGATGTGGAAAAAACATTGAAAAATAAAGAAATAATGGCAATAGTGTACTTTGACATTGAAAAGGCGTATGACTCTATGTGGAGGGAGGGGTTACTGATCACATTGAGTAGAATGGGTATTGGAGGGAGAATGTTCAATTGGGTAAGGGCCTTTTTAACAGACAGGACATTTAGAGTAAAGGTTGGAGCAGATATTTCCAATTATTTAGAAATATAAAATGGTATTCCCCAAGGGAGTGCAGTCAGTCCAATATTATTTAACATCATGGTTAATGACATATTTGAATGCTTAGACACATGCATACAATCGGCTCTGTACGCTGTGTATTGGAGCGATAAAGTCATCCCCTATCAATGCAGTTCTGATAGAAGCAGGAGAGACACCTCTGGAGATCAGAAGAGAGAAACTTGCTCTGTCATACTGGGTCAGACTACAAGGAAGTGGAGAAGAAAATATTTCAAACAGAATATTACAGGATTGCTGGGAATATGCTAAATTCCAGGGACGTGGGTTTGGCTGGACGAGTAAGGAAAGAACGAGGGCATATGGAGTGGAGAATATCACGTTTGCCAAAGCAACCCCATTTAGCAGTGTTCCCCCATGGCTGTTCCCAGAAGCTAAAATAGATATGAGTATTGTAGAAAGGAAAAAAGAGTGGCAAATAAATGAAGTGGGAATTAAAACAAGTATGTATCTGAACGAAAAGTACTACAATTTCCTACAAATGTATACAGATGGTTCTAAGAACAAGGAAGAGTGTGTTGGAGTGCACATATACATCCCAGACTTTAAAATATCTATTTTAAAAAGAGCGTCTGATCAATTATCAGTGTATACAGCAGAAATGCTTGCTGTAATAATAGGATTGCAATGGGTTGAAGAGGTCAGACCAGATAGGGTGGTGATATGCACAGATTCATTGTCCATATTACAAAGCATACAATCAACAACAACTACCAGAGAAGACATTCTCATAGAACTGAATCATAGCCTGTTAAGACTGCACAGAAGCGGCATAGATCAGTTCTGCTGGGTGCCTGCACATGAGGGGGTGAAAGGGAACGAGTGTGCTGATAAATTAGCAAAAAGTGCACTACAAAAGCAAATAACATTACCAGTTCAACTTGGTAAAGGAGAAGGAAAAGCAGTCATTAAGAAAAAAGGGATGGAGATCTGGCAGAAAAGGTGGGAGGAAGACCAGAAAGGCAAAGAGTCTCATAAAGTACAAAATACAATTACAATTATCAGACTCACATGGGTGTGTCCCAGTCAAAAGCCCAGCGGATCCCAGTGGCTGGGGGTGTTGCCAAATTGCTAGAGGGCGTTGCCCAATTTCCCCATTTGTTCAATTACAGGATTTAACCATGAGATGGCGCTTCATTCACAAAATACACAAAGACAACTGGGTGTTGTAGAACTTAGTCTGTTTGCAATGTTTGCAGCTCTGCAGTTGTGTTTGCTGAATACTGTAGCATTTAATCACTTATTTGTTACTGTATGGTTTTCACAAGCTACTATAATGAAAAAACATCAATATTTTAGATCACATAAAGTATATAGTTTGCTTTATGCAGTATATTTCGTGTAATAGTGTTGGGGTGTTTTTACACAGTACAGTAGATTGAAGTAAATCAACTTATACATTAAGATAAGATAAGATGGACCTTTATTAATCCCGTGGGGAAATTCAGTAGTTCAAACAGCAACAGGGTGAGAGTGAAAAACAGGATAGCACAGATTCACACAGATTAATTAAATCAAAAATAAGATGAGCGATAAAAATAATAATAATGAGAAACTATGAAATAAGAAATGAATAAAACTCAAATGTAATTATCATATCATATATTATAATGTATTGTATTATTAAGTAATATCATACATTAACCCCATTATAGCAGATGCCACATTGAATGGATGAACACATTTATGCATCAATAATTACAACAGAGTATTTCTAAATACAAGTTGTAAAAATACTTATATGTATTCAATATTAACCCTTTGGAGTCGACCGTCACGCCGGCGTGATCAGATCACATGACCTGTTCAAGCCGGTGCCGCATAAAAACAACAGTCCGGACAACATTGCCGTGTGTTTCTGTCGAAAGTACTGGCTTGAAACTATATCCCAGTCTTTGTTTCATGCAAAACAGTGACGTGCGGTGAGGTTCATGGCTGGTGAGGCACTGACTCTTTCAGAGTCAGATTTACAAATATTATATATTTTGACCTTAAAGGTGGCGGGGTAGGTAATTTTGGAGAAACCAGCTCGAGTGCGCTAGAATTTGAAAATACACAGCCCCTCCTCCAACACACACGAACGCGCACATGACCAATGAGGGCACGAGATAAATTTGTGCACAGATGGAAGGCTGACAGGCAGGTTATTTTAGCCGGGCCGGCTAAAATGAGTGGTCGTGCTTTTTACAGTACTACGGCTTCCACAGATGAAATGTTTTTATATATTTTTTGTCAAAGCACTTAAGATATTCATTGCTATCGGGATGTTAAGAGCATTCCATGGAATATAACAAAAAGTGTATATCGTGCCGGTTTCTCAAACTTACCTACCCCACCTTTAATCGAAATATTCTGTTATTTTCAAAAGCTTTTTTAGTCTGATGCTTCGATTCATTTTAAACAGACCGTTCAACAAAAGGATAGCCTACCCAAAATCTAAATATTGGATTGTTCTCTCTTAGTAAGATCCAATTTTCATTACAAATGTGGTCTTACCTTGACTTGAAGATGAAGTCCATGCTATCCTTCTGGACAACAATCTTTATTACTTTTTTGTAAAAGTCCTCCTTATCTTCCTCTAGTTTCAAAAGCCTAGCTTGTTGTTTATATATACAGTCTCTGCTTAGAATAACAGTAGCAACAAGAACCTGTGGGCTCACTTGCGCCCCCTTCAGTGCGGCAGAGGTTGTGGCTGCCTCCCCTGGTGCTTTTTTCATTGCCGTTGTATGATGAGACCAGCGAGCTTAAATATCATATATACGTGAAATAAGTTATTTAGAGACTATGGATGGCGAGGATAAATGTAATAAAGGGATCTACAAACATTACATTGGCGACATACAGTGAGATGGTGCAGGCATGCGCTTAGGGCCCGCTTTCCAGACAGTTTCTGTGGGGTGACGCATTCTGAGTTGAGGCAGAGCTCATCTGTGCCTCACCTCACCCCACAGTAACTGGCTTGAGCGCGCTCACAAAATAAGTGCCCGCGCTAAATTAGTGCCCGTGCTCCAGCAAGTTACTGTGGGCTTCTGTGAGGCAGAGCTCGTCCCTGCCTCACTTCTCAATCTCATCGCTCCCCGTAGTTGTAGCGGAGCTCGGCAAATTAGCCGATTTTTACTATAAAAAGCGATTGGAATCATACAGAAATCACATTTACAACACAGATCAGTGGACACATTTTATTATTTTTATTATTTGTATTATTATTCTTTTTTTCCGTTACATTGGAGAATGACAAGTGAGGCTCTGCCTCACCTGCCTCCCCTGACCGCACGTCGCTGATGCAAAAAGACCCAGTAAACACGGAGATACGATGATATAAAGTTAATACATTTCAAAAGTATGAAAAATGGAAGCACATATTTGAATATCTTCGCCGTATTTGATCATTTTACGAAACGGAAAATACTGGAAACTGTAGATCCTGCTCAACAGGATGTATATGTGTATTTCTGTCGAAAGTACTGGCTTGAAACTATATGCCAGTCTTTGTTTCATGCAAAAAGACCCAATAAACACGGTCATACGATGATATAAAGTTAATACAGATATATTTCAGAAGTATGAATAATGGAAGCACATATTTTAATATCTTCGCCGTATTTTATCATTTTACGAAACGGAAAATACTGGAAACTGTAGATTCTGCTCAACAGGATGTATTTACCAGGGAGGGGGTGAGGTAATCAGGTAAACGGAGTGATACGAAACGAGACGAAAAGGGACGAAGAGGGACGGCGGGAACCGAAGAGAGACGGCGGGAAATGGAGAGAGACGAAGATATACGAAGACAGCCGGCGGGAAACGAAGAGGGACGGCGGGAACCGAAGAGAGACGGCGGGAAATGGAGAGAGACGAAGATATACGAAGACAGCCGGCGGGAAACGAAGAGGGACGGCGGGAGACTGCGATTGAAGTAAAATGACAGACAAACATTGAGAATTTAGATATAGTTAGATAGATTTAGAGTTTTGAAGATTCAACTATGATGAAGAGAACTCTGAACGTGAGTCAAGCTATAAGCTTGTTTTTTGACATGGAGGAGGAGGAACCTGTGATGTTGCCCTCTGTGTTGTAGTTGACAGAAACCGCTTTGAAGCGTGGCACAGATAAAGACAGAAAAAACTGATTTTTGTACATAATGTGTATTTGTATTATATTTATAATAACACTTTTGCCTTATCAGAATGAAATCCCATGCTACCTCAATCAAACTTTCACATTATCATAGTGACATCCCATGTATATATTTCCAGCTTTTAAATGGTTTCGTTGTGTATGTTTGTGTTACCTATATGAAAAATAATATCATTTTCAGAAGAGCGATCTCCCTGTGTCTCTCTGTGTGCGGGGGATCACAGGAGAGGGGGGGGGGGAGAGCTGTGGAATGTGACTCCACACATTCCGATGGCCAATTCGTTTTAAACAAAGAGTTCCCAACATGGGGGGTTGGGGCTGGTGAACTGTTTATTCATCATTCAATTCATTCTATATGTTATTCTGTAGATTGTGTACATTACTTTTCACTTTACTGCTTGTTGCACCTGGTTAGAAGCTAAACTGCATTTCGTTGTCTCAGTACCTGTAATCTGTGCAATAACAATAAAGTTGAATCTAATCTTGAGCAGGAACTAATGTAGGCTATTTACTTAGTACATATCTGACATTAACGATTAAACACATTTGTGCATTCTTTATGAATGCAAACCGAGTCAAGCCGACTCCGGAGGAAATCATATTTCGTTTATTTTTAACAAAATAAATGTGATTTAATCCACATAATTTACTGTGTTAATTGTTTACTGTAGTATTGTTTAACTTGAAGGTGCCTGATGTGAACATTTCCAGAATGTATTGTCTTAACTTTTTAAATGCCTCTGTGATGTGCTGCTACCCATTTTCCCCTCGGGGACTAATAAACGAATACTATATATTGAACGTCTATTGAATGGCCTTTGTATGCATACAGTACAGCCCAACCATTTACACCTTCCTTTTTCCCGTCAAGAGTTTGAATTGGAGAAAGGTAATCGATGGTGCTTTTAAAGCCTATTGCATAATAACTGTGTGATTTATATTGCTTTTCTAATGCATGTGGCCACCCATTTACACTGCTCTTCCCGTCAAGAATACTGTATGAATAGAACTTAGTTAGATCACTTTACATTTCTGCGAATGAATTTTTAACTGTTAATACTGCTCACAGGCTGCTAGATTCATACCCAAGCTCACTCTTTATTCATCATTCAATTCATTCTATATTTTATTCTGTAGATTGTGTACATTACTTTTCACTTTACTGCTTGTTGCACCGTTAGAAGCTAAACTGCATTTCGTTGTCTCAGTACCTGTAATCTGTGCAATAACAATAAAGCAGGCATCTTTATTGTAGCCTCAACAATCAAGTTCTAAGAAGTGCAATATGAAATAAAAACAACTACACTCTTTTGGCAGTGTTGTGGTGCCGAGAGATGGGAGTCTGAGGCGGGGTATCAAAGGTACAAGCTAGACTTTTATTAGCATCTGAAAACCATTGTACACAACTTCATTCCCGGGAAGCGAAGACCGGCGGAAACAGGAAGTCCGGTTCACTAAAATGTCCGTGCAGAACAATACCCCAACCCATAGATCCGTGGGTGAATAATGTCAATCACCACAGTGTGTACACATTAACAACAACTACACTATTTTGGCAGTGTAACAATTAAACAAGAACTACACTCTTTTGGCAGTAACAATTAGATAAATAATAAACTGTCAGCCTGACACTGAAGACAGACAAACTATTTTCAGCAATCAATCTGTTTAGTTGACTCTGGGTGACATGTGGCGATTTAAAAAGATCGTTTTTTGGCTGTTTAGATGGTGTTGCTCCATCTGGGTCACTGCCGGTGGTTGAGAAGGTGGGGTCTTTGGCGACTAGTTGTATAGCCTCATGTACATTAGTTAGGTGCTTCAGGAGATTGGCATTACTGTTATTCGATGTGGACAATGCTTTTTGTTTACTTTTGACCATAATATTTTGTGCGTCCTTTATCCCCACAAATTGAAAATAGTGGTTATATCTCCAAGTTGTAAATGCGCTGCTGCTCTCGCTGATACTTGCATCTGCCATAGTGTGTGTGTGTGTGTGTGTGTGTGTGTGTGTGTGTGTGTGTGTGTGTGTGTGTGTGTGTGTGTGTGTGTGTGTGTGTGTTTGTGTGCTGGTGGTGAGCGTTGCCGTGTATGTGTGTGTGTGTGTGTTAGCAAGTGTTTGTGTGTCTGTGTATTTTACCCATAAGGCAAGACCCGCCCAACTCTGTCTCTGATTGGCTAACCCTGAAATGTTACCCCGCGTTAACCAATCATCACTCCTCTCTGGTTACTTTCACTTTTCCATGGTACTGTGAGAGGACATTGTAAGGTTTCAGCGTTAAAGTGGGAGCTTATTGTGTTGTGTTATTCTGGTGATCTTACGTTTTATTTTGATGTTGGCTCTGTCCTCTCATTACAGGTGTCATCACTTCCTGTAGTGGTGTGTCACTGCCAGCTTGATGGTGATCTCCTGGTCTGGATTGTTTACACCTGTGCCTCATTAACTATGTTGTATATGTAGCCCTGTTCTCCTGTTGTCCTTTGTCGGTTCGTCTTTGTCTATGAACCAAGTCCATGTCTGTACTTCCTCGGCTACCATTGAGCATACGATTAGTAGAACCTAGCGAACTGTTGAGTATCCTAGTAGATCCTAAAAACCTTGTCTTACCATTAGTTGAACCTAGCGAACTGTTGAGTATCCTAGTAGATCCTAAAAACCTTGTCTTACCATTAGTTGAACCTAGCGAACTGTTGAGTATCCTAGTAGATCCTAAAAAACCTTTTGTACAAATAAAAGGCATTCTTGGAAATCAAGAACGAATCGTGCATCTGAGTCTTTGTGAGTCCTTCGTGTCAGAACGAACCGACCATACAAGATGGACTCAGCCGATTCCACCGTGGTCAAGACGGCCTTGCAGGTGCAAGGAACACGCCTGCATCAACAGGCGGAACAGATGGCAACTATGAATCAGGGGATTCAGGACTTACATGCCCATCAGCACAACTTCCAGGCAACAGTGACAACAGAAATAAATCACCTGGCGGAGAAAATGCGGGACTTACTTACGCATCTCGAGACACGACCTGCGGTTCCTGCGGCAGAGTTTTCCGGTCCAGCGGAGGTCAGGGTTGCGGAGATCCCCGTTCAAATACCCATGCCATCGTCTTCACTCCGCCTCGCTTCACCGGAGAAGTTCTCCGGGGATTCTGGAAACTGTCGTCCCTTCTTGATACAGTGCGATCTCCATTTCAAGTATCAGCCCGCAGCATTTCCCACAGAACAAGCTAAGGTAGCGTTCATAGTGTCTCACTTGACGGGAAGAGCGGGAGCCTGGGCAACAGCAGAATGGGCCCGAGACTCGCCGGTTTGCCAGTCGTTAAGGTTTTTTATGGAGTCTATGAAAAACATTTTTGACCGAACAGCACCCGGGAGAGAGTCAGCAAGAGCCCTGGTGAACATCAGACAACGGCAGAGGAGAGTGGCGGATTACGCGATCGAATTCCGGACCCTGGCAGCGGAGAGTGGATGGAACTCAGCGGCTCTTTTCGATGCGTTCCTGCAAGGATTAGCGGATCCCATAAAGGATCAGTTAGCTCCATTGGAGCTGCCTGTAGAATTGGACTCGCTCATCGCCATGGCTATCCGGGTGGATCAACGTCTAGCAGAGAGACTTCGGGAGAAAGCAGCTTCCACTCCTCGGTTCGGACGGGAGTTACAGAGGGAACACTACGGTTGGCGGAGTAATACCCGGACTTCGTCTCCAGAGCGACCAGCGCCCCCTAGCACCGCGGAGGAACCGATGCAGCTCGGGAGAGCCAAACTCACCTCGGAGGAGCGTCAGCGCCGCCTACGGGAGCGGCGGTGTTTCTACTGCGGCCAGCAGGGTCATGTTCTGGCAGCCTGTCCGGCAAAAGATCAGGCTCATCAGCGGGAAGAGGGACGCTGGTGAGCCGAGTGACTTCTTTCGACCCTTCCTCGAGAAGACTGACTCAGGTACAAATAAAACTGAATGATAAGACTGTAACTCAGGATGCATTAATTGATTCTGGGGCTGATGAGAGCTTGTTAGACTGGGAGCTGGCTAAAGAGTTGAACTTTAACATTGTCCTTTTAGATCAGCCATTAGAGGCTAGCGCGTTGGATGGCCGCCTTTTATGTACAGTCACTCATCGCACGGAACCCATAGAAATGATCATAGATCAGGAGCACCGTGAACACATTAGCTTTCATTTATTTAACTCAGCTCAACAGCCTCTCATTTTGGGTTACCCTTGGCTTGTTAAACATAACCCTCACATGGACTGGCTTACAGGAAGGGTTAAGGGGTGGGGGAATGAGTGTTCTCGTTCATGTTTAGCCTCTCATACAGTTTTGAGTGGACCGCACAGAGCTGGGAACTTTAAACAGGCGTCAGATAGGGACAGTGTCACTCCTTCTAAACAATCTGACTTTCCTGACCTGTCCAAAGTGCCAGAGTGTTACAGTGACATTAAAGAGGTGTTTAACAAGACACGAGCTACTTCCTTGCCTCCCCATAGACCGTATGATTGCCCCATAGAACTTCTCTCGGGCTCTACTATCCCCAAAGGACGGTTGTATTCTCTCTCTGGTCCTGAAAGGGAGGCCATGAAAGAGTATATTGGAGCATCACTCAAAGCTGGCTTGATTCGGCCATCATCATCCCCAGCAGCAGCGGGGTTTTTTTTTGTAGGGAAAAAGGACGGTTCATTAAGGCCCTGTATTGACTACAGTCCACTTAATCAGATCACCGTTAAGAACAGATACCCCCTTCCACTCATCTCTACGGCATTCGAACTGTTGCAGGGAGCCAAGGTATTTACCAAGTTGGATTTAAGGAATGCATATCATCTTGTGCGCATTCGGGAGGGGGATGAGTGGAAAACAGGGTTCAATACACCTACGGGACATTACGAATATTTGGTGATGCCTTTTGGACTTTGTAATGCACCTGCTGTTTTCCAAGCTCTCATTAATGATGTGTTAAGAGATTTCCTGAATGTTTTCTGTTTTGTGTATCTCGATGATATCCTCATTTTTTCTCCAGATACGAAGACTCATGTTAACCATGTTCACCTTGTTCTTCAGAGACTTTGGATAACCATTTGTTTGTAAAGGCCGAAAAATGCGAGTTTCATGTGAATTCTGTGGCATTTTTGGGTTTTGTGATTTCCCCTAACAAGGTGGAAATGGACCCAGCTAAGGTCAGTGACGTGGCGAATTGGCCCACGCCAGACTCTAGAAAGAAGGTTCAGCAATTCTTGGGGTTTGCTAATTTTTACAGACGGTTCATACGCAGTTTCAGTGCTATTGCCTCTCCTCTCCATGTCCTTACCTCTCCCCATGTTCAGTTTGTGTGGAATCCACAGGCAGAAAAGTCTTTCCTGGAACTGAAGAGGAGGTTCACCACAGCTCCCATCCTGACTGTACCTGATCGCCACCGACAGTTTGTGGTGGAAGTGGACGCCTCCAACGACGGCGTTGGAGCTATACTGTCCCAGAGGTCAGCGGGGGACAACAAACTTCATCCATGTGCATATCTCTCCCGTAAGCTATCTTCGGCGGAGAGGAATTACGACGTGGGAAATCGGGAACTGTTGGCGGTGAAGATTGCTTTGGAGGAGTGGCGGCACTGGTTGGAGGGAGCGGAGCAGGATTTCCTGGTCTGGACAGATCATAAGAACCTGCAATACATTAGGAAGGTCAAACGTCTGAACTCTAGGCAGGCCAGGTGGGCCTTGTTCTTTAATCGTTTTAGGTTCACTCTGTCATATCGTCCTGGCTCGCAGAATGGAAAGCCTGATGCACTCTCCAGAATATATGATCCTGAGCCAGTCCCCAAGAGTCCAGACCCCATTCTACGGCCTGACCGAGTGATAGGGAGGGTGACCTGGCCCATTGAAGCCAAGGTCAAACAGACAAACATTGGAAATCCTGTCCCAAGAGGATGCCCTCAGAATCGCTTGTTTGTGCCGGAGCAACTTCGATCTCAAGTTGTTCATTGGGCCCATACGTCTGTACTTACCTGTCATCCTGGAAATAAAAGGACCCTTTTCATGGTGAGACACAGATTCTGGTGGCCGGGGATGTGGAAGGATGTTGCAGAATATGTAGCAGCATGCCCTGTGTGCGCCAGGAACAAAACTTCACGGCAAGCTGCGGCAGGTCTTCTCCAACCTCTGCCCATTCCCAACAGACCATGGTCTCACATTGCATTGGATTTTGTGACGGGATTACCAACATCGGCAGGTAATACCACTATACTCACTGTGGTGGATCGTTTTTCTAAAATGGCACACTTTGTCGCCATGCCCAAATTACCTAATGCCAAAGAAACAGCAGAGGCCATGTTGGCCCATGTGTTTAGGATCCATGGTTTTCCCAGTGATGTCGTTTCAGACCGAGGCCCACAGTTCGTGTCACGTTTTTGGAAGGAGTTCTGTCACCTAATCCAAGCCACTGTTAGTCTGACCTCCGGATACCACCCACAGTCGAATGGACAAGCGGAGAGGATGAATCAGGATTTGGAGACCTGTCTGAGATGTCTAGCGTCCGAGAAACCCACCACCTGGAGTAAGAGTCTGATTTGGGTAGAGTATGCACACAACACGTTACCCACATCAGCCACTGGTATCTCCCCGTTTCAATGTGTCCATGGGTACCAACCTCCATTGTTTCCGGAGCTCGAGAAAGAGGTCACTGTGCCATCAGCCCATGCTCTGGTTCGACGCTGCCGTCGGGTCTGGGCGGGAGTTCGCCATATGTTGCAGAGGAGTGCAGCTCGCATGAAAGAGTTGGCTGACCGGAAACGACGTCCAGCCCCCAAGTACCAGGCCGGACAACAAGTGTGGCTATCCACTAAGGATCTTCCTCTCCATGTCGCCTCCAGGAAGCTGGCTCCCCGGTTCGTTGGTCCTTTTCCCATAGCCAAAGTGATTAACCCTGTTGCTGTCCGTTTATGTCTGCCAAGATCCATCAAGGTCCACCCCACGTTCCATGTCAGTAAGGTGAAACCGGTCAAAGTGAGCAGACTGGTCCCCGCCTCCACGCCCCCTCCACCTCCCCGGATTGTCGACGGAGGTCAAGTGTACACTGTGGACAAAATACTGTCTGAAAGGAAGAGGGGCCGAGGTAGACAGTTCCTGGTCGACTGGGTAGGATATGGATTAGAGGAGAGGTGTTGGATCCCAGGCAGCTTCATTGTGGACAAAACGCTGATATCTGACTTCGATAGAGAACAGTCTCAGGCTTCAGGGACGTCAGGAGCCGTCCGTAAGAGGGGGGGTACTGTAAGGTTTCAGCGTTAAAGTGGGAGCTTATTGTGTTGTGTTATTCTGGTGATCTTACGTTTTATTTTGATGTTGGCTCTGTCCTCTCATTACAGGTGTCATCACTTCCTGTAGTGGTGTGTCACTGCCAGCTTGATGGTGATCTCCTGGTCTGGATTGTTTACACCTGTGCCTCATTAACTATGTTGTATATGTAGCCCTGTTCTCCTGTTGTCCTTTGTCGGTTCGTCTTTGTCTATGAACCAAGTCCATGTCTGTACTTCCTCGGCTACCATTGAGCATACGATTAGTAGAACCTAGCGAACTGTTGAGTATCCTAGTAGATCCTAAAAACCTTGTCTTACCATTAGTTGAACCTAGCGAACTGTTGAGTATCCTAGTAGATCCTAAAAACCTTGTCTTACCATTAGTTGAACCTAGCGAACTGTTGAGTATCCTAGTAGATCCTAAAAAACCTTTTGTACAAATAAAAGGCATTCTTGGAAATCAAGAACGAATCGTGCATCCGAGTCTTTGTGAGTCCTTCGTGTCAGACATCGCTGTATTCGCCTGTAAACTAGATCCTGTTTATTTCACATGAGTTCCAGTGTGGCAGCTTTTCACGGCTCCCCCTGGTGGATCCATGATCCATTGCAGCTGGTTTCATTAAAATTACATTTATTTATCAAGGGGGCGTTTCAAGTCCTGCGGGGGGTTTTCCTTTTCAGCAGGGGCCCACCCCGTGCAGATCACGGACCCGCACGGGTAGGCGTCTGAAATGAAGCGCTACATCTGTATGTGTCTCATTGGTAGTGAAAGCAATTCTAGAACCCTGAAGGCAGGAGACTGAAAAGAGTCAAGGGAAGCTTATAAAAGTTAACACCATTTAATTACACAAAAGATGCGGTGGTGTACAAATGAAATTGCAAAAGGAGGCGCTCTCCTCATGTGACCTGTCAGTCCAAGTCAGGGGGTAGAAGAGATCGATTATTGGCTTGCCCTTCCTGTTGTCATCTGAGGTCTTCTCCTATTGGCCGGCGTCGTGGGGGGCGGGTCCAATGCAATTCCTGCCTTTTTCTGTTGCTAAATTACATCATTCTGGTGTATGTGGTTATTTAAACATTCCCTGATAAACGTTATTCAGCGTCAATAAATGAGTGCTAATCCCAGTGTGTTTAGTGTACAACATCACATGTCATTTCACCTTCGATTCACGGTTTGAAAACGTAGCATTTCGCCACATGCTAATCATAACCGGAAATGAAGAATTTTCAGAATAAAAGTGTTAAGTTAATAGTTAGTGTGAACTTCCGTTTTTTTCAGAATAAAACTGATTTAAATTAAATAGTGTATTTAATTCAAATTACGCCATATCCACATTGATTTTAATTTCTAACACTATACAGATATTTGATTTGTGCACTGCGACCAGTTTAGCTTAATGATGTTTATTTATTTTCCCTTTTTCCTTTATGAGTATTTTCTGTTAGTTATAATAGTTTTGTTTTGAAAGAGTAGTTTTATTATTGATCCAGTAGTAGGTGTTAAGGCAACGTCCGGATGCCAATCGTTCTTAAAACCAAAAAGAAGAAATCCTTCCCGCTTTTATTTTGACGTCCTCAAACCGCACCGGAAGTGAAGTTCCCAGCTCTTTCTAACCTGGATCGAGGTGGCGTCTCGTCGCTCCGGTTCTCTCTCTCTGTGTTCCTGAGAAAGTGTGTGTGAGCTCCAGCTCTACTGATCCATAATCTCTGTTTGGATAAACCTCCGAATGGACTCTGTGCTCTTTTTTCTGGAGCGTTTACCTCGGACTATAGGAGCTAGCTTAGCATGCTAGCTGGAAACACGTTAGCAACACTAGTCAGATTGAGAGTTTGACGGAGAGAGAAACGGTGTGTTTAACGGAGTCTGCAGGAAAAGGTGATCTAGGAAACATGAGTAAAGTCCAAATGCTGCTGTCGTTGAAGAAGCAGCGACTCACTGCTGAAGAGATATTTGCTCTGTTTGAAAAAACGATAGCAGAGCTCGAGGAGGAGCTGTCTCTTTCCAAAGAGGAGAACAAGAGACTCCAGAAGCTACTGGACGCTGTTTTACAGCCTCAGCTTCGGATACACAGAGCAGGTCTGTTCCCTTTACCCTTAATTAACACTTTACACTTAATTAACACTTTACACTCTTCAGTAGCACTTTATTATCACATTAATAACACTTTAGACCCTTTATCAGCACTTGCTGCAGGTAAGTAAAAGTACAAACGCCACACTGTGAAAATCATCCATTACAAGTTAAAGCATTTCATACCTTTAAGTTTATCTTATTTAAGTTAAAGTATGTAAGTCTTATTAGACACATGTACTTTATTATAATAATTCAAATATATTACGGAAGAGCAAACCTACCAAAATAAATATATTTATAAAAATACATGGATTGAATAATATGCCATTTAATGTACTGATTTAAAGAGCCTGTGACACGAGTTTCCCCCATCATCCAAACCCATCAATTTGAGTAAATATTGTCCCCTTGAAAACCGTTACTGAACTGATTTTGGATATTTGTACTTTGATAACCATTAATCTGCCCTTCAATGTTGACCATTTTCTGGATCTTCTCGGGGATTCTTCAAGTCCCGCCAAATTATGTGTGACGTCATTGCGGGCACAGCGCTCCAGCTGCACCGTCAGGATACCAGCATCTGCATGTAAACGCACGATGGCGCACACAGCAGCAAGCTCAGACAGCGATGACAGTTTAATTTTGAACGTGTCTGAGAGCTCATATGAGGCTGAAGGATCGGTTTATGTTGTATCTGTTAGAAGTTTAGGAATTAGGTGCGTCAATATGGGCGATCATACGGTCATAGCCAGTGGTGGACTGGGACTAAAAATCATCCCGGGACTCTCGACCGGCCCACTTCGGTACCGCTAGTAAATTGTCAACGGGGGGAGTGGGGGATATGCTAGTGACTTATCCGACCGGCCCACTTCGGTACCGGCCCATCGGGATTCGTCCCGATGGCCAGTCCGCCACTGCACCCAGCCCAGCCCACGTAAACTGTCAACGGGGGGAGCCTCGCTGCGGGGAAACGGTGGACCTAGTGTCCCGATCGAAGTGGGAATAATAATAATAATCCGTGCATTTTATCCATTAATTTCCCCAACATTGTGGTAAAAAAAACACACGTTTAATCCATGTTGGTGTTCAACTACAAAAAGCATCGGTTTGTTTACTCATCAGGAAATGCAGACTGGCTCAAACAAACTATTTTTAAATCATCATCCTCACGATCATTTGTTTATTATCTGTGGTTATTTAAACATTCCCTGATAAACGTTATTCAGCGTCAATAAATGAGTGCTAATCCCAGTGTGCTTGGTGTACAACATCACATGTCATTTCACCTTCGATTCACGGTTTAAAAACGTAGCATTTCGCCACATGCTAATGCTAACCGGAAGTGAAGAATTTTCAGAATAAAAGTATTAAGTTAATAGTGTGAACTTCCGGTTTTTTCAGAATAAAACTGATTTAAATTAAATAGTGTATTTAATTCAAATTACGCCATATCAACCATCCATCCATCCATCCATCTTCTCCCGCTTATCCGTGTCGGGTCGCGGGGGTAGCAGTTCCAACAGAGAGCCCCAAACTTTCTTTTCCCTGGCCACATCAACCAGCTCTGACTGTGGGATCCCAAGGCGCTCCCAGGCCAGCGAAGAGATATAATCCCTCCACCTGGTCCTAGGTCTACCGCTTGGTCTCTTCCCAGCTGGACGTGCCTGGAACACCTCCCTAGGGAGGCGCTCAGGTGGCATCCTAACTAGGTGCCCGAACCACCTCAACTGGCTTCTTTCGACGCGAAGGAGGAGCGGCTCAACACCCGAGTCCCTCCCGGATGACCGAACTTCTCACCTTATCCCTAAGGGAGACACCAGCCACCCTGCGGAGAAAACCCATCTCGGCCGCTTGTATCCGCGATCTCGTTCTTTCGTTCATGACCCATCCTTCATGACCATAGGTGAGGGTAGGAACGAAAATTGCCCGGTAGACAGAGAGCTTTGCCTTCTGGCTCAGCTCCCTTTTCGTCACAACGGTGCAGTAAAGCGACTGCAGTACCGCTCCCGCTGCTTCGATTCTCCGGCCCATCTCACGCTCCATTGTTCCCTCACTCGAGAACAAGACCCCGAGATACTTGAACTCCTTCACTTGGGGTAAGGACTCATTCCCTACTTGGAGTGGACAGTCCATCGGTTTCCTGCTGAGAACCATGGCCTCAGATTTGGAGGTGTTGATCCTCATCCCAGCCGCTTCACACTCTGTTGCGAACCGATCCAGTGAGTGCTGAAGGTCGCAGACCGATGAAGCCATCAGAACCACATCATCTGAAAAAAGCAGTGGTGCAATCCTTAGTCCACCGAACTGCAGACCCCCTCCCTCTGTAATTGGCACACACCCTCTGATCCCCCTTTTTAAAAAGGGGAACCACCACCCCGGTCTGCCACTCCTTCGGTACTGTTTCCGACTTCCACTCAATGTTGATGAGACGTGTCAACCATGACAGTCCCTCAACACCCAGAGCCTTCAGCATTTCTGGGCGGATCTCATCCACCCCCGGGGCTTTGCCACTGTGGAGTTGTTTGACGACCTCTGTGATCTCCCCCCGGGAGATTGGTGTTGATCCCCCGTCATACTCCAGCTCTACCTCTAACATAGAGGGCGGAGTTGTCGGGTTCAGGAGTTCCTCAAAGTGTTCCTTCCAACGCCCTAACACTCAATCAGTTGAGGTCAACATCGTCCCATCCTTACTGTACACAGCTTGGATGGTTCCCTGCTTCCCCCTCCTGAGGTGTCGGACAGTTTTCCAGAACAACTTTGGTGCCGCCGAAAGTCCTTCTCCATGTCTTCTCCGAACTTCTCCCATACCCGCTGCTTTGCCTCGGCCAAGGATGAGGCTGCTGCCCTTTGGGCCTGTCGGTACCTTGCAACTGCCTCGGGAGTCCCCCGGGATAACAAATCTCTGAAGGCCTCCTTCTTCAGTCGGACGGCTTCCCTGACCACCGGTGTCCACCGGTAGGTTCGAGGGTTACCGCCCCTTGAGGCACCTAGGACCTTGAGACCACAGCTCCCCGCCGCGGCTTCGGCAATAGAGGCTTTGAACACCGACCACTCTGGTTCAATGTCCCCAACCTCCACAGGAATGCCCGAAAAGCTCCGCCAGAGGTGTGAGTTGAAGGCCTCCTGAACTTGGGCCTCCTCCAGACGTTCCCAGTTCACCCGCACTACACGTTTGGGCTTACCAGGTCTATCCAGAGGCTTCCCCCGCCACTCGACCCAACTCACCACCATATTCAATTCAATTCAATTCAAAACCTTTATTTATCCAGGTAAAATCCCATTGAGATCAATGATCTCTTTTTCAAGGGAGACCTGCAGCATTAGGTTCCACAAGAAGACATAAAAACATAAACAACAGAACAAGAAAAGGACATCATACAGCAAAATGTACAGGGATTACAATTTACATATTTAACCACATGTACAGGTACTAACAGCATCTGATTGTGTAGCATCCAACCGAGCTTTAAAAACATGTAATGGTACGAGCTTGGTAATTTTCCATTCTTTTTGCAGACTGTTCCATGTTAGTGGAGCTGCACATCTAAAAGCTTTCTTCCCTAAGACAGTCCTAGCACTTGGCACATTTAATAAAACCACAGCATGCGATCTCAGGCAATAAGTACTTTCAATTCGCAGAGAGATCAGGGAGCAGATATAAGATGGTAGTTTATCCAACATGGCTTTGTAAATGAAAAAGTACCAGTGACTGAGCCTCCGTACAGTAAGTGATGGCATAACCGCCTTGGTATACAGGGTACAGTGATGCGTAAGTGCTTTACAATTTGTCAAAAATCTCAGTGCACTGTGATACGCAGCATCTAACTTGCTCAGGTAATTGGCAGGTCCATTCATATATAACAAATCACCATAGTCCAGCACAGGTAAAAAGGTCACAGTGACTAGCCTTTTCCTGGCCTCAAGCGAGAAACAGGACTTGTTCCTGAAAAAGAAACCTAGCCTAACCCTCAGTTTTTTAAGCAGGTTATTGACATGAAGTTTAAAAGAGAGACAATCATCAAGCCAGATACCTAGGTATTTATAACAGGCAACAACTTCAAGTTTTGTTCCTTGCGTAGTTACAATGTCTAAAACAGGCTCTGGTGTCTTTTTTGCTTTTGAAAAGAGCATTACCTTGGTTTTATCCACATTTAAAAGAAGCTTTAATTCAGAGAGCTGAGTCTGAATAGTGTTAAAAACAGCCTGTAATTTAACAACAGCCTCTTTAATGGAGGGACCTGCACAATACATCACAGTATCATCCGCATAAAAATGTAAAGTAGCTTCATCCACATTATCACCTACGCTGTTAATATATATGGAGAATAAAAGTGGTCCTAAAACAGAACCTTGTGGTACACCATTAGAAATGTTTAACCACTCAGAAGACAGTTCATCAAAATGAACACATTGGGACCTTTCAGAGAGGTAGTTCACAAACCACCCCACTGCATGGCTGGATATGCCAATACTGAGTAGCCTCTGCTTTAAAATGCGATGATCGGCGGTATCAAACGCTTTGGATAGGTCAATAAATAGAGCTGCACAACTCTGCTTATTATCTAAATAACTAGTAATGTCATTTACCACTTTCATTGTCGCAGTGATGGTGCTGTGTTGCTTTCTGAATCCTGACTGATGTTCAGACAGGATATCATTTATACATAAAAACTCCTTTACTTGTTCACTCACAAGTCGTTCGAGCACCTTAGCCAGAACTGACAATTTAGAGATTGGCCTATAGTTATTTAAAATAGTTGCCTCCCCTCCTTTCAGTAAAGGCAAGACATAAGCAGACTTCCATACTTTTGGAATTGTATTTGTGCTGAGGGTGAGGTTAAAAAGAGAAGTAAGAGGTGGAGCAATAAAATCTGCAGCTATCTTTAAAAAGAAAGACTCTAAGTTGTCCGGGGCAGCCGGTTTCCTAGGATCTAACTTGGATAATGCTTCACGAACAATACCAATAGTTAAAGGAGTAAAACTGAAAGGGTTTTCCAGACCACATTGTTCAGAGTCAAGGATTGGAGCGTTTACAGAAGCAGAAGTACAGTCAGTGACAGAATCAAACAGAGAGCCACAAGACACAAAATGCTTATTAAAGCAATTTAGCATAGTAGCCCTGTCTGATATAATGCCAGATGCTGTGGTAAGGCACGGAGGTAGCTCATTTGGGATATCACCAGTGGAAATCGATTTTATGGCTTTCCAAAATTTCCTAGGATTATTCAGGTTTTCTGTGGTCACTGACAAATAGTACTTTGATTTAGCACTTTTTATTTGAGATGTGAAGCTATTTCTTAGCTGCCTAAAGCGTAGCCATTCTACCTCTGAGCCTGATTTCCTAGCCTTAGCCCAAGCATCATTTCTCTCATGAAGTAAACTGGACAGCTCAGCAGAAAACCAGGGATTGTTTCGTCCCTTCACTCTAAATTTACGCAGAGGTGCATGTTTATCTATAATTTCAATATCAACATTGATTTTAATTTCGAACAGTATGTATGTACATCACTATGTATGTCGTATGTACTGTATAATGTACACATGTAGAGTTGTAGAAAATACATGGTGTACAGACAGTACAGTACACTCTGACTGTACAGTCACTACAGTATAGTAGGTGTGTAACAGTGTAATGCGTATAGTCTACTCTACACTCTACCTTTCAGAAAGGTTTTAGGGATTTAGGCTCAGTCAGCTCAGGGACTGTTCGGTTACTTTAGTTTGGTAAATGAAATAAATGTTTGAACTTTGTAGTAGTTGCTGTCATAAGTCATTTGTAGACTAAGTGGCAAAAAGTGTTTTTTTTACATTTGTACTTTGTAGAGAAATGTAGACACAAGTTGGAAGGGAGCACAATAAACCTGACGAGTTTGAATTTGAGTTGTTTATTAGTTTATTTTCAATTGATAATTAGCTCACAATAAGTTCACTTTAGTCACACAACTTGACACAAGTCCGGACTTATAAGTCCGGACCTGAACCTGAACCTCTGGACTTGAGTCCGGACCTGAACCTGAATGTGAGTCCAGGTACGCAGCACTATTCACACGTGACACTGGCATAACTCTTTGGGTTAAGACATTGGGCAATTCAATAAAACCATCTGTATCCATGCCAGACACTTCCAAGTGAGACAATACATTGGTACTCACAATTTTCTTTTGCCCCATTGTTTGCAATAGAATACTGGCTGGCTTGCCACTTAGCCCCAATCTCTTTGCAAGGCTATAAGTGCAAAAGGTACCGGAACTCCCCGGATCCAAAAATGCATAGGTCTGTACAACTCTGTCACTCATTTGGCTTTTCACTTGAACTGCAACAATCGAAAACACAGCATTGCACTCATCTCCGGCCCTTATATGGCCACATGTTTGAGACTGACCAGATGTTACACTCAGAGGGCTCACAGGTTCTTGTGCTTCATTAAAAGGTGTACTTATACCCTTCTGCTCAATGTGAAGGACTGAAGGATGCTTTTGCTGACACACACTGCAATCCAATCGACTCCTGCAGTCTTTGCTTATGTGTCCCCGTTTCAAGCAACCAAAACAAATTCCATGCTCCTTTATGAAATGTATCTTGTCCTTTTGTGTCTTTAACTTAAACTGTGAGCATTTTTCAAGTGAGTGGCTGGTTTGTTGGCAGAATAAACAGCATTTGTTGTGACTTTGGGCAGAAAAGGACTTGATCTTATTATCCATGTAGCCTTTGTTTCTTTCTTTCATTGCAGTGACACCGGTGGCAAAGCTGCCCTGTTTCCTATGCCTTGGTTCACTGTAGGGCTGAACGATTCATCGATTTTAAATCGAAATCGCGATTTGAAATGATGCAATTATCAAATTGCAAAGCCTGCGATTTTTTTTAAACTTTTTTTTTTTTTCTTCTTGTGTGTCAGTCATCCACACCAATCAGAAGTGCTGTGCTCCACATGTACCAGCGATTGTTAATCAATCAGAAGTGGCCAATGATAGAAGGTGATAGACAGATTGATCCAATCACCTGCCAAGTATTTTTGAAAGTGCCTGCCCTTTCTAGATGGTTTGGTGAAACAAAGCATCTGAGTCAGGTTAGTAATGCATCACATGTTCTACATCTATTTCATTTCAAACCTTTATTTATACAGATAAATCCCATTGAGATCATTGATCTCTTTTTCAAGGGAGACCTGCTCAAGTAGTTCCACATGAAACATAAAAACATAAATAGAACAACAAAAGGACATCATACAGCATCATTTACATAATTATCCACATAAACAGGTACCAATAGCTTCCGATTGACTAGCATCCAACCGAGCTTTAAAAACATTTAGTGGCACCAGATTGTTCAGTTTCCATTTAATTTGCAGACTATTCCAAGACAGAGGAGCTGCACATCTAACAGCTGTCTTCCCTAAGACAGTCCTAGCAGTTGGCACATTTAATAAAACCACAGCATTCGATCTCAGGCAGTAGCCACTTACAATTCTCCGTGAGATCAGGGAGCAGATGTAGGATGGAAGTTTCCCTAACATGGCTTTGTATATAAAAATGTACCAGTGACTGAGCCTCCGTACAGTTAGTGAAAGCAAACCAGCCCTTGCATACAGGGTACAGTGATGGGTTAATGCTTTACAGTTTGTCACAAATCTCAGTGCGCTGTGATACGCAGCATCTAACTTGACCAGGCAATTGGCAGGTGCATTCATATACATCAGATCACCATAGTCCAGCACAGGTAAAAAGGTCACAGTGACTAGTATTTTCTAGGCCTCAAGTGAGAAACAAGACTTGTTCCTGTAGAAGAAACCTAGCCTAACCCTCAGCTTTTTAAGCAAGTTATTGACATGAAGTTTAAAAGTGAGACAATCATCAAGCCAGATACCAAGGTATTTGTAACAGGTAACCACTTCAAGTTTTATTCCTTGTGTAGTTACAATATCTAAAACAGGCTCTGGTGTATTTTTAGCTTTAAAAAAAGAGCATTACCTTAGTTTTCTCAACATTTAAAAGAAGCTTTAGTTCAGAGAGCTGAGTCTGAATCATGTTAAAAACAGCCTGTAATTTAACACCAGCCTCCTGAATGGAGGGACCTGCACAGTACATCACGGTATCATCCGCATACAAATGTAAAGTAGCTTCATCCACATTTTCACCTGAACTGTTGATGTAGATGGAGAATAAAAGTGGACCTAAAACAGAACCTTGGGGAACACCATTAGCAATGTTTAACCACTCAGAAGACAGCCCATCAAAGTGAACACATTGGGACCTTTCAGAGAGGTAGTTTACAAACCACCCCACTGCATGGCTTGATATGCCAATACTGGCTAGCCTCTGCTTTAAGATGTGATGATCGACGGTATCAAACGCTTTGGAAAGGTCAATAAAGCTGCACAACTCTGCTTATTATCTAAAATACTCGCCACATCATTCACCACTTTCATTGTGGCAGTGATGGTGCTATGTTGCTTTCTGAAGCCTGACTGATGTTTAGACAGGATGTCATTTGTACATAAAAACACCTTTACCTGTTCACTCACTAAGCGTTCAAGAACCTTAGCCAGAACTGACAACTTAGAGATTGGCCTATAGTTATTTAATAAGGTGGCCTCCCCTCCTTTTAGTAAAGGCAGGACATATGCTGACTTCCACAATTTTGGAATTGTGTTAGTGCTGAGGGAGAGGTTAAAAAGAGTAGTGAGAGGTGGAGCAATAAAATCTGCAGCTATCTTTAAAAAGAAAGGTTCTACGTTGTCCGGGCCAGCCGGTTTCTTAGGATCTAACTTGGTTATAGCTTCACGAACAACATCAACAGTAAAAGGGGTAAAACTAAAAGGGTTTTCCAACACACGTTTTTCAGAGACACAGACTGTAGTGTTCACAGAAGCAGAGTTAGTGACCGAATCAAATAGAGAACCACAGGACACAAAATGCTCATTAAAGCAATTTAGCATAGTAACCCTGTCCGATATAGTGCCAGATGCTGTGGTAATGCACGTAGCTCATTACGGATATCGCCGGTGGATAACGATTTAATGGCTTTCCAACATTTTCCAGGATTATTCAGATTCTTTGTGGTTACTGACAGATAATACTTTGATTTAGCACTTTTGATTTGCGATGTGAAGCTATTCCTTAGCTGCCTAAAACGCAGCCATTCTACCTCTGAGCCTGAATTCCTAGCCTTTGCCCAGGCCTTGTTTCTCTCATGAAGGAGACTGGACAGATTAGCAGAAAACCAAGGATTGTCTCGACCCTTTACTCTAAATTTACGCAGGGGTGCATGTCTATCAATGATCTCTATAAAACCAAGATAAAAATAAGACCATGCGGTTTCTACATCAGCACACAGATCGATTTTACCCCAATCAAAATCAAACAGATCATGCACAAAACCCTGCTCCACAAAATGTTTTTTGTCTCTCTTAATGATAATGCGAGGTTTAACCTTTTGGACCTTAGTGTCCCTAATTGTGGCTACAACACAGTGATCACTCAGATCATTTGCAAATACTCCCACAGATGAATATTTATGGGGAACATTAGTTAAAATTAGATCAATTAGGGAGGATTTATTAGGGGACTTAATATTAGGGCGAGTAGGACTGTCCACAATCTGAGTAACATTTAAAGAGATACAAAGGTTTTTAAAATCCTCTGACACTGCAGTTAACCAGTCCCAGTTAAAATCTCCAAGTAGCACTATTTCTTTGTAGTCTAGTTGTGATAAAAGATTTGCTAGTGAAGACAAGGAGTCTTTGACAGCTGAGGGGGGTCTGTAACAACTCACTACCATGACCTGTTGACCCTTTGCCACTTCTATATTTATGGCTAAAAATTCAAATTGCTTACTGATCGATTTGGAAACTAATGTGGTTACACTGAACTTATTCTTAACATAAATAGCAACGCCACCACCTTTATTAGGCTGGTCGGTACGATACACATTAAAACCATTTAAGGCAATGTCAGAGGCCAAAATAGATTTATTTAGCCATGTTTCTGATAAAACAATGACGTCAGCGTTAGTCGAGCTCGCCCAGATACGGACAAAATCTAGTTTACCTAACAGACTGCGCACATTCAAGTGGATGAAACCCAACCCAGACCTAGCTTTAAAATCAGCAGGAGTAGCGATCTGACTACTACTACTGGGCGGACCAGGGTTAGGTTGTACATTTCCTGACAGTAATAACAACAACAAAAACAGGCATCTTTTCCTCTTAAACGACACACATACATTGTCATCTAATTTAGAAACACCGGAAAAGTCTGCGAGAGTGTGATTTGAGCTTAAGAAGCAGTCCTGAAGAACCATCATTGCAGGAAAACAAAAAAGACAAACATATTTTGTCGAGCAGATTGTCTGTGACAAGGCAACCGGTAATTGTTTGAGCAACACATCCGAACCTTTGCAGGGGATGCCCACTGCGGTTGGCAGAACAGACCTGAATCCAGTAGACTTCTCAGAATGACTAGAGATCTTCTCATAGTCCAAAACAGTTAACAGGCACAGCAGAATCCCGATATGGGCCATTTTCCCAGACCAGCACACAGTATCCGCGATGTTCCTGGAGCAAAATCAGCACAGCAGCAAAGGACAGGCGAAAACAGCAGCGTGGAAGCGCTCCGGTCCCTCCGTGGTATCCCCGGGGTGAAAGCAGGCCTCTGCAACAGCAGAACCAGGACAGGTGGAAAGCAGGCCCCAGCGGTGGTAAAATCCTCCTCCGTACCGCAGCACACGCCCGGTGGAAGCAGGCCAAGCCCGAAGCGTGGATCCACTCCGTCTACCTCTCCAGTACAGCGGTATTCTACAGGTGGGAGCAGGCCTCCGTAGATCGCAGGCAGCAACAGGTGGAGCCGCTCCGTCTCTTCGCGACGAGCAGGCCTCCGTAAAATCGCAGATCGCATGCAGCAACAGGTGGAGCCGCTCCGTCTCTTCGCGACGTCTCCGGAGGAAAAACACCTCAGTACAGCCGTACTCGACAGGTAGGCCTCGGCAGATCGCAGACAACTAAAACTACTACTTGTATAAGCAGGGATGGCTAAACGTTTGTAAGCAGGAGAGCTAGATGCTAACAGATGCCAGATGCTAACAGGTAGTGCGAGCCTGTAGAAATTGCGACTGCCTCCAATGACAACATTGAGAGTGAGTCAGAGGCAGAATACAGGGACAGTGGAGAGAGGTCCGTTGCTGAGGTGAATTACAGGGTGAATCTTAAACTGAAGCTTGACTTTAAAGCAACCCAACGGAAGTTTCATGTAAGTTTAGTTATTTCACTCGTAGCTCGGGCTGCTGGGGTGCTAGAGACGGGAGTACGTTGATACGACCTTCCTAGCCGGAGTTATGGCCGCATTTTACATAAACTTCCGTTGGGTTGCTTAAAAATAAATATCGCAAATCGCAATCGCAATATTTGTCAGAAAAATCGCAATTAGATTTTTTTCCAAAAATCGTGCAGCCCTAGTTCACTGACAGTGGGGGGTTCGTTGCAGCTGGTACATTTTGAGTCCTGAATATTTCCAAACAGTGGGTCAGAGGCAATTCTAACTTGTTTTTCAACCAAGTTCACAAGGTCAATGAATAGTGCTCTGCAACCACGTCTCTCCTGCAAAACACATGCATGGCTCCTCCACTTCTCCCTCACCTTATAAGGAAGCTTCATCATGATGTTTCTGAGGTTTGATGGCATGTCCAACTCATTCATGTGCATGATTCGCTGTGTTAAATTTGAGCATTCCCGTAAGAACAAGGAAAAGGATTTCAGTGATTTGACATCTTCTGCTTTAACCAGAGGCCAGCTATCAATGTTGTCCATATAAGCAGAAGCAATTTTGTATTCATTTCCAAAATGTTCAGCAAGCAAGGATTTGGCTCTTTGGTATCCTTGAACAGAGGGTAGGTGCTGACAACTTTTCACCAGGTCTCTTGGTTGCCCCCTGGTGAACTGCTCCAAGAAATGTAAACAATCACTTGCATTATCAGTTTTAACCTAAATTTTCAAAGGATCTGATGAAAGAATGATACTGAAGGGGATCACCATCAAATGTGGGTATATTTCTCACTGGTAGGGAGGATGCTAAATTTTGCTGTACTAACATTGTAGTGATGTCAGTTTGGCGTTGCATGATATTCACAATGTCATGTCATATTCAAGGAGGATGCTCGTCCTGTCTGTTGAGCCTCATGTCACATCACCTGTGTTGGTGCTTGAGTGTATAGTTGTCTGAGGTCCGTCTGTAACACTGCCATTTGTTTAGGCCTGACAGTTTGTGATGTGTCTTTAAACCTGATGGTCTGTGAGGTTTCCTTTGGTCTTACAGTGACAGCCTGGGCATTAGGGTGAAATTCATTTTGCATGTTATTTTTGTCATTTCTCTGTGGGACAAATTGATTAGCCTGAGGATTGAGTTGCCTTGTACTCTGAGCCTTGTTCCTTTCCAGATAAGAGTTCATTCCATCCCTTTTGGAGCTGCATTTTGAGCTAGTTTCCAGAACATTGATTTTGGCATTAGTTGCAGCTAGCTCGGTCTCCAGAGCAAACTGTTCCTTTTCTTTTCTTAGTTCCTCTTTTTCTTTTCTTAGTTCCTCCTCCTTTGCTTCCAACTGATGTTTTCTTTTTAAAGCCTTCATGCGCTCCACAATTGCTGCTTTATCAGCCTCTGCTTTTAGCCTGGCAGATGCGGTGGATGATGTTTTAGATACATTAGAGTGTGTTTTGTGTTGCCTTTCCTTTGGACCTGAAATATTAGAGGCACTGTCCTCCGGATTGATATCATCAATAACAGCACTTTGTTTAGTTTGAGTTTCAACATCAGTTTCAACATCAACATTGCTAACATCATTGTCATTATTTTCCTCTTCATTGTCAACATTGTCATTATTTTCAACTTCATTGTCAACATTTTCATTTGATTCCACATGAGGGTGCCCAGCAGCAGCAAATCTCTTTTTTGTGTCCATATATACGCCGGGATCCTGAGTCGAGGCTAATCCTGTTGCTGTGGTCCTGTGTCCTGGATCCTCTATCCTGAGCACTGGATTTGAGTCCTATACTTCGAGTCGTGGCTGAACCTGTCTCTGCGGTCCTGCCTGACTCTCACCATACTACTTCCCTGATGGCTCCCGCAGGATTGCTGACATCCTCGTGGATTCATCTTCTTATTATAGACACATGCATTTCCAAACATTTGGACTACCTATGTTGTAAATGTATCATCTTTTCGATTTACATACGGCATCTATTGCACGTCTGTCCGTACTGGGAGAGGGATCCCTCCTCTGTTGCTCTCCCTGAGGTTTCTCCCATTTTCCCCTTTAAACTGTGGGTTTTCTCTGGAAGTTTTTCCTTGTACGATGTGAGGGTCAAAGGACAGAGGGTGTCGTATTGTCATACTGATATTCTGTACACACTGTGAAGTCCACTGAGACAAATGTAACATTTGTAATATTGGGCTATATAAATAAACATTGATTGATTGATTCCAGGTGAACATACGAAATAATCAAGAAACATCATAAATTAAACACTGACGGGGAACATTTTACTGCACCATCGTTACTGTTACATAAGAAGGTGTCGTAAAATGTTCTGATGATGCTTGCATACTTTTACTTAAATAAGGTTTGAATGCAGGATTTTAATTTGTAACAGTGTATTTTAATTCTATACTGTAGGCGTAGTGTATCTGTGAACGATCCCAAATACAATTCCTTGTTTATTGCAGCTAGTGCTACGCCAGAAGAAAAAAACCTTTTTCATTTTCAAAGGGGCTGGGCTACATAAGTTGAACTGAGACAACAAAAATACACATTAAGTGGGACAAAGAAAGATAATGTGAAAATATAAATACAAAGGTATTAATTAGGGCTGAAAAATGTCTCCCATTGTAATGGTGATTAGATTTTAAATGCTAAGAGTTAACAGTTTGTTCTGAATGTGTGTCTCTTGTTTCCTACAGACGTCCAGCAGCTGGTGGTGGTTAAAGAAGAGGTTCTCCCTGACCAGCAGGAGTGGAGCACCAGTCTGGACCAGGAGGACCCAGAGCCCCCCCCACACATTAAGCAGGAACAGGAGGAACTCAGGGTCAGTGAGGAGGTGGATGAGGCTGATATCACCAAGTCCACTTTCACTCCTGACCCTGTGAAGAGTGAAGATGATGAAGAGAAACCTCAGTCCTCTCAGCCTCATCAAAGACAAACTGAACACATGGAAACAGAAGCTGATGGAGATGACTGTCGAGGACCAGAACCAGCCAGGAACTCAGATCCAGAGAGCAGTTTACAACCAAAGACTGAGGACGACACAGGAGACTCTTCTGAACCTGACACTGAAGACTCTTCTGAACCTGACACTGGAGACTCTTCTGAACCTGACGCTGAACACAGTGCTGATTGGAAGGAAACCAGAGAACCTGCGTCAGGCTCAAACTCACTGAAAAATAGACATGAATCTGTCAGTGATTCACGACCTAGTGCTGAAAATAAACCATTCAGCTGCTCAGTCTGTAAGAGAGCTTTTTCACTGAATGGAAATTTAAAGGCACACATGAGAGTCCACACAGGAGAGAAAGCACACAGCTGTACAGTCTGTAAGAAAGCTTTTTCACATAGTGGACATTTAAAGGAACACATGAGAGTCCACACAGGAGAGAAAGCACACAGCTGTACAGTCTGTAAGAAAGCTTTTTCACTGAATGGAAATTTAAAGGAACACATGAGAATCCACACAGGAGAGAAAGCACACAGCTGTACAGTCTGTAAGAAAGCTTTTACACATAGTGGACATTTAAAGGCACACATGAGAGTCCACACAGGAGAGAAAGCACATAGCTGCTCAGTTTGTAAGAAAGCTTTTTCACAGAGTGGACATTTAAAGGAACACATGAGAGTCCACACAGGAGAAAAACCACACAGCTGTACAGTTTGTAAGAAAGCTTTTTCACTGAATGGAAATTTAAAGGCACACATGAGAGTCCACACAGGAGAGAAAGCACACAGCTGTACAGTTTGTAAGAAAGCTTTTTCACAGAGTGGAATTTTAAAGGCACACATGAGAGTCCACACAGGAGAGAAACCTTTCAGCTGCTCAGTCTGTAAAAAAACTTTTTCACGAAGTGATCATTTAAAGGAACACATGAGAGTCCACACAGGAGAGAAAGAATAGAGCTGCAATGTTTGTGACAAAAGATTTAAATGGCATAATCGTTTCAAGACACAAGTGTGTTGGTCGTCAGCTGTTTCTGTAACTGTAAGGGAATACATTTGTCTATTTTGTGTCCTGATGACCTAATGCCGTTACATGTAATACGTTACTCAAATACACAAATGTTCATTTCTTTGACCCCTTGACTCGACAACTTTCTTGTTTAATAATCGTTACATCTCCTCAGGGCCAAGTTCCTGTGTCCTGCCTTTCACCTGCTGATCATCCACTGCTCATTTAAGGTGGACTGACCTTTACAATGGACCAGCTAGTCTTAGTGTCTTAATGCAAACGTATTGTAAAGTGATGCTAGACCAAAGACGTGCTGTTGGGCTGTGTGCTCTCTGCAGGACGGTGTCTGTACTCAAAGATTGTTGATGAAATGAGAGCTTCACTCTGTTTTTGTTGTCTAAATGACGCCAACAGAGCGATATGTCTTCTTTCCAGCAGATGGCATAAATGTTACATCATCCAGTTCAACTGTCATCCACATATTAATGATTCAAAACAGCAATGGGTGAGATATGGCTAGGAATTGACTATGTCAACAGAATGTGAAGAGGTTACAGTCTTGAGGCCATGTCCAATATGTTTATGCTTTGTTTGATTAAATCTACTGAAATTAGTATTCAATGACTTAATTATTCTGAATTACTGTCATTACATCATGGGTTTGGTGTTTCATCCAAGCTTCCACTTCGTGCTCCGATAATGCTGAAAGTATCTGTTGTATGCTTTACCTGCTCCAGTAACACAAGTGTAATTCACTGGACAGAGACAAGAGATAGTGGATGGATCCAGAGGAGAACCAGAAGATAGTCCGTATAGAGCCTTCAGGTTCTGAAAATGATCAGGGATAGAGATAGAAAAAAAATCCAAAACCCTGAATTGAGCTAGAAGATAGCAAGCACAAAGTCAAGAGAGACCCAGTAGGAAGACAGGAAGGAGCCAAAAGAGTTTGTATTTTGTATTTTTTTATATTCAAGATATTAGAACTTCCTATCTCAATATGTATCCTTTTATTCCAATTAAACCTTACATTTGTGCTGCCAATTATTGAGACTGTTTCAGAGCTTTATGTTAAATATTTAGACTGTTTTCTTTACAGATAGATGACATAGGATGAACAGCACGATCCACTCTGCTGGATTCTGCCCAAATCGGCTCCAAATGCATGCAAACATCTCGCTTTACCCATAATCCTGCAGTTGTATTGTTCTGGATTCAGAGTGAAGAGTATTAGATGTTCTGCACTCTTATTGTTATGTATTTAATATACTGTAAAGTCAAATACCCATAAAGTCAGAAAAGACAAGAGACTCACTTAAGGAAAAAGGTTCTTCATTTGCACATAAACATGGTCGAATATTTAACGTTGTGACCAGATGGTGTCGCCCTAATCCATGTATCTACGGTCCATTTGTTTTTCTTTATTACACAAGTTAGCGGAAGAGCGTCTGAGAGGCCTTTTTGTTTTTTACCTTGCTAAATGGTCATTGGAGCGAGGGGCGGGGCGAAACTCACGGAAGTGATTTCAAAACAAAAGCCATCGTTTGCTTGGAACGGTGATAATATTATAAACAAGGGGAAACAAGGTGAATTTAGCGATCACAACGAAAACAGCCAAGACACATTTCGAGCCCAGAAAATGAATGTTATCAAGGGCTGTAAATATAACAGGCCTTTGTCTAACACTGACAACATTGTAAGGATATTTAAACTATACAGCGATTCTGCACTGCGGTCACTCAGCCGTCTCTCGAGTTTGTTTTTTCAAATCAGCTGCTCTTCATTTTTTTTCCTGCTATATTCAATGAGTGATACAAATATTTGTTACCAGAAGTTCTCAATAAAACTGACTGTTGGACTCAGTACTAGTTTGACTGCTACCAGAAATGAAATGAAGTACTTTTACTCTGTGTACTTTGTGAGTAATCCTCTGTCAGAGTCCCCTCCATAGTACATAATGCATGTTTTCTGCTGTCTTTGATGAGTGATAAAAATAAAATGTTACCATTTGTTCTTAATGAAATTGATACTTTTTGACTTTGTATTAGTTAGCCTACTACTAACAATACATTGAAGTACTTTTACTGTGTATTTTTTTAGAAATACTCTGTCAAAGTCCCCTGCTGAGAACAAAATCAAGCCACTTCTGCTGTGCAGTCAGCAGTCAGAATATAAGCAGCAGTCAGTGGCATATAAGCAGCAAAACAGGTCTTTAACAATAGTTTTCTCTTTTTTTTAAAAGTTGATATTTTATTAAAAAACATGACTTTATTGTGTGATGGGTGTTAACTGGCATTTGGCTCATCATGCATACTAATAATCTAAAGAGGAAGGAAAGCTCTTAACAGCCTGATATCCGTCTTCTGCTCATTGCGACAGAGGAAAGTTATCTTTAAACACGTCGTTCCTCCTTCACTGTGAGTAGAAACAGTTTATTGATGTATTGATTCTGTAAACCTCCTGTGAACATGATTTAATCTGACATGTGTTATAGTCTCACAGAGATGAGAGGAGCAGCCATGAGTTTCACTGCAGCAGCGAGTGGATTAGTCGTCTTCCTGCTCTCTGTGTCAGGTACTGTACATCTACACTTACATTCATCACAGGAACAGAGGGGATTCTGGGAAAACGTGGGACTTGTAAAACCAGGTCTCATGTGGGAATAAGTGGGATGGATTTGTGTAAAAGGCAAACCTAGCAGAAACATTTTAAATGTATTTGTGTGTAGAATTGTAGAAACACAATAGAAACACTATATACAATCTCCACACCACTCGCAATCACCACGTTATCACCACAGATCTGTCTCACCTTTCGTTTAGGCCCAGCCAAAAACTCCTTTGTCTGCAGCCTAGTGTGATGCTAGTTAGCTTGCAGCCTTCCCCTCTCTTCCAGCTCTATCCTGCTTCAGAGTCCCACTCCAGGGACGCTAAATGTTAGTGTAAGCCTTGGGTTGAGAGGTCATGTGTTGTCAGCATGCGCAGTCTGTCCTGGTGTGGTGAAGGAGAGCGTGGTGTGACTTGAGTATAATAAACGGAGGCTCTATCTGGGACGCTCCAAAAAGTACTAAGTTCCTGAGTTTTAGTTACACAGAAGTATCATTGAAGCCTTAACACCTCGGACTTACATTGGTGGCAGCGGTATCGGAGTGTGTTTTATCTGCTCTTGGATTATTTTTTTCTGTGGACAATTACTGGACTTTCTGGTCGGCTCTGCTGGCTAGGTGTGCTAACGGTGCTAGCGCCAAAGCGTCATGTTCGGGGGAATGAAGAGTGACGGCGATATGGAAGACGATTATAACGGATGTACTGCTTCTTGGACTGGTTCTGTGAGTAATGATATTAAAGTGGAGCTGCCGCCGATGTTTAGGGGCCACGGCCAGAGGCAGTTCGCTACGTGGATAAGACAGTTTGAAGCCGCTGTTCGTGCTCAGACGAGGGGTGCTAGGGGCACGAGCTACGCAGCTACCTTGCTGAACATTCTACCTACCAGACTGGACGGTGCAGCTTTCCTGCTGTGTGACAGCTTGCCGGCAGATGTGCAGTGTGATTACGAACGTGTGAAGGAGAAGCTGGGCTTTTGGCCAGAGACAGTTCCTGCTTTATTTCCAGACGTGTGTATCTGCACGGCCCCGCCAGGTGAACGAGTGTTTGGAGGTGTATCCGGCGGACATTTCCAGACTCGTGGCTGAGGCTTTTCCCGATTATGACCGCGCTGCAGTAAATGGTGAGAAATTCAGACGTTTTTTGGCTGGCCTTGATCCTGCACTTCAAGCAAAATGCCATGAACAGGGGGTGACTGATATGGAGGAGGCGTTGATAATTGCTGGGCGTTGTGAGCGGGCCAGGCAGGCAATGAGGTTGAACACGTCTGGTTTGCCCTACTGTCCTCCGCATCCTGCTGTTGTTGCATCGCTAAATTCACCATCGGCTGGTGTTTTCGACTGTAATGCTAATACCATGGATAAGCTCATAAATGTGGTTGAACGCCTCACCTTGAAGGTGGACAACTTACAGACTGAGGTGAAAGACTTGAGAGCACATAGCCGTGGAGCTGAGAATGGCAGAGGGAGCTCCGCCTTGACCTGGGATCGTCAGAGGGTGCACCGGCGTGCCTGCCACTGTGACTGTGGCGGGTTTGGTTGCAGATCTACCACCGGGGATTCCCACAGGGACGACTGCAGCAGGGGCCGTTCTCCTCAGCGCAGACCGCAGGATGGTTTTGGTGCCAGGGAATGGTCTCCACATGAGCGGGGAACCCGAGACACCTCTGTAGACTTCTCACCGCGATGACCAGGCAACGATGTCCCGCAAGGACCACACAGCGCTGGGGATCGTCAGCCAAGGCGTGGAGTGAGGTTTTTGTCTCCCTCTCGGCGGTCACCATCTCCATCCTCGCACGGACGGCTGCAGGAAAACTTCCAGTGACTGACATCGAGACCCAGATGCCGGTTTCACCACTACAGGGTCAAATGGACTATTCTGCTGGGAAAGCGTCTGCTCGTGCATTATACTCTTGTTCTGTGGGTGAGTCTAAGCCCACAGCCTATGTTAGAGGACTTGTCGAGGGTGTTGATGTTACTGTTTTGATTGACTCTGGGTCCAATGTTTCACTTATTTCTGAGGACTTCAGAATGTCCATGTCTGCCTTACGTAAACGTGTGCTAAATACCCAGTACACTTTTTCACGCACAGTAAATGGTCAATTGTTGGACACTCTGGGTACTGTGACTCTTCCCATACAGTTGGGGGGCAAACATTGGGAGCAGGCTGTACATGTAGTGCGAGGGGCAACACAAGCTATTCTGCTGGGGTTTGATTTCATGTTGCAGGCTCGAGCTGTTATGGATGTTGGTCGTGGTCTGCTTCACCTGGGGGATGTTGATATTCCTCTCATGCATGCCACAGATTTCATACCAGAATGTTGTAACATCTCTATGTCTGTTGATGCTATTATTCCCCCTTTCAGTGAAATGATTGTCCCAGTTAATGTGGATATTCCCCGTACTGCTGGTCTGCCCATTGACTCTTTCTTAGGCTACCTGGAGCATGAGGTGCGTGATAACGTGGGACTTGTGATTGCACGTACAGTTGCACCTGTGAAGAATGGATGCACTGTGGCCAGGCTGCCCAACCCGACAGAGAAGGAGTTAAAGCTGCACCCCGGCTCCCATTTAGGTTTGTTCCACCATGTTAAGGACTGTGAGCTACTCACCCCCTCTGAAGTTTTCCCCTCTCAGCAGGGGGCTACCCCTCTGCCGGATGTGGCTGGCTTCCCGTTGTCTGCTGAACAGAGACTGCAGCTGCAGGCCTTGATGGGGAAACACCAAGGGGTGTTCGGCTCTGGGAAGGGCAGAACAGGAAACACCGGTCTGATCACACACCGCATACAGACCGTTGATCATTCCCCGGTCAAGTGTCGGGCCTACCGTACTTCGCCAGAAAATCGGAAGGAGATAGGCAGACAGGTTCAGCGTCTGTTGGAGGATGACATAATTGAAGAGAGTTACTCCATTACTCCTGTTCTGGCTGCCTTACACTGGCTCCCTATAGAACACAGGATAGAATTTTAAATTCTTCTTCTCGCCTACAAAGCCCTTAATGGGCAGGCACCATCTTACCTTAAAGAACTCATTATACCCTACTGTCCTACTAGGGCATTGCGTTCCAAGAATGCAGGGTTGTTGGTTGTTCCTAGAGTCTCTAAAAGTACAATGGGAGCCAGAGCCTTTTCTTATCAAGCTCCACATTTGTGGAATCAGCTTCCAGTTTGTGTTCGGGCGGCAGACATCCTATCCGTGTTTAAGAGTGCGCTTAATAATACAATACATTATAATATATGATATGATAATTATATTTTAGTTTTATTCAATTCTTATTACATAGTTTCTCATTATTATTATTTTTATCGCTCATCTTATTTTTGATTTTATTAATCTGTGTGAATCTGTGCTATCCTGTTTTTCACTCTTACCCTGTTGCTGTTTGAATTACTGAATTTCCCCACGGGGATTAATAAAGGTCCATCTTATCTTATCTTAATGTATAAGTTGATTTACTTCAATCTACTGTACTGTGTAAAAACACCCCAACAATATTACAAAAAATATACTGCATAAAGCCAACTATATACTTTATTTGATCTGAAACTGATGTTTTTTCATTATAGTAGCTTGTGAAAACCATAACAAATAAGTGATGAAATGCTACAGTATTCAACAAACACAACTGCAGAGCTGCAAACATTGCAAACAGACTAAGTTCTACAACACCCAGTTGTCTTTGTGTATTTGTGAATGAAGCGCCATCTCATGGTTAAATCCTGTAATTGAACAAATGGGGAAATTTGGCAACGCCCTCTAGCAATTTGGCAACACCCCCAGCCACTGGGATCCGCTGGGCTTTTGACTGGGACACACCCATGTGAGTCCTATCTGGAGTGCTACATCTGTAGGTTGCAGGCTAAGAGCTCAACTCAGTGAAAGCACCGCCTGCTGACCAATCAGAGCTCAGTGTGCGGAGTTTAAAGCGATCAAGTCATATTACAGGAGAAAGGAAATACAGAAAAACTGCCGTTGCAGGAAAGACGGCCGGCAAAAATCACCGACAGTGTGAACGTGAACATTAATAGAATATCACCTCCCATCTTCAGAGCAATCTGACTATTATAACATTAGCGTTAAGAAAGCTTACTTAAATATCTGCCACAACATAAGTAACCGGATCAGAGTAACATTAAGTACAGTCCGCGGCATATCACATCATAATGTATCATATATCTCCTGATCTGAGTCAGCTGAGCCGTATCTGGCCGTGCAACACTCACAGTGTCACATACTGTATGCAGAAGTATTATTTTAAGCAGCACATTAAGTTGACGAAACACTCGAGTCAAATGTAATTAAAGTCAGATCGTGTCTTAGACGGGCAGTAATATCATAAACCTGTTAATGTACGCATTCAAACACTTGTTCTGTTACCAGCTGTATTCACCTTGCAGGTGCAGCTATGTGGCTTTGATCCTGGATAAAGTGTTTAAGTCATGGATGTTTAATGTTTAACTTCTTCATATGTCTAATATTATAGTTGACTTTTCATTCAGGAAGTATGACGCGCTGCGCTGTTAGTGTGCTTCTCCATGTTTGTGATTGGTCAAATGTTCAAAATACCACCCCTTTTATGTGAACGTGCACCGAACTGGATAGGACACGGCTGGCTTGAGCGATCCACTTGATAACCCGCGTCGTAGTACAGTTTAGCGAGAGCGCGTATGTTTTCTCAAACATATCCAGGTTAGGTTGAACCAGCTTCGTAGTACAGGCCTCTGGTCACAACTTTAAATATTTGACCATGTTTATGTGCAAATGAAGAACTCTCACTGGTTCTGAACCTTTTTCCTTAAGTGAGTCTCTTTTCTTTTCTGACTTTATGGGTATTTGACTTAAGCAATCATACACGAGAGGCCGTTCTTGAACGTCATTATTGGTACGACAGTACTGCGGCAGGACCGAGGCGCTTGCGCCGAGGTCTGTACGCCTGTGCTGGAGTACCAATAATGACGTTCAAGAACGGCCTCAAGTGTATGATTGCGATTCTATTACGCAAACTATCATTGTAATCAACAATATCGTAAAATAATTTCATAATGTGGGCTAATTTGCTCCCAAACCTACGCTTTCTGCTTGCGTTAATCTACGTCAGAAAATAGTTCCTAGAAAGTAGTTCCCATGGTAACGATAGCCGATCAATCGAACACTCCTGCTACCCCGCTTACAGTTATTGATATAATTATAGTAAGTAATATATTATTAACCAATTTATTGAAAACAATTTATTGAAAACAATTCTTGAATTAGGCTATTTAAATATCTGAGTAATCACTGTGTGGGATTAGCGGAACAAATCAAATCATTTTGGGTTCAGAATGAAGGTGGATGTTCATGCTGCCATTAAAAGTGCAATTCTTGAAACAGCTCTCCATGAACTCCATGCCAGACTTTTTTGCAGGTGGTGCTGTGGTGTTCACGAGTAGGACTACGTTATAGGAAGAGATTTCCTCCAGGGACCGTTTCATGGCGTGTCCCGGACCGGCAAAAAGCGCGTTGCTCCACACTTTTTTCCAACGCACTCAACTCGTCAGTTGAAACAGCCGCAAATCTTTCATTGGTTTTGTGGTCTGTGTCCATGTCCAACCATTCATCAATACTGAGGCCCCCCAACAAATCAAAATTAACTTTAAAATCTGACATTTTGTAGCTACCGATTTCCAACGAGAGACAATGTATAACAGTGTAACGGCTGTGTGTCGCTAAACGTCGCTATGGAAACCACACGATGTAGGCTCATGGAAGTAGTTTCGGTAGGCTAGTGGCGTGTGTAGGCCACTGGATACTTTGTGATTAGGCACGTTCTATTTGATCGTTGTTTGATCGTGGAATCAAACACGCCTATTGACCAATCAGAGAGCTTGCTCAAACCTATGTGTTATAGAATTTATATTAAATACATAACAATAAGAGTGCAGAACATCTAATACTCTTCACTATGAATCCAGAACGATACAACTGCAGGATTATGGGTAAAGGGAGATGTTTGCATGCATGTTGAGCCGATTTGGGCAGAATCCAGCAGAGTGGATCGTGCTGTTCATCCCATGTAATCTATATGTAAAGAAAACAGTCTAATCTTTTGGACCTGTCTGCTGCATTCGACACGGTGAATCATCAGATCCTCCTTCGCACTCTCCAAGAACTTGGAGTTTCAGGCTCTGCACTTTCCCTCCTCACCTCATACCTCAAAGACCACACCTACAGGGTTACTTGGAGAGGGTCCGAGTCCGACCCTTGTCAATTAACTACAGGGGTCCCTCAGGGCTCTGTTCTTGGTCCCCTCCTCTTATCCTTGTACACAAACTCGCTCGGATCAGTCATTAGCCGGCATGGTTTTTCATACCACTGCTACGCTGACGACACCCAATTAATTCTGTCCTTTCCCCACTCAGAGACCCAGGTCGTCGCACACATCTCTGCTTGTCTAGCTGACATCTCTCAGTGGATGTCTGATCATCACCTCAAGCTCAACCTTGACAAGACTGAACTCCTTTTCCTTCCGGGAAAAGATTGTCCCACTCTTGACCTAACAATCAACATTGGCACCTCTGTTGTTTCCCCGACTCAGACTGCAAGGAATCTGGGTGTGACCCTAGATAACAACATGTCCTTCACTGCAAACATCGCTGCTACAACCCGCTGCTGCAGATACACGCTTTACAACATCAGGAGGATGCGTCCCCAGCTGACCCAGAAAGCGACGCAGGTTCTGGTCCAGGCTCTCATCATCTCACGCCTAGACTACTGCAACTCCCTCCTGGCTGGTCTACCTGCATGTGCCATCCGACCTCTGCAGCTCATCCAGAATGCAGCTGCTCGCCTGGTCTTCAACCTTCCTAAATTCTCCCACACCACGCCGCTCCTCCGCTGCCTTCACTGGCTTCCGATAACTGCTAGAATCCACTTCAAGACAATGGTACTTGCGTACCATGCTGCGAATGGATCTGGCCCTTCCTACATCCAGGACATGGTTAAACCGTACACCCCAGCACGTGCACTCCGCTCTGCATCAACCAAACGGCTCGCTGCACCCTCGCTGCGAAGGGGACCCAAGTTTCCATCAGCAAAAACACGTTTGGTTTGCTATCCTGGCTCCAAAATGGTGGAATGAGCTCCCCATTGACATCAGGACAGCAGATAGCTTACACACCTTCCGGCGCAGACTGAAAACTCATCTCTTTCGACTCCACTTCGAGCGATAGAACTATTAACAAAGCACTTGTATACTAATAAAGGGCTGGCTTATCTAAAGCCAGTTGAGTAGCACTTGAAATATTTTTGCTCTATGAAGCCTGATGTACTTATATGATTCTGTTTTCTTCAAGTTTCTATTTTGTTGGTCGAACGCACTTATTGTAAGTCGCTTTGGATAAAAGCGTCAGCTAAATGCAATGTAATGTAATGTAAAATATTTAAGATAAAGCTGTGAAACAGTCTCAATAATTGGCAGCAAAAATGTAAGGTTTAATTGGAATAAAGGGATACATGTTGAGATAGGAAGTTCTAATATCTTAAGAGAAGAGCTTGAATATAAAAAAATACAAACTCTTTTGGCTCCTTCCTGTCTTCCTACTGGGTCTCTCTTGGCTTTGTGCTGGCTATCTTCTAGCTCAATTCAGGGTTTTGGATTTTTTTTCTAGCTCTATCCCTGATCATTTTCAGAACTTGAAGGCTCTATACGGACTATCTTTTGGTTCTCCTCTGGATCCATCCACTATCTCTTGTCTCTGTCCAGTGAATTACACTTGTGTTACTGGAGCAGGTAAAGCATACAACAGATACTTTCAGCAATATCGGAGCACGAAATGGAAGCTTGGACGAAACACAGCGGATTTCTAAACAATGAACACCCGCAACTTGGAAGAAATAAAGTTGGGTTTTATGCGTTCGAATATTGCAATGCAAACCCATGATGTAATGACAGTAATTCAGAATAATTTAGTCATTGAATGCTCATTTCAGTAGATTTAATCAAACAAAGCATAAACATATTGGACATGGCCTCAAGACTGTAACCACATCACATTCTGTTGAAATAGTCAATTACTAGCCATATCTCACCCATTGCTGTTTTGAATCATTAATATGTGGATGACAGTTGAACTGGATGATGTAACATGTATGCCATCTGCTGGAAAGAAGACGTATCGCTCTGTTGGCGTCGTTTAGACAACAAAAACAGAGTGAAGCTCTCATTTCATCAACAATCTTTGAGTACAGACACCGTCCTGCAGAGAGCACACAACCCAACAGCACGTCTTTGGTCTAGCATCACTTTACAAAACGTTTGCATTAAGACACTAAGACTAGCTGGTCCATTGTAAAGGTCAGTCCACCTTAAATGAGCAGTGGGTGATCAGCAGGTGAAAGGCAGGACACGGGAACTTGGTCCTGAGGAGATGTAACGATTATTAAACAAGAAAGTTGTCGAGTCAAGGGGTCAAAGAAATGAACATTTGTGATTATTAGTGAATCGGTTGCAGGTGGGTGAAATCAGGCTTAGGGAGTAACGTATTACATGTAACGGCATTAGGTCATCAGGACACAAAATAGACAAATGTATTCCCTTATAGTTACAGAAGCAGCTGACGACCAACACACTTGTGTCTTTTGAAACGATTATGCCATTTAAATCTTTTGTCACAAACATTGCAGCGCTATTCTTCCTCTCCTGTGTGGACTCTCATTGTGACTTTAAATGATCACTCCGTGAAAAAGTTTTCTTACAGACTGTACAGCTGTGTGGTTCCTCTCCTGTGTGGACCCTCATGTGTGATTTTAAATTTCCACTATGTGAAAAAGCTTTCTTACAGACTGTACAGCTGTGTGGTTTCTCTCCTGTGTGGACTCTCATGTGTGACTTTAAATGATCACTCTGTGAAAAAGCCTTCTTACAGACTGTACAGCTGTGTGGTTTCTCTCCTGTGTGGACTCTCATGTGTTTCTTTAAACGTCCACTATGTGAAAAAGCTTTCTTACAGACTGTACAGCTATGTGGTTTCTCTCCTGTGTGGACTCTCATGTGTTCCTTTAAATTTCCACTCTTTGAAAAAGCTTTCTTACAGACTGAGCAGCTAAAGGGTTTCTCTCCTGTGTGGATTCTCATATGTGACTTTAAACTTCCACTCTGTGCAAAATATTTGGTACAAACTGAGCAGCTGAATGGTTTATTTTCAGCACTAGGTCGTGAATCACTGACAGATTCATGTCTATTTTTCAGTGAGTTTGAGCCTGATGCAGGTTCTCTGGTCTCTTTCCAATCAGCACTGTCTTCAGTGTCAGGTTCAGAAGAGTCTCCAGTGTCGTCCTCAGTCTTTGGTTGTAAACTGATCTCTGGATCTGAGTTCCTGGCTGGTTCTGGTCCTCGACAGTCATCTCCATCAGCTTCTGTTTCCATGTGTTCAGTTTGTCTTTGATGTGGCTGAGAGGACTGAGGTTTCTCTTCATTATCTTCACTCTTCACAGGGTCAGGAGTGAAAGTCGACTTGGTGATATCAGCCTCCTCCACCTTCTCACTGACCCTGAGTTCCTCCTGTTCCTGCTTAATGTGTGGGGGTGGCTCAGAGTCCTCCTGGTCCAGACTGGTGCTCCACTCCTGCTGGTCAGGGAGAAGCTCTTCTTTAACCACCACCAGCTGCTGGACGTCTGCAGGAAACAGGAAACACACAGACAGAACAAACTGTTAACTGTTAGCATTTCAAAATCTAATCACCACTTTCTTTGTCCCACTTAATGTGTATTTTTGTTGTCTCAATTCAACTTATGTAGCCCAGCCCCTTTGAACATGAAAAAGGTTTTTTTCTTCTGGCGTAGCACTAGCTGCAATAAACAAGGAATTGTATTTGGGATCGTTCACAGATACACTACGCCTACAGTATAGAATTAAAACACTCTGTTACAAATTAAAATCCTGCATTCAAACCTTATTTAAGTAAAAGTATGCAAGCATCATCAGAACATTTGACGGCACCTTCTTATGTAACAGTAACGATGGTGCAGTAAAATGTTCCCTGTCAGTGTTTAATTTATGATGTTTCTTGATTATTTCGTATGTTGCATTTTACTGCTGAACATGTTCAAAGTTGCGCTTGTATAAATGATTATAGATGAGGGAACCTGCTAAATATTGAAATATGTGTGTTTTTTATATACAGTACCAGTCAAAAGTTTGGACACCTTCTCATTCAATGGTTTGTGTTTATTTTAATTTGTTTCTACTTTGTAGATTAATACTGAAGACATCAACACTATGAAAGAACACATATGGAATTATCTAGTTAACAAAAAAGTGTTAAAAAATCAAGAATATGATTCATGGCTTCTCTCAGTCAGCTTCATGAGGTCGTCACCTGGAATGGTTTTCAATTAACACGTGCGCCTCGTCAAGAGTCAATGTGTGGAATGACTTGCCTTCTTAAATGTGTTTGAGACCATCAGTTGTGTTGTGCAGAGGTAGAGTTAGTGCACAGTGGAAAGCCCTATTTGACTGCGGTTGTAATCCAGATCATGGCAAGAACGACTCAACCCAGTAAAGAGAAACGACCGTCCATCCATCATCACTTTAAGAAATGAAAGCCAGTCGATTCGGAAAATGTCAAGAACTTTGAATGTATCCTCAAGTGCAATCGCAAAAAACATCGAATGCTATGATGAGGCTGGCTCTCATGAGGACCCCCCCGGGAAAGGAAGAGGAAGAGTTACCTCAGCTCAGAGGATCAATACATCAGAGTTACCAGCCTCAGAAACCGCAAATTAAAGCACCTCAGATTAGAGCCCACATAGATGATCACAGAGCTCAAGGAGCAGACAATCTTAAAGGTCCCATGTCATGGCCATTTCTACTGATCATGATTCCATTGTTGAGGTCTACTAGAATAGATTTGCATTGGTTTTTGTCATACAGCATCTCTGTATAGTATGTGTATTCACTCTCTGTCCTACACGCCTTGTTGGAGCTCCTACCTGCTACACACCGACCCCGCCCCCCCCCCCTCTCCGTCACTCGTGCGATTGATTTATTGGAGATATACAGAACAGTGAGTTCCTCGTGGACCTACTTCGAACTGACAAGTGCAAATGAAGTAAAATGCAAGTTTTTTTTAATATATTAATAATCGATTAATATTCGCCAGGGCTGTCCGATTTTCGAATTTGATCATGGTCAGTTTCTGGCATCCCTAGTGCGGAGCTCCGCGGATTTGTCCATTTGGACTTCGTTACGTCACTATGCCCCAGAAGGAAAAAATGGAAAACGAAAAATCTCCAACGAGGCGTTCTGGGGCAGCATAGATGTTACGTGCTCCCCTCCAGTCCTCCAGACCTCCTTGCGTATGCCGGATTGCTTGTGTGAGTAAACGGCTGTACTTCAATAAATGATCGTTATCAAGTACTGGTTTTTGCGTGTATTGTTTTATGTTGCGGGTCTCTCCACGATTCACTACCACGGAGTAGAGGGCGGGTCGTTACAATCGACATCTTTTCTGTGTTAGAGTTTTACACGCTACAGGGTGTACTTTGAGAGTTTGTGACTCTGCAGACCGTTTGCAGAAAAAGCTACATAACACACAAGTTGACGGGTAATAACAGGAAAAGCATGACATGGGACCTTTAACATGCACTGATCAGAGGAGACTGCGTGAATTAGACCTTCATGGTCCAATTGCTGCAAATATCCACTGCTGTGGATGAACAACAAGAAGAAGAGAATAGTTTGGGCCAAGAAACACAAGGATTGGACAATAGGCCAGTGGAAATCTGTACTTTGGTCTGATGGGTCCAAATTAGAGATGTTTGGTTCCAACCTCCGTGTCTTTGTGAGACGCAGAGAAGGTGAGCGGATGGTTTCTGCATGAGTGGTTCCCACCGTGAAGCATGGAGGAGGAGGTGAGATGGTGGGGGGGGGGGGGGGGGGGGCTTTGCTGGTGTCACTGTTGGTGATTTATTCAGAATTCAAGGCACCCTTAACCAGCATGGCTACCACAGCATTCTGCAGTAGCCAGCAAAATATAAATCATATTCTGGATTTTTTAACACTTCTTTGTTTAATAGATAATTCTAGTTAATGTGTTATTTTATAGTTTTGATGTCTTCAGTATAAATCTACAAAGCAGAACCAATTTAAATGAATAAAAAACTTCGAATGAGAAGATGTGTCTAAACTTTTGACTGCGTCTAATACTAGTGTATATCTCTCTCAAAATATATATTCTGTGTGTGTATATGTATATATATATATATATATACATTAAAAAAACTGACTTTTTGGTGTAGTAAAATATATTTAATTAACTGTCGTACTTTTTACATGGTAATATCAAGATTCACAAAGAACTAGAATTTCTTAAGTAACATTTTAAATGTATACACCTTTTATTCATGTAATACATTTACAGTGTGGGAGGAGTAAGTTTTATTATATATTTACTCATACTATTTAAATGATTTATAATCACTGCTCATAAACCTTAAAATACTAAGTAAATGTTAATCTAAAACCATAGTAGCTGTTTGAATCCGCGCATGCGTCTTGACAAGACAAGATACCCGCGTTTTTGGACGACGGTTCAGTTGGGTTTGCAGTTGCACATTTGAAGGCTGTCGGAGGAGCTGTATGGCTGGAAAAAGAAGTGTTGACAAATTATTGTCTCTCTGTTTAAGACTTATGATAATATATGTGTCTTTGAGCATAATAGCCTGATTCTTGTTTGCTTGAACCATGTTAACGTTTCTGTGCATTAGTTCACAAAGTTGAGAGATTATGCTTTAGATATGTTACGTGCTGTTAGCTAGCTAACCTTAACTGTAATTTACCAGATAATTTTAAAAAAACACTTGCATGCATCTAAAGAAGGTTCCACGTTTTATTTCACGTCTATAAAACTAAGGGCATAACAGTTGGAATAGCATTGTCAAAAGCAGAGGAGAGGAAAAGTAATGTTAGCTGAGTTAGCGTTAGCTGCAGTTTTCCAAAATTAGCTTTGTCATCCTGTCAGGTTATGGTTACAATGGATTTTTTTTAAACATTAAAAAAAAATATGTACAGAAACCAAAGAGGTTACAGTGCTTGCATTATGTCAAATACGCCAATCTATTGTGTTGTATAGATATATTAGCTACTGAAATTAGCATGCTAACTGACTAGCCCTGGCATCAGCCGAGGCGCCAGGATTTCAATTGTGGGTGGGCCAATGTAATTTCGGCTGGGCCTGTTCTAATAGATGTTTCTCGTTAACAAAAATGTAATAAAAATAAATGCCTGCATATCATTGTAGGCAACTGTGTAATTCATATTTCCTATAGTAAAGAAACTTTTTCAAAACCCTTCTCTTTTAAACATTTTCACTTATGAGAAGCTTAAATATTATTTAAATGATTAAGCGGCACGCCGCAATGAGTGCAAATAAATGTTATACTGCATGTTATTTAGTTTTGGTTCACAATACATTGATATGTTTAGAAACAAAGAGCATACAACGGCAGAATACGGAATAATGAGCGAGCACCTGATGTGTGTCTGTGTGGTTAGACCGCAGCGTGCTGTCCTTTAGCGGATCTAGCGAAGTGAGCGGCCGTGCGTAAAAGGCACTGGTTCTCTGACGCGGGACTTTTCAGAGGCTGCAGATTTATCATTAGGCTACTTCCTTCTGATACTGCAGAGATTTCATGAGCTGAAGGTACGTTTCATACTAAAGCAGCTGGGCAGCAGATACTGTTGCTTCACACTCATAAGCTTTGCTGATTTGGGCTGGAGAATGTCTGCTGCGTCAGAGTGCGCTCTGGTAGTTGCAAATGGCATGACATTTTAGCTCTACGTTTCTTAATCATTTTCCTAGATATGTAGTCTCAATATGAAATGAGGAATCTCTTGCTTTGCACACGTGAGAATTATGTCCGGTAAAACTTTACGTGTTCCCGATTTTTCTCAATGATCTCTCCCTGTCGGCCCTCTGGGTAGAGTAGCTGATGGAGGATGGTTCCATGGACAAGACTTCTCGCACTGTCTGTAGTTTGTATTTCTCTCCATAGCTATTGCATGAGCTGCGCTGCATTCGTGTTTACTGAGAGATAGTCGATATGTTTCCAGTCCCTGTAACCATGGCGACTGAATGTATCTTCTCCGCTGGCCCCGCCTCTCTCACTAAAATGCCGGCACATTTTACAAAACACACTGTCCTTGCTAATGCTATACTCCAAGAATGTGTACTTGTCATACCAGTGGGCAGCGGAGCTCCTTTTCTTTTGTCCGAAAAGTGTCTGATAGTACTTTGGCTGTGTAGCCTCGCACTCAAATAGTGCCTGCTTGCACTTAGATTTGCTCTGCTTCTGCTCAAACTGTACGCTTGCACTCAGATATATTGCTGTTTACAGATTTGTTCTGCTCTCAGATTTATTCTGTGCGCGCTCGAAACTTTTGTGCAACAATCCTGTCAAAATCCCTCAACCAATAGGAGGCCAGGTGTCCTTGCGGGTGCGTTCGCTTTACTTATTACAGCGTCCCGTAAGGGCGGTTATTCTTTGGTTTATAAACTCCCGCCCTCCACGGCTTTATAATATAGAATGTACTGTTCAAGAGAGAGCACGCTCGTGAACTGTCAACGGGGGGGGGGGGGGGGCGGTGTTATGCCGTGTGTGCATGATGCACCTCGCGGGAGCGCGCACAGCGTAATGCAAAACCTCCCAGACATGTATTGATCTGTACGGCAAAGTACGGTTTGGAAACTATATCATTTCCTTTTGGAGGGCATGCATAGCACGGCATAACACCAGAGCCTCGCTGCGGGGAAACGTTGGCGCTGTTCCGAGTTTGTTCTAATCTGTCAAAAATGACAGACTGCTTTCAGATTTTTCCGTCATTGTTAAGAAAAATATTCGGTTAACGCGACCACTGCTGTCCCAGCAACATCAGTACCAGCAACATCAGTACCAGCAACATCAGTCCCAGCAACATCAGTACCAGCAACATCAGTCCCAGCAACATCAGTACCAAGCGAGAGAGTTGTTTCCAGAGCAGGGGATATTGTAAATGCCCAAACATCCAAGCTTATAAATACCTGGAAATGTGGACATTCTCATATTCCTAAAAACCTGTCTGATGATGCTGAGTGAGTGACTCGTGAGTTTGAGTTGAGTTACTTGAAAAACTAAAGTGAAACTTGATTTATTTTATTGCAGGGTCTGATTATTAAATGTCCTTGTTTATTTGTGAGATGCAGTGGCACAAACAAAATGCCTGCTTTGTTTGGTAGTACTATAGGTACAAAAACACTGGTTTTCTTGTTCCAGTCTGTTACTGTCACTTTGTTTTTGACAATACTGCTATCCTACTAAAATGCTATACAAATCAGATTTATTATTTAATAAAGAAACATTTTCCGAGTAAGAAAAATTTGTATAGAAAAAAAAAATATATATATATATTTTTTCCTTTATTAATCAATATCGCGATAAATACCGTACCGTGGACTTGTTATCGCGATATTATCGTACCGTGAGTTTTTGGTATCGTTACATCCCTACTAGATACCATACACAAACTGAGCAATTAGGGCAAATTCTTTCATTTTCATGTCTTGTATGTAATGCAAATAGTTTTCACACAGAGAGGCAATATTTTGAACACCTCAGCGCTCATCTGAAAAAGCACGAAACTGTTCATTGTGTTTTTAAAGATTGTGACTATAGTACTAATCTATATTCAACTTTTGCTTCACATAAAAGTAGGAAACACAATCCTCACTGCCTTGAAGATTTTAAATGTAATATAATTCAGTCGTATGCAAGTCAGGCAACAGAAGACAGTAGTTGGTTGGTAGATGAAAGTGAAGTTACTCCTGATGAAACGCTTGTCGAAGAGGGTGAAGATTTAGCTAAAGTCATTGTTCGTGAGCTTGGTTCCTTATTACTTAAATTAGACTGCATCTTCAATGTGCCTGGTAGATGTATAGATGACATTGTAGAGGAGCTTCAATTTATTACTTGTTCAGCATCCGCACCAGTTATCAAAAACATTGTCCATAACACGTTAGAAAACCATAACTGTTCTGTTGAAGAATTGGTGATCACAGATTTGGTAAATAACATTTGCCAGTTAAATCCTCTTAGTATAGCCTTTAATGCAAATAGTCCTCTTGGCAGAGCATACCAGAGAAACAGGTACTTAAAAGAACATTTCTCTATTGTTGAACCATTGGAGTATATACTTGATGCGAGGGAGGGTAAGACATTCCAATACGTACCAATTTTGCAATCCTTGTCACAAATTCTGAAAGATAGTGACATCCAGGAGAAGGTGTTGAAGAGTGCAGGGCATTGTGGTTCTTCAGGTCAGTATACTGGTTTTCGTGATGGTTCCCACTTTAAAGAAAACACATTTCTATCTGGAGAGGAGTTAAGACTTTCACTTCTACTCTACTGTGATGATTTTGAGGTATGTAATCCTTTAGGAACCTCGCGCAAGAAGCACAAGGTAACAGGTGTCTATTGGGTTTTGGCTGATATTCCGTCTGTATTAAGGTCAACATTATCATCAATATACTTAGCTGTTTTGTGCAAGGCAGATGATGTTAAAAAATATGGCTATCCTCGAGTGCTAGAGCCATTACGAAGTGATCTGAAAAGCTTTGAAGAGGATGGTCTTTTTGTGCCCTGTTTAGGGAAAAACATAAAGGGAACTGTATTTTCTGTGATAGCTGATAACCTTGGTGCCCACTCAGTCGGGGGGTTTGTAGAAAGTTTCAGTGGGTCACACAATTGCAGATTTTGTGTCGGAGAGCGGTCCCAGATTCAGGAACTTGAAGTTAGGACAGGAGCATTCCCTTGTAGATCAAAACTGCAACACCAGTTGGATGTTGAAGCAGCATTGGCTAGTAACACTCATAGCCACAGAGTTAAAAGGCATTGCGCAATTACTCAAAGATTGAATCATTTTCATGTGACAACAGGTTACCCACCTGATGTACTGCATGATTTACTTGAGGGTATTGTACCTGTAGAATTGGCATTGTGTTTAGATATCTTGATAAAGAAAAAGTATTTCTCACTTGAAGAGCTCAATAGAATCATCAAACAGTTCCCATATAAGTGGAAAGACAGGACAAATTGTCCACAAGGTATACCACTAGCCTTTGCCTCCTGTAAAACCATTGGTGGTAATGCACACGAGAATTGGTGCTTACTGAGGCTGCTTCCACTTATGATTGGTCCCAAAGTACAGGAAGTGGAACAGGCATGGCAGTTGTTAACGACACTAAAAGAAGTTGTTAAGTTGGTTATTACACCTACCCACACAGATGAAAGCATTGGTCACCTGGATAGCCTGATTGCTGAACATAGACATAGATTTAGCAGTGTTTTTCCACAAAGAAAATTGATTCCAAAACACCATTTTGTAGAGCATTACCCGCAGCTCATTAAAGAATTTGGCCCACTAGTGTCCTTATGGACGATGAGGTTTGAGGCTAAACACAGCTTCTTCAAGAAGATCGTGAGACACACCAACTGCTTCCGTAACATTTTGAAGTCTATGGCAAGAAAACACCAGTCCATGATTGCATACCATCTCCATGGTTCAAATGTCAAGAAACCTGCTCTCTCGGTATCAAAGATGTCAACAGTTCCATTTGAGATTGTAAATGAAAACATACAAGACTTTCTATCACAGAAATGTCCAGAAGAGAGAGCTGTTCATTTGACAAACAAGGTAGAATATCAGGGCACCAGTTATGGTATTGGCATGATGTTGGTATATGGCTCCACTGGTGGGTTGCCCGACTTTGCTGAAATACTACAAATCATCATTGTTCGCGACAGCTTAGTGTTTGTAGTGAAGTTGCAATGTGCATGGTACTGTGAGCATTTGAGATGTTTCAAGTTAGAGTCCACAAGCACAGTCAAAGTAATTGAGCAGTCACAACTCACTGACATATACCCACTGGCTACCTATGCAGTGGAAGGCAATCGAATGCTTTCACCACATCTGCTTGCGAAACTAGGTAAAGTATCACTTTTTATATAGTGAAATACATTGTCAGGACTTGTTTTCTGTATTTATTACAGATTTAAGGTTGTTATTATAAAAACCCTAATTGTATATTATACCTTTTTCTGATCTCTCAAGCATGCATTAATCATTGCTTCTTGTGGGGATGTATATTAATTGCTTTTGTCTAATCAAATAATGTCTGTTCTTTGTTTACTCTTGCAGTTTTGCTTGGCCACGGCTGTGATGATGTCTACCTCAGCTCAACTACGTATTATCATTGAAGAGACTCAAGTTCACAAGTTAACCCTACCGGATGGAATCCCTAGCACTGTAGACAATCTTTTGGTAGCTGCACAGGATCATTTTCAACTCCAAGGGAGTTTTACTATTATGCACATGGACAAAGATTTTGATGACCAATTCTTCACTTTAATGTCAACGGATGTGATTAAGGACAAGGACACTATCAAACTAGTGAAAACGGATCCTATTATCCTCACATTCAGTCCAATCCAGGCTCCTGCTTCCTTGCCTGTGCCAAGCGATCTGTCTTTACCAGATGACATTTCCTTGGTTAGTTCATCTGACACCATCCTTTTAACACAGTCCGCACAGTATCGATCAGAACCATGGCCAACTAGTTTTGTGATACCCACCTTTTCATATAATGTCAAAATGCCCCTTCAAGCAGGCAAGATGGCTTATGAAAGTGATGGCTCACTTCTTCGGAATCCAAGCATGAACTCTGTCATCCTTGAGAAACTTGCTGAAGCAATATTCCACTACACTGGCTATCCAACTGGTCTTCAAATACTGGCAGTCGCAGAAGCTCTGTTAAAAAAGCATCCATGCCTAAGGGAGCCTGGAACCTCATTTGCAGGCATGTACGGATGGCAACAGCGTCTTAAATACAAGATGGCCAATTACCGTTCTAAAATGAGAAGATGTGATGTACCTTGTCCTGAGCTTGACATCAACTCCTTGAAAAGGAAATTACCCGGTGACAAAAATCCTGCAAAAAATGTCAAAAGACCAAAGAGAGCCGAGGTGAACTACCTTCCTCCACATCCAAGTGGGGAAACTAGCGACAGTCTGGAGATGGAGAGGGAGGAGCTTCTCAACGAGGTGAAGAAGAAAAACAACCACAAGGTGATTCAAGAAAAAATGACCAAAACGTTCTCTTATCGAAGGCTCGAGGTTGTGACTGGTAGTCCTGCTGCTGGTGACTTCAAAGAGAGATGGCCTGCTTTGTTTTGTGAAGCTGAGGTAGGTGAATCTATACATGTTCCATTGTACAGGAACAAATTTAAAAAAGATAGATACACATGAACATTAATTAACTTGAAACACTATTCTCTCAAAGTTAAAATTCTATAAATAGCTTGTTCATTCCACCATTAATATCTGCACGATTTATAACACCCTATACCCTGCCTTAATTTTGTATCAGACTTATTGGCCCAGTTCCTCATGTTGTGCTTGTGATTACTTTGTCACTTCAGATAAAGGCGGAATTCGGGCGAATGACTACAATTTCGCTGGAGCAGAGCTTCATGTACAAACTCGACCACTACACACCAAAACGTATTGCCCTGATGAAGGCCAAGGGAGGAGTCCTCGGGACCAAGCTGAGGCCGTTCCTGGAAAAATTGAGTCAGGTATGCTTGTTCAAAATTGTGCATGATCACATTTTTTTTTAAGGAAGACAGACCTCACTCACACACACACACATCACCCAATGCTTACACATATACAGCACACATCCTCACACTCGGTTGTTTAAATGCCCCTGCATGGTCCATCTTTCCATGGCTCTTGCTCAGTTTGCTCAAATCACTCCTCCTCGCACATGTATGCTCTTGTTTTCTTCCTTGAAAGTTTATTGTGTATGAATATTAGTTCAGTATTGACACAATATTAATCTCTTCACAGAACCAAAGCATTGACATTAGGCGTGACTCCGTCATCCGCAGCCTCATACTATACCTTGGCGAAAAACAACAGGATCTTTTTGAAGATTGCCTGGTAAAGCATGATTTTTTTATTTTTTTAATGACACTGTTGTAACATTTTAATGTTAAAACAGGAGGTCTTTAGAGGGAGATAGCAGCTCAACAGTTTATGTCATATAGAAGTGGTTTACATCATCTGAAAGCTGGGTCAAATTGTTCTAGTCACAAATCTATTATAAACATAGTTTATTAATTTCAATTAATTAAATTGTAATGTTTTCAGTTAGAGATGTCCCGATCCGATCACGTGATCGGGGATCGGAGCCGATCACGTGATTTTCAAAAGATCGGGAGAAAAAAAATCGGGGATCGGGATTTTTTTTTTTAATATTTTTTTTTAATAATTTTTATTTTTTTATTTAATGTTACAAAACAAAAATGACCATGTTCACGTCTTAAAGTCATCCTGAGGCCTTAGTTTTGGTTTGAAATGACACAACATCATGTATGTGTTGCTTCTTTTGGGCTTGTTTTCAGACCTGGTTGCTTATTTCTCTCAAAGCTGGCAACAGAGTGGGCGCAGTGTCTAGCAGTAAGCTAACGAGAGGCTACGTTCAGCTGGTGACTCGGGACTCGGGACAGAGAAAATGTCAGGAGTTTGGAAGTATTATAAAATTGAAAGCGAGGGCAGTGTAACAGCCAGATGCAATGTTTGCAAGGCGGAGGTTCCGCGTGGTGGAAAGAACAGAGCTACGATCAACACGACCAATCTAATACGCCACCTGAGAAACAAACACCAACAACAACAGGACGAGTACACAGCGGCCACTCAGGTAACGGCACTGAAACAACCGACACTTTCAGAGACTTTTAAAAGGAAAGAGAAACTGCCCCAGAACAGTGAAAAGGCCAAACAAATAACAGCCAAGATAGCTGAACTCATCGCGTTGGATGACCAGCCGTTATCTGTTACCTTTTTTTTCTCTTAATGCATTGCATAAAGATCGGATCGGGAAAAATCGGTATCGGCAGATTGTCAAAATCAAATGATCGGAATCGGATCGGGAGCAAAAAAATGTGATCGGGACATCCCTATTTTCAGTGTATTACGGCTCAGAACATTGGTCCAAGTATTTGAGAGATGCTATCCTGCTCTATTATGTCCCATAACTTGTTGCAGCAATTTTTGTGTTGATAGAATTTAATACACAGATTTGCTGCTAAATTTAAGCATATTAACCACTCGAGAATTGCCAAATATGGTCAAAAATTCCTTCAAAGTATCACATTAGGACATCAAGACAGAATAATCTATGCTGTGATTTGGAATAAAAAAAATCGGAATTATTTTAAAATTTCTGCAAGAATTGCATTTTTCCGCGATTGGATGGTGAGCACTTCTGTTCTGGAAACTGCTCAGAAACCCCCTTTTTGTAAATAAACCTAGGAACGCCATACATCCTCTGAAAGCCCTCCATCTCTAGTTTATGGCTGTGACTATCCTAGAAGCCACAACAGCTCATTTTATACTGTGAAGTCAACCTTCAAAAAAAGTTTCACTCCAATGGAATGGCTCCTACATCATCACACATGAATATAATTGGGCTCATTGGATCCACATATCCAATTCATGCAATTCCAAGACCCCAGCATGCAAAAATATGAAAATACAACGTTTTAAGAAAGGCGAAAAAAACACATTTATACTGCATGCACAGAACTGCATGTTTTTCGTCCCAAACTGCCTGTGATCAGCATGAAGTGTCCATGTGTGTAAAGAGGAGACTCGTGGGTATCCAGAGAACACATTTTCATTCAGATATCTTGAGCTTAAAGGTCAGGGGATGACCCCTTTGAATATGGTCATGTCATTTTCGATTCCTCAGATCCTAATTTCATATGATATCATCTTTACTCTAGCTTCAGAACTGAGCCCTCTAGAGCCCAGGGGTAGACATTAAGGGTAAAATGCCACTGGCCCTCCGGGCCGGTGGATTTGTATTATCACTGGCCCCACCATTGTAACCACTGGCCCGGAGTATTCATCCAAAAAAAACAATAATGAAGAAAATGAACACATTTGTTGCCATAGTAATTTATGCACTAACTACATTACTACTTGTACTACAACATTTTAATAATCAGTTCTTCCTCATTTTCCTCAATTGTTCATATTTGGTTTATTAAAATAATGATATTGTGGTCATTGTTAAGGCGAGACACCCCAGGTGAATAGGGTAATTTTTTTAATTTAAAAAGGTATCAGCTAGAAATTTCTCCATTTAATTACTTACAATAAGGCAATTGTTTTTTGTATTACAAGTTTTCTGAAATAGCATGTTTAAATATGCAAATTATCCATTATCTCATTAAATATGCACATATTTTAACACATTTCAGGAATCGAAATCTGAACTTTGGATAAAGCCAGGTTCAAAATTCTTGTTTCATTTTGTAGTCATATTAGTATCTAAGGCTTTTACAGAAGGGATATTGGATTTCTCTCTATCACTCCATAAATCTGAAAATACTGTCAACAGCCCTAAAATATCAATTTTCGCCATGTTTTTAGGTATACAATGTTATATAATTCAGGCTATGAATGATATATGAACAAACCCTTCTGTAAAAGCCTTCATAATATTGATAGGAATATAACTGGAAGGGTTGGTGTATCTACGTGCTACTGAAGTTGAAATTTCGAACTCAGAGTAGGAGAAAAAACTCATTTTGAGAAAACGACCTTTAAAGATTGCAGTGAGGCGCTAGCTAAACCCTCCTGTTCTTTGGATGACAGCTTGCGCCTCGACGCACTCCGTGAAGGTATTTCATGTTCGGGGTCATTTGTTTTTTGTATAACCTTGCTTCGTGCAAGTGACAATTGTTGTCGTCTTCTCTTTGAACGTTTTTTTCGCCGTTCTTTTGCCATTTTAAGATTTCAATTTCTAGCGGAAAACTAACCAGGAAGTGTTTTAGCACACCACGTGACGCATCTGAACGAATCACGTTGTCAGAAATTGACACCAGCCAATGAGATTTCGTTTCTTGGTTTAAGACCCCTTTGTTCTTTCACGATTGGTTGCTGATACAAAGGAAATGACCATATTTGGATCCGATGAGATTGTGTAGGAGAGACACAGCTTTTCAACGATATCTCTGTTGACATGGTGCACACAGCGGTCGCGGTACTTTATGTTACGTTAGAATGCTAACTTTTGGTGAATTTAGGAGAAATCTACAGACAAATAGACAAACTATAGTAAAAATAAACACTTAAATGTGTATTTTGTAGGTTTTCCTTCCAAAAGCCTGAAAGAAAACATGTTATAGAATCAAAATAGCACAAAATCTCAAAATTGACCAGTAGGCCTACTTGAAAAACGATGTTTTTGCCTGCCGTGTCTCGCCTTAAAAAATGTCTGCTATTATTATGAGTATTATTATTAGTATAATGCACTTTCTGCCTTCCTGTCATTAGGAGTTAGAAATGTAATGGCTATGCAATAGATTAGATTAGAACCTTCATTATCCTAAACTGCTGGGACATTTCCCTATAGCAAATACCTATTTTCTACTCTTCACTTACTTACGTCAGCATAGGTCGGCATTGATGTACAGAGCAGACAGAAGACCTTGTTTATATTGGCATCATATTGAGAGGTGCAGCCAGTGACGCTGGCTGCACCTCCTAAAACCAGGAAGTAAGCTGCTGGTTCCCTCGACAAAAAGCAATGCGATTTCTCCACAGGGTTTTGGAAAATAGCTGGAAATAAGGTATTTGGAAAACAAACCTGTTTGATAAATGCACGTTTTGTTCAGCCGGATAATCTCCACATGTCTACCCTACTTTTACAATTTTCGAATCATAAATCTAATCGATAGATTATAAAAGGGTTTTAGGACGCGTCACTGTACCACTAGAAGCCAACTCCATCGATCAAGCTGGCTAAAACTTCCTCTCCCTCTTCTTCTCATGCTCTCTATCACTCTCCTTTAACTCCTCCGGTGACTTTCTTTTATTTGAAGATAGTTTATTTGCCCGGTGCTTGGCCGGTTATCGGTGGTATTAAAAACATTTTGGCGAATGGTTAGGTGGCGCGATAGTCTAGTGAAGGAGCGCGCTCCCGCTCACGGGAGCCTGCTCGCGCTGCTCTGCGCAGCAAACAGCTGTTTGCTTTTCACCCAACGACAACCGACTCACGAAACGCTATGTTGTAGCGTTAATAAACGAAACAATTTAACTAAATTGCTAGTCAAAATACCAATACCACAGGAAACATTTTTTTTTTAAACAATATTTTTAGTGGCCCGAGCGGGCAAGTGGAAAGTACGTTATGCTGGCCCGGGGTGTCTAAATAGTGCTTCCGGGCCAGCGGGCCATTTATAATGTCGAGCCCTGGAGCCTCTGAAAGACAGTACAATTGGCCGGCCCGGATTAGGGCCCTAGGGTCTCAGAGTTAATGATGGTCTTTAGCACATGTGTTCATTCTGCCCTGACAATGAAGTCACTTTGAATAATTCAAGCATTCTATGTTTCTCACTTCATTTTTCTTGTAAATTGTATGCAGGAGGACAGCCGCAGTGATGCAACTGAACACGTCTTGAAGATCCTGGTTGTCCATGGTGCCAATGAAGAGGATCCAGTTGATGCAGCCCTCCTGCTTGAAGGCAGAGAGATTATGCCAGGATGCGGCAGTATTGCCAAAGCATGCACGCTCCTTATGGGGCTGATTTATGCGTTAAACTTGGCATTCCCCCCAACACTGCGCTACACTTTTGAGGTGTTCCAGAAACTTTTTCTCGGACTGGATGGGATTAAGCTGACCCCAAAAGTGCAAGCTTTGAATGTGAACCTGCTGTCTTAAAGACATGGAAAAGCCGTCTATTCATATCAAGTATGTTCTTGCATGAGGCCCTTTGTATGTCGCTGCAAGTTGAAATGTATTTGACAATTGACTTTATTTCTGTCTGATTTGAAACTTTGAGCTCGCAGACTTGGAGGAAGTTACACATGTAAAGTAATTGTCAAGCTGCTTGACATGCAGACTTCTCAACTGATAGAGTGATTGTGTTAAGTGTGACGCAACAGTTTCTAAGGACCTAACTCATTTTCAGTTATTCCTCACCACCTGGGTTTTCTTGTTCTAAACACTTCAGCGTTTTCTCACCTGCCTCTGAGCTTTCATGGTTCTGGCTCTATTCATATCAAGTATGTTCTTGCATGAGGCCCTTTGTATGTCGCTGCAAGTTTAAATGTATTTGACAATTGACTTCATTTCTGTCTGATTTGAAACTTTGAGCTCGCAGACTTGGAGGAAGTTACACATGTAAAGTAATTGTCAAGCTTCTTCACATGCAGACTTCTCAACAGCGTTTTCTCACCTGCCTCTGAGCTTTCATGGTTCTGGCTCTTGGGCTTTGTGAAAGCTGCTGCTTAGAGATTGTTTGCATGCAGTAATTATAATGTTAATGTTGTCGGTTAATAGTGATTGAATTGTTGACAAAATAAAGTGTAATTGTATTGTATTTTAGTTGTGTGATTTGTGCTCAATGTATATTAAATGCATAGATTATTACATTTATTAGGTAACATTTTTCAAAAGTAAATGAGTAACAATTACATAATTAAAGTGAGTAATATAACTTCAAACAAATGAGTAATTCAACATTTTAAACTGAAAAAATATGATAAAATCTACTTATTTACTTCATAACAGTAACTATTACAGATATATAATATTTACTTAATAATTTGATAACAGTGATGTTCCTGTCCATGAAGAAAATACTTAGACTTTACTTAATTAGTTCAAATAAATATAACGTGTATCTTCAACATTATTAAGTAACATTTACTTGATATTTTCACCAATGTTACGTCTGGTGATAAGTACATTTGATTTGATACTGGAAAGTAAGTTCTACTTGATATTACAGCAGTAAAATATACTTGCTAAGATTTAATCAAGTAAATCCAACAAGTTGTTTCTTTCAGTGTATACAGAATATATTATAAATACATGTTGGCAATAATTGATTGATGAGATTTTACATTAATTTATATTAACGTTTTAATTACTTAATGACCTTTGTACTAGTTCCCCTATTCTTTATCAAGTAACATTTGAGATGTGTTTAATTTATTATTGAACATATTTATTTATTGAGTTCTTTATGAATTATTCTCTCGCCATTTCAATTAATCCAAAGTATTTGTTTTTATTTGCTTTTACGCATTTAAAAAGAAAAGGTGAATAAAGAAGCACATTAAAACTAAAGTATCAATGTATGTCACATTTAACCAACTAGTGCCCACATGCATGGGTAATATTTAAATCAGTACATTAAAAGGCACATTATTCAATCCATGTATTTTTATAAATATATTTATTTTGGTAGGTTTGCTCTTCCGTAATACATTTTAATTATTATAATAAAGTACATGTGTCTAATAATACTTACATACTTTTACTTAAATAAGATAAACTTAAAGATATGAAATACTTTAACTTGTAATGGAGGATTTTCACAATGTGGTGTTTGCACTTTTACTTACCTGCAGCAAGTGCTGATAAAGGGTCTAAAGTGTTATTAATGTGATAATAAAGTGTTACTGAAGAGTTTAAAGTGTTAATTAAGTGTAAAGTGTTAATTAAGGGTAACGGGAACAGACCTGCTCTGTGTATCCGAAGCTGAGGCTGTAAAACAGCGTCCAGTAGCTTCTGGAGTCTCTTGTTCTCCTCTTTGGAAAGAGACAGCTCCTCCTCGAGCTCTGCTATCGTTTTTTCAAACAGAGCAAATATCTCTTCAGCAGTGAGTCGCTGCTTCTTCAACGACAGCATTTGGACTTTACTCATGTTTCCTAGATCACCTTTTCCTGCAGACTCCGTTAAACACACCGTTTCTCTCTCCGTCAAACTCTCAATCTGACTAGTGTTGCTAACGTGTTTCCAGCTAGCATGCTAAGCTAGCTCCTATAGTCCGAGGTAAACGCTCCAGAAAAAAGAGCACACAGTCCATTCGGAGGTTTATCCAAACACAGAGATGATGGATCAGTAGAGCTGGAGCTCACACGCACTTTCTCAGGAACAGAGAGAGAGAGAACCGGAGCGACGAGACGCCACCTCGATCCAGGTTAGAAAGAGCTGGGAACTTCACTTCCGGTGCGGTTTGAGGACGTCAAAAATAAAAGCGGGAAGGATTTCTTCTTTTTGGTTTTAAGAACGATTGGCATCCGGATGTTGCCTTAACACCTACTATTGGATCAATAATAAAACCACTCTTTCAAAACAAAACTATTATAACTAACAGAAAATACTCATAAAGGAAAAAGGGGAAATAAATAAACATCATTAAGCTAAACAGGTCGCAGTGCACAAATCAAATATCTGTATAGTGTTAGAAATTAAAATCAATTTGATTTAAATACACTATTTAATTTAAATCAGTTTTATTCTGAAAAAAACGGAAGTTCACACTAACTATTAACTTAACACTTTTATTCTGAAAATTCTTCATTTCCGGTTAGCATTAGCATATGGCGAAATGCTACGTTTTCAAACCGTGAATCGAAGGTGAAATGACATGTGATGTTGTACACTAAACACACTGGGATTAGCACTCATTTATTGACGCTGAATAACGTTTATCAGGGAATGTTTAGATAACCACATACACCAGAATGATGTAATTTAGCAACAGAAAAAGGCAGGAATTGCATTGGACCCGCCCCCCACCACGCCGGCCAATAGGAGAAGGCCTACGCCTGTGTGTATGGGAACGCCTCTGGTGCTTGAGGTGATGTGCAACAACATTAACATTAACCGTTCTGTTGGTCGCTTGTTAGCAGACCCTTCACGCGATGGCAGAGCGAACAGGTACAGGCAGGGCCCATCATGATAGCCCTATAGTTTAAATCTACTACCCACAGATGAACATATGGAAATGGGTTACTATTTAAAAAAATAAATGTATTTATAAATTAATTTAGGAACCTATCCATGTGATTTTTAGTGGGGGTCGATCTCAAATCCTCTAGGGGGGTCCAGGGGCATGCTCCCCCGGTAAGATTTTATTTTTTATTTTGGAGTTAAATGCATCAATCTGGTGCATTTTGAGGGGAAAATAAAGAGACTAGACCTATGGAAACACCTATATTAAACAAAACTGTATACATTACGACAGTGGTTCCCAACCTTTTTTGAGTACTGTACCCCCAAAGCATTTCAAGCCAACCTAAAGTACCCCCTACGCAATCAATCGTGGTGATCCCCAGGATATATTAATAGTCTATATATTGTGGCAGACCGGCTGTGTGTGTGTGTGTGTGTGTGTGTGTGTGTGTGTGTGTGTGTGTGTGTGTGTGTGTGTGTGTGTGTGTGTGTGTGTGTGTGTGTGTGTGTGTGTGTGTGTGTGTGTGTGTGTGTGTGTGTGTGTGTGTGTGTGTGTGTGTGTGTGTGTGTGTGTGTGTGTGTGTGTGTGTGTGTGTGTGTGTGTGCATGTGCGTGCGTGCGTGCGTGCGTGCGTGCGTGCGTGCGTGCGTGCGTGCGTGCGTGCGTGTGTGGATGACCTGGATAAAGTCACATGGTCACACAGGTTGGCAGTTTATTGAAGTAAAGCTTTAGTTCTGAGGTCTGACATCATCACTTCATTCCCATTGTAACATTAAGTTAACAAAGCACTGAATAATCTGCTACAAAACTAAGATAAGATAAGATGAGATGAGATGAGATATGATGCGATACGATACGATATGATACAATCAGATGAGATATTCCTTTATTGATCCCCTTGGGTAAATGTGGTTGTCATAGCAGCATGGGGGAGGGGGTATAGGTATGGGCAGGGTAATAGCAGAAAGAAAGAAATATAGAATTAGATCTGAATTTAAAAAGATGAGAAAAATGTGAGAGGGATATAATAACCATATACCGTAATAATCAAATGTGTGTGTGTGTCTGCGTGTCTGCGTGTGTGTGTGTGTGTGTGTGTGTGTGTGTGTGTGTGTGTGTGTGTGTGTGTGTGTGTGTGTGTGTGTGTGTGTGTGTGTGTGTGTGTGTGTGTGTGTGTGTGTGTGTGTGTGTGTGTGTGTGTGTGTGTGTGTGTGTGTGTGTGTGTGTGTGTGTGTGTGTGCAGTGGCAGCACATATCAGACCCGGGCCGGGGGGCGGTGCCTGGATACGGCCCTGTGTGTAGCTAAGGTGATACCTGGGAGTGGAAAAAGGAGAGAAGTGACGAGGAGAGATAGAGAAGAGGAGGATATTTTTGTCTGTGTGACCCAATGCGACAATTAATGTGACACTTAAATCATATTCAATCATAACTAATCATATACATTATAATAGCCATTGTTTAAAGACTTTAAAAAAAAAAGTAAGGTAACTCACCAATTAATGTGACACTTGAGCCTATTTCTCCCTCATCAGTTTTGTGAGTCTGGGGGAGATTGTTGCAACAGCTGTGACCAGGTTATTCTCCAAGATGAGTCTGTTCCTGTGTTTAGTCTTGATGTGGGTCATGGCGGACAATGTCACCTCACACAGGTATGTGGACCCAAAAGGCAACAGTTCATTCAGGGCATGTTTCCCCAATTCAGGATACTCCTTCTCCACACCACACCAGAACTGTGTCAGTGGTGTGCTTGAGTACCTCATCTTCAGGCTCCTATCTGAGGACACATCTATGAGGTCTTCTTGCAGTCTGGCGGGAATGCTGCTGTTAATGCACGTCACAAATGGATTACGCACCCAGTCCAGTGTGGATGACTTGTTGTCAATATCAGGGAAGTAGGAGTTGAACTCATTCTTGAGCTTGGACAATGTGTGTGTACTATTTTCACAATTGGAGCTCTGTCACATTCACCAGTAGCAATGTATGCGTTCAGCTGCAGGAAACAACTTGTATCCCCTTTTTCACATTTGCTCTGCCAGAGCTTGATCTTCTCCATGAATCCACACACGTTGTCATACAAGCTAAGAACATTTGTGTCTTTACCTTGAAGAGAGAGATTCAGCTGATTGAGTTTGCTGAAAATATCAGAGAGGTATCCCAGCCGAGCTACCCAGTCAGCGTCGTCGAACATAGCCACAAGTGGGTGTGTGTGCTCCGACAGAAATGCCCTCACTTCATTGCGTAGCTCGAACAGCCGCTGTAACGTCTTCCCTCGGGATAACCAGCGGACGTCAGTGTGAAGCAGGAGCTGTTTATGTTCTGACCCACCGTCTTCACAAAGTGACTGAAACAGTCTATGATTCAAAGGCCTGGACTGTATGAAGTTGATCACTTTTACGGCATCATTCAAAACATCGTTTAACTCTGGACTCATTCTCTTGCTAGCTAATGCTTCTCGGTGAATCATGCAGTGCAGTACAATGCAGTGTAACGTCAGGGTTTACCTTTTTTATGTGGGCCATTAATCCATTTACTCTGCCGGTCATCGCCGCAGCGCCGTCTGTGCACACATGAGAGCAGGATTTCCAATCCAGCTTGTGTTGAGAGAAAAAATAGTCAATAACGTTAAAAACGTCCTGTCCGGTAGTTCTCCCCGTGAGTTTCTTGCAAAACAGAATGTGCTCGTTCATCTCCAAAGTGTCTTTGTAACGCACAAACGCAATCATTTGTGCTTCCCCACTGACATCCGTTGATTCGTCCAACTGCAAAGCGAACGTACCAGACGCTTTACATTTTTCCACCACTTGGTCAATAATGTCAATTCCCATGTCGTCGATCCGATGGCACACAGTATTATTTGACAACGGCACTTTCTTCAGGACATCAGCTGCTTTCTTATCGAGCATAGTTTCTGCGAGAATTATAGCAGCAGGCAAGATTAGCTCTTCGGCTATGGTAAATGGCTTTTTTGATTTAGCAACGAGTAGCGACACGGCATAAGATGCCTCCAAGGCCTTGGTTGAGACCGATGTCGCTTTCTTTAGTTTTTCTTGGCTTCCCTTAAATTCAGCCAGCTTTTGGTGGAAAAACTCTGCAGGCTTACCCACACAGGCGGGATGTCTAGTACTAAGGTGCCGATGTAAATGGGATGGTTTCATGCTATTATTAGAAAGCACGTCGCCACAGATGAAACACATTGGCTGCGGTGGCTCTGTAGTTGTGACCGTAAACCCGGAGAGCACATAATGTTCACCAAACTGATGATTCTTCACCTTCTCTGTTTTCATTTTCTTGAGAACGGGTTCTCCTGATTCAGCAGTATCACCTGTGCTGTTGTTTCTGGATGAACCAGCTCGACTCAGCCATTGATCCATAATGATTATGTTAACAGAAATGTTGATCTCAATAAACACCAGCGCATTCACTTGATAGGATGTTGATATTTTGCTGGCTAGCAAGAAAACCAGCGCGCCACTACAATGATGATGATGATGTAATACCTGACAGTCCGGCGGGAAGCTGAACGCCGCGTCAATAATAATATATAGCCAGCAAATTATTACTTCATTTGAATGCCCCCAATTTTGGTTACATTATTACAGATTATGCATTATTCATTATTTGGGTACAGTTTTCCTGTAAAATGTTTAATAAAAAAAAATCTAAATCAATTTTTTTAACTTTTCAAAATCTTTTCACGTATCCCCTGGGGACCACCCACGTACCACTAGGGGTACGCGTACCCCCGGCTGGGAAACACTGCATTACAATAATCATAAAATCATGGCCATAACCAATAACATACCATTTCCAATATGAAAAAAACACTGAAACTTGTTTATTAATTTATTTTTGGTTCATTTATTGTTGTGAGTGTGTCTGTGCTCCTGAATCAGCCTCTCCTGTCTCCCTCCTCTCCCCCTGCTCCTCTTTGAGGCAGCAGCAAAGACTAGTTTTCTCTCAACAAGTTTTAAAAGTGTATCTTACCTTTTTTCACCGAGTTAACTTTTTTTTTATTTATTCATGCATATTTTACTAATCCCATTACATTTCATTTAGCTGACGCTTTTATCCAAAGCGACTTATAATGACCGATTACAGGGACATTCTCCCTGGAGTAACTAAGGGATAAGTGCCTTACTCAAGGGCACACTAGTGGTGGTGTTCCTGGCGGGATTTGAACTCACAGCCTTCCGATCTTCAGCCCACCTCACTATCCATTAGACCAATCACTACCCTCTCAAATGGAAATATGTGTTTACATAAATGGTGACCACACCGTTTGAGACCCACTGAGAACTTAGACTAAGTTAACTATCTAAACACTCAGAGAGTCCTTCACCTCACCTGAGCTGAGGTTATCCCGAGCTTGAATGACACACAGAGACCAATCAAGGGCTTTGATTTATGATCTGTATGACAGTGGCTATGTCGGCAGGCCACATCATGTAGACAGCCAGTCCCCCTGTGTGAGGCAGGCCACTTTACAGGCCAGAGGGAAGCGAGATCAGAGCAAGGGAGCGAGGGATCATTGTCCACAAGTTAATCGATCGCAGATGTCGTCGTGGTCACGGACGAAAAAAAAAAAAAAAAAAGATTATAAAAAAAAAAAAAAAAAAAATGGGTCGCGAAATATAGCTGGGCGGCCGTTAATATACCTGGGCGGCCCGCCCAAGTATAGTCTATGTGTGGGAAACCCTGTCTATATATATACAGTGCAATAATTCTTTCATGCTAAATGAAGCTCTGTTGCTTGGATTTCACTAGATCCTGTTACAGCGTAATATAAGTACATAACGATTGATGTGTACATTAGCACCATTACTAGCTAGCCGCTAGCTGCTAACTGCCGCCTCGTTAATATCAAATCTGTGATGGAAACTTCGGAGCAGCAATGCAGAAAGGATGGAAACTGGAATCAGTTTAGTCAAACACTGGGATTTATTGAGAGTTTAAACGGCCGGAGAGTTCACAGGGTAAAGACACAACTATCATCATGTAATACCAGCCAACTCTGGAGACACAAGGAGACACATAGATCTGTATATCAGAGAGGAGGGTCTTAGAGAACTCCCCTTCCCCCTAATGATTACCAGACACAGGAACAAAAACACGTTTGTGTTACAACCTCACATCAGTCAAACTTCTCCCCCACAGGAAGGCAGAGGACCTCTTGACCTGTGTCCTGGCCAAGTTGCGGGCAAGAGCATATTGCGACTTAACGAAAGCCATATGTTTGTAATTTGACAGGTTCTCAGGAAAGCTGAGAAACTCAATACACAATAGTGATCGGATTAAAATATTCTCTCACAAAATCCATCATAATAACAGATCATTACCATGCTGTCATGAACGCGCCGTGCTGTTACGTGTACGCAAATTGACGTGCTTGATGTGAACGAGCATTTTGGTTAAAGTTGCGCATGCGCTATGAGCGCACATACGGGTACTTCTCAGGCATGACGGGTAATCTGTGACGTTTCGCTCTCTCAAAAGTTGGGCCATTTTATCATCATGCGCTAATGAGCAACTCTCATAGGAATGAATGAGGCCCCACCTCCCACGCTGTATCCAGTTCTTATTATACATCCATGCTTCTACCCCCTGACCTGGACTGACAGGTCACATGAGGAGAGCGCCTCCTTTTGCAATTTCATTTGTACACCACCGCATCTTTTGTGTAATTAAATGCTGTTAACTTTTATAAGCTTCCCTTGACTCTTTTCAGTCTCCTGCCTTCAGGGTTCTAGAATTGCTTTCACTACCAATGAGACACATATGACTCCAACTTGATTGCACCTGAGGTCAAGTTACAGGGGTACTGCCCATATTTAGTAGATTAAAAGGAGTGGCAGGACCTTCAACACATCCAGACCTCTAAGCATCAAACTCTGAACTCCATTTCCAGTGCACTTTTTTTAACCTGTAAAGACGGTAAAGATAGACATGTTGGTGAGGAGGTCCGTGTTCATATTATGGACCAAACATGGCTTTAAACATCTCCGACATTAAATGGAGAGCCAGCCAGGAGAATGCTTGGTCTCTCAGTGTATGGGAATTTAGTCCCAAGCGTTTTTCTGTCTGGTCTGAATGAAGAAGCGCCCAGAAAGTACATATCATTTGAAATAGATGAGGGGAGACAGAAAGAGAAACTGTAGGTGTATGAATAGAGGAGTGAAGGAAAAGGACACATTAAGGAATGAAAGGTGAAGGGATGCAACCCTGTCTCCTAAAAATTACATTCCCACAGAACTAAACTGCATTCTCAATTACGTTTAGCTAGAAACGTATTTTCTCCTACGTTACGTTCGTTATGAACGTATCTCAAATACGTTTATTTTCTACATATCTTCTTGAAGCATATTTTCTCCCACGTTACGTTTCTTATGAACGTATCTTAAATACGTTTATTTTCTACATATCTTTGCCATTTATTGTCTTGCTTATAATAATGATAATAGTCATTTATAAATATCATTTTAGAGCACACATTTGAAATCAGTAGGCGAGGCTGTAATTTCTCCAGCTGTTACTCTCATGAGCGAGGCAGAAAATAATAGTTTTAACATGCCAAAAAGCTGCTGTGTCGTTTATTGCACCTCAAACATTAAAACAAATCCAGAGTTACGTGTTTCTGTACTTCCTCTAAGAAGAAAGGACAGTAACAGAAGAGCTCTGTGGCTTCAGGCTTGATCGCCGTTCAAATGACAGCGTTGGTTTCCCCAAAAGTGGGCGGGGCTGTAAAGTGACGTAGATTTTACTCTCATCTATTATTCAAAACCATTCTATTTATTCTAACGTAAATTACATGCCATTGTTTTATGTTTTTATTTTAAATCGTATAATGTCGGACTTTTTTTCCCATCTGTGAGGAAAAGAAATGGGGCTCAGAGCCTCAAAATACTGAAATCTGTATTTTTGAAAATCTTTTTTCCTTATTTACTCAAAAATAACACACAATTATCCTTGTTTTTATTTATTCGTTTAATTCTATAATCTTGGGCTTTTTAGCATGCTTTTTAGCCGTAAATAAAGTCACCGGAAACAGACGTAGGCCTATAAGGGACATTTTGAGGATACACATAAACCCACTGAACAGATTACCCAAGATCCTCAGCTTGAAGCTCGTTGATTGGATGTTTAGCCCCAATGCATGTTGGGATATGATGTTAATGCGATATGATATCCGAAAAAATAAATAAATAATAATAATACTTTATTCCGAGTGTTCTTGCTTTTCTCTTTGGAAGTCATCACATAACGGCATTGTAATACACAGTTCGGCTGCATTAAATATTACAGATCTGCTGTAGTTCTTTATTTATAGAGCCCTGATGAGAAGACCTTTGACAAACAGGAGAACTGCCGCCAAAACTGAATATGTGACGTGGATCATAAATATATCAACAATTAAACAACACCTTGCATTTCTTTTCACAAAATACGTCTCCTTGCAGTATCAATACTAATTCGGCTGACTTTTATATTTGATCCAATTGGTTATATTTACACCATAACGGTGCACAGCTGATAGAAAAGGACTTGTAGTTTTTAAAGATATTATTGATTTTCTTTGAATATAAGAATGTAAATACTGAGTTGAGAGAATAGTCAGGGGATTTGGGTGATGGGAGACACATCTATGGAATCACAATTTCAATAGCTTACCATTAAATGACGGATATGGCTTTCTGTGATGTTTTACAAATCAGATATTAATGTGTAGAAGTAAAGCATGAGAAATAGTATAGCAATATCCTGTACAATTATGTAAAAACATGAATAAAACTACACATTTTCAGATGTTATACATACATAAGTGTCCTACACTAATAAATACAAAGTTATTATTAGTATGCTGTGTGTACCTTGTGCCTAGTGATTAAAGCACGTTATTGAATTATTTTTGTTGAATAATGTTATTTTTGTTGAATAATGTTATTTGATGAAAAATATATTAAGAGTACATACTTTCATAGGGGGAAAGTAGAAGGTCAATGATAGAAGTATAGAATATAAAAAAATCAAGAAGATACTGTAAGTGATCTCTACAATGAAACAGTTTAGTGCAGGATGTACAAAGATATTAATAGGAGGAGGTGCAAAACAGACAAACTAATTAACCTTTATTAACACATTAAAGAGTACTTTAGGTTAAGGTCTTCTTTCAAATAAGAAAAAAGCTTTGGAGATATCTATCTACAGATAAATATTAAGCCTGACAAAGTACTTAACGTCTAATATATTGCTTTCCTGCAATGTTAACTATGTTGAAGCACTTTCTTTATTATTAAACTGATATTATATATATGTATTATACTCTTATGTATGTAGATAGTATAAGAAATGTGCAGAATACGACAGTTTAATGGTGGAGGTATACACACATATTGATAGATGTCTTGTAATGCACTGTTGAGGAACCTGTGACCCAAGTTTTTCATTAATTGCATAACTACACCGTAGTTGTGTATATGATATGTCAATAAACCTTAGAAAATCTTGAAATCTTGAAAGGGATGTGCAAAATAGCAATTATATACAGTTTTTAATTAACTATTAGTAGAGAATAACGAGTAATTAATATACTTTATAGAGATCTGCAGATAAATGTTTAGTCTTCTCAAGCACCAAATATCTCGCCTGATTGTTGACACTTGACAATCACCTTTCCCTGAATTTTACTCAGGTGTAACTAAAGTCTGCTTTAAGGGTTGTTTATATTTCACATCATTAATCAGAATCTGCAGAGTAACTAAAATAAATATAGTGGAGTAAAAATACCAGGTTAACCTCTGAATTGTAGTGGAGTAGAATTACAAAGTAACAATGAGCTGTCATGTGGGTATATATTAATGCTGCGCATTATGGACACAAGCAATTTCCACCCATTTATTAATTATATGTTTTAAATGTGTACACACCAATGTGTTTCCTATCCCCTAAACCTCCAGGGCTGTACACAGTTTAATACTGTCAACTTCTAATTTTTGGAAAAACGAAAACGTCTTTTAAAACTACAATTCCCAGTAGAGACGTGCCATAGAGAACATGTTGCGAAACACAATAGCCAGCATGTGTAGTTCTGGGGGGGCGTTCGAGTCCAGTTTTGAATAGTCTGCCGTGGTTTCGTTCCATTTCAAAGCGCTCGACGCTCGGCGTAACCTTGGCGCGCTGCCACTCCAACATCCAATCCCAGAGGTTGAAGATTGATCACGAGGTTTGTCAACGGGACTGTAGTCCCAAACGATAGCTGGGGATTATGTGTAGTGTAGTGTCTTCGACCATCCTAAACTGAAATGTTTTTCGGATATCATATCACATTAACAACACCACATCTGGCGTCACAGAGATCTTCTGTTTCTGTCCTTTCTTCTTAGAGGAAGTACAGAAACACGTAACTCTGGATTTGTTTTAATGTTTGAGGTGCAATAAACGACACAGCAGCTTTTTGGCATGTTAAAAACTATTATTTTCTGCCTCGCTCATGAGTGTAACAGCTGGCGAAATTACAGCCTCGCCTACTGATTTCAAATGTGTGCTCTAAAATGATATTTATAAATGACTATTATCATTATTATAAGCAAGACAATAAATGAAAAAGATATGTAGAAAATAAACGTATTTGAGATACGTTCATAACGAACGTAACGTGGGAGAAAATAATGTTTCTAGAAGATATGTAGAAAATAAACGTATTTAAGATACGTTCATAACGAACGTAACGTGGGAGAAAATACGTTTCTTGCTAAACGTAATTGAGAATGCAGTTTAGTTCTGTGGAAACGTAATTTTTAGGAGACAGGGTTGAGGGATGAAAGGATGAATGGTTATGGGAATGAAGGATTGAGAGATAAAGCGTTGGGTGATGGAAGAGAAAGGGAGGGTGGTTTTTAAAATATGACTATCAGCATTTTTCCAAAGGCAAATAATTGAAATTGATTCTCAGTTGAAGACTCTGTCTGTGGATCTTCATATCAGAAACATCCCAGATCCTTATGAACACTTTCGCTCCTTTCCTTCCTAGTGACACATCACCACATGGGGACAATATGGGAGATAAACAAAAGCAACACTTATTAGATTTGTGTTTGTATTGCTAGCTAATAATGAAACATGATATACCGCTAAGTGAAACAGAAAACCTGAAATCTAGAGATCTTTGAAGGTGATCTTTTCCAAACACTCGTCCGATGGTCCTTCACTTGTTGTAGGCTGTTGATTTATTCTGATTGTAATCTTACACAGTAACATCTAACAAGGTCTTCTACTAGTGAGCTTATGTTTCATGGTGTGAACATCTAAACTGTACATGGAGTGAAAGGTGATGTTTTCTGGCTCTCTGTTTTAAACAGACTTGATTGCCTCTGTCAGCCAGGACAGCTATTAACCAAGACACTGACGAGGACTCTTAAAAGTTATTTATTATGTGGAATTAAAAAAACTATTTGACTAGACTTCTGTAATATCAACAACTCTGCAGTCTGCATGTAACAAATAAGCATGTACACATAGTTGAAGCAGTAATATAGAGCACCTGACCACCGGCTGGTCTTAACGATGAATCATGTTTGACACCTCGACATGATTCACTTCAAGCTTCCAGCAGCTCATTCTCTAAACCTACAAGCTGCTGACTCCTATCTGCTGCTGCTGCTGCTGAACACTGACTATAAAAGCTCTAAGAGTTGAACGTGAATATATCCACTTCGCACACATCCTGCACAGCCTCGCTCTCCTCAGGGACATTTCAACGTCCTTCTTCTTTGTTTCCATCAGGAGCATCTGCAGAGAATCAGAGAGACTTTGTGTAAAGTTACAGCTGGAACTGTGACTCTAAATGTGGAGTGGGCCTGTTTGATCTGATGCAGGAGGCTCTAACCTGAGTGGACTTCACACCATGTCTCCCTGCTCCTCTGTGTCTTCTGTCTGTGCTGCAGTGTGTGAGTCGTTCTCATACTCAGGGATAGAGTCCAACTGATGAAGAGAGAGAAGACAACATCAGACCCTCATTCATGAAACCTGCATATACTTTAAGAATTTATAAACATTTTTCATATTTAAAGTTGATGCTAATTATTTATTGGCTGAATTCATTACTGGTTTCAACTCAGGACGTTGTCTTTGATCACAAGTTCTCTTCACATTGCATTTATGAGCCACAGTATAGCTTTGACGAAGGGGAAGTGTTGTCAATAGGTCCGCTCTCTCTCACCTCTATCTCTCCAGGTGCTTCAGTGGTGGAGCGCAGAGCTTTCTTCTTCCTGGATTAAGGGCAACAACAAATACAGATTTTATTTCATAACAGTAAACTAGAAGATGTTAGAAGGATGTGTGAAGTGATGAATTGATATGGTTGTACCTCCTCCACAGACTCAGGAGAAACACAGGAATCAGCATCAAGACCCCCAGAGTCGTCCTGATGATATTCACTATCATTGGTTAACTCCCTAGAAACATGAACACATATGTGATACTTCTAACGATAGATTGATGAATCACATTGTCAGTGTGATCCATCTCTGACACCATGGAGGTTCCTCCCTGAACACTGACATTTTGAATATGCTTGGGTTGCTTCAGATTACAAAGTGAATCAGGTCTGGTGAATATAGAGAACTTACCTGTTCCAACAATCTGATGAAAGGTGGAGTTACTACGTCCTAACTTGTTCTGGGCTCCACAGGAATAACTCCCACTGTGTTCAGCTCTGAAGTCAGTGATGGTGAAGATCTGTCCTGAAGCTTTTGGAGAGTCTTCATCCTCCTTGTACCAGGTGTAGTTAGCTGCTGGGTTAGCATCACTGCTACAGGTCAGAGTCACTGAACTGCCCTCCTCTCTCTCAGCAGAGGGACTCACTGACACAGAGGGAGGCTTTTGAGCATCTAGAGGAAATACAATAGACAATACAATTGAGTTAAAATACATCATGGTGTATTGAATGAGAAATAGTTTTCTGTGTAGGAGCATCTGGAATTTGGAAGTGTTCTTTTGACAGTTATAGAGCTGAAGAAAATAAGTATACGCATTTATATTTATTTTTCTGTATAACTACTGGTTTTAATTACCTGAACATACGTACTAATCTGGGAGCCTATAAACAAAACTTCATTTTCATCCTCTACTGTAGCTGCTCTCCATCTCATTGACCTCAGCAGAAGACTGTGAACAAGTTGCCATTGGGTGCAAGCAGTGGCATTTTTACATGTACAAAAGTGGTGGGGGACAAAAGACTTAGATGTCTATGAGCTTCTGCAGTGAGGTTCATGGCTGCTGAGGCTCTGGCTCTGACTCTTCAGGTTTACAAATATTATATTTTGACATAAATCAAAAAATCATATTATTTTAAAAGCTTTTTTTGTCTGATGCTTCAATTAATTTTAAACAGACAGTTCAACAAAAGGATACCCTAAAAATGTAATTTTATCATTTAAATATTGAATTGTTCTCTCTTAGTAAGATCCCATTTTCAATAAAATGGTGGTCTTACCTTGAGATGAAGTCCATTTGCCTATCCTTCTGGACAAAAATCTCTATTACTTTTTTGCAAAAGTCCTCCTTATCTTCTTGTAGTTTCAAAAGTCTATCATAAATCTAATCGATAGATTTATGATTCGAAAATTATAAAAGTAGGGTAGACATGTGGATATTATCCGGCAGAACAAAACCTGCATTTATCTAACAGCTACGTTTCCCACAGATCTTATTTTGAGCTATTTTCTAAAATCCTATGGAGAAATCTCATTGCTTTTTTGTGGAGGGAAGCCATGCGCAGCTTACTTACTTTTAGGACGCGTTTCTCGTCTCCTCTCTTCACACCCGCTTCACACACACACTTTTCGCGGCACACATACTTACAGCCAATCAGCTCTGAATTATGTGAGATGACGTATGGTGGGGATGGCAGCTCTCTAGAGGCTTCTCAATACTCAAATTTCCCCTCCTCGACTCCTCGGCCGTTTCTCAATCGCGAGGATGCTTGCTTGGTAGCACATGTCTTCCGAGTCACTTCCTCCAGAAGCTAGGCAAGAATCCTTCCTGGCATTCGGAAAACGAAGAGTGGAACAGGCTAGCAAGTGTGCAGGTGTGCGTCATATGAGAGGCCCCGCCTTACATTTTCTGCCACATATTTGGGGAAATTGGTCCGTGCGCAAAGCATTGTTGGGATTTGAAGGACGCGAAGTCTACCCATGTGCGGCCTCGAAATTACCCCCAAACCAAGGACGCGGCCTCGGTGGAATTCCAAGTATGCTGGAGATTGGAACAGTCCTTCGGCGGCACTCGATGACGTAGTATCCTTGAAATATTGGCTTGGAAGCCAGTATCCTCGCGATTGAGAAACGGCCCTCGACTCCTCGGTCCTCCGGTAGTGACCCGGAAATGAATTTCAGCTCGCCATTTTGAAGGACATCTCATTTCTCTAAATGCACACCGAGGACCGAGCATCGAGCGTCGAGGAGGCTCTCTGGAGGAGCTCTAACCGAGGAGACACTGATGGTTCCTCCACGGCTCCTCCACGGATGCAATTTAAAGTATGAGAGTGCTCTCATACTTTAAATTGTATATGTTTATATAAATATATTTGTGTGTGTGTGTGTCCGCATCTGTAGCCGGTTATTGTCTCATTATACCGCACTGTGAATGAATCAAAGTAAATATATAAGTCATCATGCACACATCTGTCCATCAGACAGAGGGCTGCTGTGCCTCCTGTCATCATTAATGGACTTCTCTTTAAAATGACCACTCAGAGGAGAGGAGTTCTCATTTCTCTAACTGCCTGCTGCTTCCCCTCCTCTCTCCTCGGTTCCCCTCCTCAGTCCTCCGCTCGAATCTCCTGTGGGCGGGACTAAAGCCTCATCCCAATACCCCTCCTCGACTCCTCCTTTCCCTCACTCGCTTCCCTTCCTTACGTCTTAGCTCCGCCTCCGTAAGATGCGAGCGAGAGACACGAGGAGGTGACGCGAGGACAGAGGAGTCCTCAGGTATTAATTGGGATGTCCTCGTTCACTCAAACGTCACTTTTAAACGACGTCAGTTAATGATGACATGTGCACAGCTGTATCCCCTCTCATCGGGCTGAACTGAATAACCCGTTAGAACCGGTCCATTTGTTGTTGAATATTTATTTAAATCAATGAATCTTTCTCTTGTTAGTCAAGGAATTCAATGTATGATGGTTGGTCCTGCTTTTGTGTTCCGTTTTGGTGTAAAATGTAGCCTACATTTAAATAAAAATATAATTATAGTAATGTGAAAGCCTTTTAGAAATGAATTGCACATAATAATTCCCACGGAGCTGTGAGCACTTATACATTTATGTGACGCTTTTCCACTCATCTTCCAGTTGTCGGGTTTCCTCTGTTGAAATCGACCAGCTGTGAAGGTGGGGGCGGGGCTTTTATACGCGAGTAGTGAAAACACTTCCGCTTAGTCTGCTCGCATGTATCCTCCCTTTCGTCTCCTCCTGCACCCCTCCTCCCTCACCCCTCCTCCCTCACCCCTCCTCGACTCCTCCATGTGCATTTCAGCTATTGGGACGTCCTTCAACATGGCGTGTCTTGATCGATTTCCGGGTCAAGTCCCGGAGGAGGGGGAGAGAGGAGTCGAGGAGGGGTATTGGGATGAGGCTTAAGTCTCGAGGATAGGAGTCGAGGAGGGGAAATTTAAGAATTGAGAAGCCTCTTATGGCTCTATGCCCCTATGGTCATTATTCTTCTTCTTCTCTTGCTTTTGGCGGATTGCAAACAACTTAAAAGGTGCATACCGCCACCTACTGTACATGAGTAAGAACACAGCGTACAGAGCCGATTGTATGCATGTGTCTAAGCATTCAAATATATCATTAACCATGATGTTAAATAATATTGGACTGACTGCACTCCCTTGGGGAATACCATTTTCTATTTCTAAATAATTGGAAATATCTGTTCCAACCTTTACTCTAAATGTCCTGTCTGTTAAAAAGGCCCATACCGAATTGAACATTCTCCCTCCAATACCCATTCTACTCAATGTGATCAGTAACCCCTCCCTCCACATAGAGTCATACGCCTTTTCAATGTCAAAGTACACTATTGCCATTATCTCTTTCATTTTCAAATTGTTTTCCACATCGTTACTCACTCTTACTAACGCATCTATTGTGGACCGCCCTTTACGAAATCCGCTCTGAAAACTACTCAGAAGCCCTTTCTGTTCCAGTACATGTGAGAGCCTACGGACAATGATCTTTTCCATCCATTTACATAGGTGTGATGTAAGAGCTATTGGTCTGTAGTTACGGGTTAGCTGTATCTTTCCCTGGCTTATTGAATGGTAGCACGACTGCTGTTTTCCACACACTTGGCATATCTCCTTCTCTCCAGATTTTATTGAAAAGACTCAACACCATTTTCATAGTTTATATAGGTAACTGTCTAAACATAGCATAACATAGCTGGTCTTGTCCTGGGGCTGTAGACCCTGTACCTTGTAAGGCTATTTTGAGTTCTGATATAGTAAACTCCACATCCAGAGCTGACCTATTATCCTGTCTCTTCTCCTTCACGTTTTCTTTCTCTGCTAGTAACTGCTGGTTTTGCTGCCGATGCATATCACTGAGATGCTCCCCACTATGTACTGCTGCAAGTGTCCTTCCTAACATATCTGCCTTCTCTTTATCTGTCACTGCCAGCCTCTCCCCATCAACCAAAGCTGGAATTTTAATGGATTTCCTTTTCCCACTCATCTGCTTAAACATGGACCAGACATCACCTAATTTAACTCCTCTGCCAATGGTAGAACAATATTCTCTCCATGTTCTCTTTTTTGTATATTTTATTGTCCTACGAGCAGCTGCCCTTTTCCTTTGATACTCTATAACATTATTTTGTGTCATGTTTTTCTTTAATTCTCTAAATGCATTGTTTCGCTCTTTAATAGCCCTGCTGCATTCCTCATTCCACCATGGCACCACTTTCTTCCTACCCTTGGTTGTTGCTTTGGGTATACTGTTCTCTGCTGCATTTAGTATATGTTGCGTTATGTGGCTTGTAATGACCTCTATGCTTACCTCTGATGTTAGCAGGTGTACCGACTCCTCACACCATATCCTACATTTCCCCCAATCAGCTTTAGCAAAGCACCACCTGGTTATTACACCTCCTTCCTGCATATATACATTAGTATTCATTTTAGTAAGCACTGGATAATGGTCACTTCCTACAGTGGAGTTATTCAAAACAAACCATTCGCATGTATGAACCAAACAGTTTGACACTAATGTCAGATCCAGGCATGAGACTTTCCCCCGGTGAACATCTACTCTTGTGCCATGTCCATCATTAAGGCATACTAGTGTTCTTTCCTCCAGCATTTCTTCCACTATATTTCCGTTACTGTCTGTATGGTTGCTGCCCCATAGACTGGTGTGTGCATTGAAATCACCACACCAAACTTCCTTCCTATGTTTATTGCCTGCTATTTCTTTAAATATATCAGTGGTTAGATTTTTACATGGGTTGTATACATTGATTATCCTAATGTTATCTTGTTTCCTAGGGTTGCAAATGTCCACTATAATACACTCTATATCATCAGGAGATTGCACCTCCCTGTATGCCACACCATCTTTGAGAAACGTGGCACCCCCTCCACCATTTTGACTATTAGCTCTATCATGCCTTATACAGCTAAATCCTGGAATGACAAAGTCTAATTGAGGTCGGGGACTACCTCTAGCTCATATATATATTTCTTGAATTCTTGACCATTAGCTATGAGGCTTCTTGCGTTCCACTGTAGTATGTGCAGAACCATGATTAAGGATCTAACCCTCATCCTGATTTTCATTTCCCCCAGCTCCATTTATAGCTAACATTGCATGTATCTGATCTGTTTTAATATCTTTCATGTCTAGGAATTTCCCAGCTGCCTCCACAATGGCTTTGATTCTATTACGTTTCTTTTTTAACTGTAATGCAACATTTACAGTATGGCATATGAATACCACGACATTCACCTTTTTCACTCCTAGAACATCATCATCCTCTTTACTCTTGGTGGCGCTGTGGGGTTGGATTTGAAGATTACTTTTTGGTGTGTTCCTGCCATTTTGTATTGTAATGCTCTGCTCCATTCCACTAGGGGTCTTATTGATTGTTATTGTTCCCCTTACTTTCTTTATTGCTTCTGCGTATGAAACTTTGTTTGTAATCTCAACCCTCTGCACCTCTCTGGCCTCTCTCTGCACTTCACATCCTCCAAACGCAGTACTGAGATCTCCTCCGCAGTTACAACATTTAACCTTTGCATCCTTTTCACATTTTCCATACTCATGTTGTCCTCCGCATCTCACACAGCTTAGCTGCCCTTTACACTGCTGCGCTGTGTGCCCCATTCGTTGACATGCGTAGCACCTGAGAGGTTTGGGAATGTACTCCCTAACCATGAAGTTCAGATATCCCATTTGTGCTGCCTTAGGTAATGTTCTCTCTAACTGAATGAGAACTGATAATGTTTCTTTGAGTGTGCCATCCCGTTTGCTTTTAAGCCTTGTGACTTCCACTACTTTGCCTCCTTTTAATTCACTTTGAACATCTTCCACTGACATGTCCAATGGTACTCCTGAGATGACTCCTCTCAGTTTTGCCATTGCTCCTGGGACA